>KN832554.1:1712144-2073869 GCA_000827205.1 Plicaturopsis crispa FD-325 SS-3
ACTGGGCTCCCCTGCTCTAAATTCCTCATGTACCGTCACTATTCTTCGTTCTGGTTGCTTTATTGTGCTCTGCACACTGCTATGTATGTCTCTGACTGCAAAATAATCACCCGAAAAGCTTTTTTACTGGTCACTTCTGCTGCATCTTGTCAGTTTTCGCTGAAATACAGTCTATATGCGCGCGCACGGCATCTTGGAACATCTGCGAAAAGACCGAACCACCGTCAACGTCATTCAGCATATACTGGATATCAAAACTTGGAGATACCGAGGCGTAAACTGAGCAGCAGACGTGTTTTGCTATACGCTACCTGCCTAATTTGGACGAAACACGTGCCACACGTGACCTTTTTTTTCTACTCCGGTTACGGGTACCTCACTTGATCCAGACTACGCTGAGGCCCCCAATCTCCTCATGACCGTGGCTTCCTATTTCGCGCTGGGTCGTCGTCCCGACGCACCGCGCCTCACGCACCTTGCTGTACCGCGATATCCCATCAGCGTACCCCTTGACGCTCGGTCTCTGCCGTCGTTGACTTCTTTTGAGTACACGTACAACACGTACTACTCCGCCACTGTTCTGCGCGCTCACGGCCACAAATTGACTGCGGTGGTCCTGCATGTGCACCGGGCAAATGCCCTCGGAGCGGAACTTGGCGCAGTGACGGAAGCATGTCCGCGCCTCGCTCGGCTGATGCTGGGTCTTCAGTGTTGGGACTATTTCCACCCCGACATTGTCTTACCCTCCACTATCACGCACCTCGGCCTTCGTTCGAACCCATACCGCCGTGCGAAGGCATCGGTCTACCTCGCGTTCTTTGAAGCGCTGCGGGGCGTTGCGGTGCCTTCTCTCAAAACCGTGCAGTTTTACGACTCGCGCGACGTTGCACGCTTGAGAGAAACCTCAGAGCTGTGCGAGGTCATCGCCAGCTTTTCATCGTCGGGATTCCGTCTCCTCGACCACGACGGGAAGGACCTGTGATTTTTTATCACCAAAGGCATGCACGATTTTGTTATTTCACAATTCGAGTCTGACCAAGTACTTCTCCAGATTTCTTGGAGAGCCGTGACTTGCACGATCGAGCTGGCGGTGACCGGTTGACCAAGGCTGCCTGGCGCTGTATTGGAGCGCTGTATTGGAGAAATCGCTCATTATTCCACAATGAAAAAAAAAACAGAAGGCAGCACAAGAAGGGTATCCGCGGCGTCTGCATTGTACTACGAGTAATACGCGGTCTAGGATCCTAGAATTGCGAATGCATTGCATTTTTTCTTGGGCGCCCCCTTCCAGAACGCGTAGGTTTATGAATCACATGAGCAACTTGGCACAACGCGTGCACTGTGCAGACCAAGGCGCAGGTGCTTAACTGGAAACGTTAACTTATAACTCTACTACAAAGCCTTACACTCAAGACTTCACGAATTCTCCTTACGCTGATCTGACTGTGAAAGATTTGTAGTGGACTGTACAACTTGTCGGCACGATGAGCTGCCTCGTATCTCCTCACGACTCGGACAGAGGCTCATCCTGCGGCTACTGCTCGCCATCTGGCACCCGTAGCGTGGAGAACACGTCCTTTCACTCTGCATCTATGTCTACCTACCGACTCTCATGCGAGGTGCGTGTGATTTCGTCAAGAGTCATGTTCAGCGCGTGCTGAGCCACTGGGCAGGCATACCAGGAGATGATTGACCGTGGATGGAGGCGATCCGGGACGTATTGCTACAAACCGAACATGAAACTGTCCTGCTGTCCGCAGTATACGATTAAGTGCGTGTACTTAATATTCCTTTGAGATATCGCTGAATGACTTGGGCAATGCCAATCGCTTAGACTGGATGCGCTGGAATTCAAGCCATCCAAGAGTCAGCGGAAACTTGTGAATCGGTGCGCTAATTGCCGCACTACTTTGCTGTCATCTCAGGCTGTCAGTCTAGGTGGAATCGTTTTGTGTTGGAAGGCGAAGCGGACGAAGATGATCCCATGGATGCGGACGGCAAACGGTAAGTACCTAGCGCCCTCGTCTACATGAGGAGCCGGAGTGGTTCTATCGCCTGTATACATGCGAAGAGAACGTCCCCAGTGCCTTGCTCAAAATATATCTATATCCGGAGGCTAATCCACCGATAGACCCCAGAAACCCTCTAAAGGAAAGCCACTCAAGTCGAAATCCGCACCGTTCTCTCTGATCTCAGCCCTACACGCGTCTGAACGTGCGTTTATCACTGACGCGCCGGAACAACATCCAGGTAGCAAGGACTTCAGTGTGAGCCTATGCTCTTGTATCGCCGTCTTAATCTTTTCGGACTGAATTTGAGACGGTGTAGGTGACACTGGAGCCGTCGACATTTACCGCGGAGAAATTCGCTCTGTATGAAAAGTACCAGGCGACGATTCACAATGACCCCGATAAAGACCCGGACGGCTTCAAGTCATTTCTAGTCACCTCTCCTCTCACCGTGCGTATGCCGCCTGTTTTACTACCGTCTCCCTTACATATCAATCGGTTGACTACTTGAACTCACTTGATTGAACGATACAGCGAGCACCCATTCAATATTCATCCCCTGCCGCTAGCAATCATCTGCCCACGCATTATGGTTCATACCACCAGATGTACCGTCTGGACGGGCGGCTGATTGCCATCGGCGTCCTCGACATTCTGCCGCACTGCGTGTCGAGTGTCTATTTCATGTATGATCCTGACTTTGATAAATTCTCCCTGGGGAAGGTACGTGCGTTCTTTCAATAATGCATTCGTCGTGCTCCTTGTCATGCCTATTCTTCCTTACTGCATCAGCTCAGCGCGCTGCGGGAGGTCTCCCTCGCTCGCGAAATGCATGACGCAGGAGCACCGGACATGCGGTATCTCTACATGGGTACTTATACTCAACGCTCTGAATCTGATGACCGGAAATGCACTAACGGAGAATCGATTGAAAGGATTCTACATTTATTCGTGCCAAAAAATGCGGTACAAGGGCGAATACGCGCCATCGTACCTAGCAGATCCAGTAAGTAGCCGACGCTTTCCGTCTAGTTCCGGGGACCGGGATTGCTACTCAAGACTCACGGATATGCACGCTCTAGGAAACATACGAGTGGTATCCGCTGCAGAAATGCTTACCCCTCCTTGCGGACAACAGGTACGCGTGCTTCGCGGACCCGGAGCACTCGTCAAATGAACCGGCTGTTCCAAATCCTCCTCGTGCGTCTCAGTGATAGATATTTCAAATAGCGACCGTGACACTGCTGCACAGGGAGACCGGAACCGCAACTTCCACCCGACGTTCTGCGGGAAGTGCTGGTCGCAGCGGACATTTCGCCCCAGCGGATCACCGTTGTGCCCCTAGAAGTACGCCCCTTCCACGATACATTTTCGTGATCTTATCTCTAACCACGACGGCGTGTGCAGGACAGTGAGGAATGGGGAGATGCGCGGGTGCGGCGAGGGATTGCGTTCGCCGTTGAAGCTTTGGGCGGGGCGTTGGCGAAGAAGATGGTGTTGGTATTGTAGCCGTTCTATAGTGTACCTATGTAGACCTATGTACAATGCTGCCCGGAGCGATCTTGTCGAGGAAATGTAATACTTTTGGTAGGTGGTATTTACGCGCGGTGTTTGCGTCGTCTGAACCGCGTGCCCGCGCCGCCTGCGCGTAGCCTCGACCCACTGGTCGGACTTGTCCTTCAACATTCACTTCACCTTTGGCAGTACTCGCTCGCGTACCGTCGGTGCACTCATTCCTTAGCACCTGCACACTATTCACGACGCCAGCTGCCCGTCAATGTAATGTCGTCGATTCGGCGTCTCAGGACGTTTTTCCGACGCGCATGGCAGGAGCTGCCCACCAAAGCACCCATCGTCAAACACGCTCTCGTCGGGCTCTACTGGCTGCCCATAGGCATCGCCTTCACGCAGTACTTCTACGTCCCTCGGATGGTTACTGGCCGTAGTATGCAGGTGCGCATCTGCATCCTATCCTTCCGGTGCATATGGGCTCATGAATGAGCTTGCCAGCTAGCCAACACTTAATCCAGGTTTGGCCATTCGTGCGTTAGTGAGGGCCCTCCAGTGACTGACTGTACGTGTATGCAGACACGTCGGCATGGCGCGATATCGTTATTTTCGACCGGTTTTCTGTCGGCATGCTGCGGAAATATAACAGAGGAGACTTAGTGGCCGTTCGGTACGCACCCGTTTCCGTAGGCCGTTTTCCTGCACTGTGCTGACACGGACTCTGCGTAGATCTCCGGTTGAGAACAAGTTGCTAATCAAGAGGATTATCGCGGTGGAGGGGGACGTTGTGAAGACTCTCCCGCCCTATCCGGACAAGGAGGTTCTTGTTCCCCGAGGCAGAATATGGATAGAGGGTCTGTATAACTCTTCACTTCTTTTATGTGCCTTTACTTACTGGGCATTGCATAGGTGACGAATCATTCCGCACCGACGACAGCAACCGCTTCGGACCTGTAAGCAGCACTGCAATATCTCATGTTCATGCATACTCAACAAGCCTGCTAGGTCCCCATGGCTCTGGTCGATTCGCGATTAGCGTTCATCGTCTGGCCGCTGGACCGGTGGGGCCCTGTCCGTGAGCCTTCCGTACCGCAAGGTAGCCCAAGCACCCCAGCCTGGCGGCACGCGATGGACGCAATCGCACGCGAAAGAAAGAGGAAAGAGCGCGTCACCGAAGGGGATGGTTACATCCATAGGCCAAATGATTAAGACTGCTTTGGCCAATATTAATCTATATCTCGCGCACTTCCAGGATAGTGGACGCGAATATACGGTCTCCATTCGCACCATCCCCTCCGTTTAGTACAATAAAATACAGCTATGCATAGAAAAATCGTGATCGTGAGTGCTCAGTGGGTAGGGAATACATGGAGTGTCGAAATCGTGAATGCCCAAGGTATCTAAATTATCAGCCAGCGTCCCAGACAGTGAACCTCCCCATCCGCGCGATCCGAAATCAGCCCCAGCCATCCCACCGACCAAATCGCCTGAACTCCTGCAGCACGCAGCCCCCGCTCTCCTTCGAGTCCCGCTCCCTGTCTTTCTCCCGCCCCTTGCCCTTCTCCGTGCGGCCCGTGAAGGACGATGCGCTGGACGGCTGTAGCGGCGGCATCGAGACGGACTTGGGCGGCGAGGAGGAAGCAGGCGCTCCAGACAGCGGCGACGAGGGGCGCGCACTCCCCGAGGATGCGCGTGTGTTAGGCAAAGATAATCGGTACCAGCCGCCGGTGTACGTGAGCGCGATGAGCTGGTATTCGAGGGGCGATTGCGGATTGCCCTCGAGGGGCGCCTTGATCCACCCGACAATGCACTTCTCCTCGTCGGCGACGTCTTCCGTCGGCGAGCGTGGGCCGGGGGAGGATATGCTGATGTGGGAGGACTGAGCCGGTATTCGGTACTGCGCGTAAGACCACTCCGAGTCGAAATATTTCGGAAGCGGGATGAAGGGCGCGAGCGGCGAGAATGACGATTGGCGGTTTCTGGCAGTCCAGAATCGCAGTTAGCGGCGATCCTGGAATAGCAAGCAATAGACAAACTTACGAGGCGCCGGAGCTATCGAGTGCAAAGGCATGCACCGTACCCTTGTCGCTCCATACACACAGCTCTTTCTCATCAGGCCGAAATGCGACACCAAATATCTCAGCTTTGTCTGCCCCTCTCCTGAACTCTCTTATAGGCTTGCCCGTATGCACATCCCACACCCTGACTAGTGTTCCACGCGACGATGTCGTAGCAAGGATCCGACCGGATGGAGGGACCGAGAGGGTTGTTAGGGCGGAAGAGTGGGCGGCGATGATGGAGGCTGGGTGTTTCGTGGGCGGTGGGGGTTTACTTGGAGGTACCGAAGGCGGCGGTCCGGAGGGTCTAGGAGGCGGACATGGTGGTAGATGGATCAAATGGACGTGACCTAGCTGACGGCCAGGGATACACAGTAGCGTAGCATATTGGGCGGTGGCCATGGACAGTAGACCTAGACAGCGCCGTAAGATCGCGATCAGGCGGTAGCAACACATGGATTATATTCGTTGTGCCTACCTTTAGAGTTATCACAAGTATCGTACTCCGCATAGCGCGTAACGTACTCCCCGATCTCGAAGAGCACGACCCTCCGCTTGAGCGCTACTGCGAGCCAGCCTCTCCGACACGCCACGCCACGCACGCGTTCCCGAAACTCCAGCTCAGCGACCTCAGCTCCGATCGCGTCGTCCCACACAATGACTTTGTTCGGAGGATATCGCGGGCTGCGGCCGCCACCGAGGAGGAACATGAGATTCGACGAGTGCATCGGCACGGCAGCAGCAAGGGTGCCGCCGGTGAGCTCTAGAGTATCAAGTCAGTTCAGTACACGCGTTCGGGGCGCGATGAAGGGGACATACCTCGAACACGGATGAGTTTGAGTGGCCATGCGCGGTATATAGCAAAGCCTGCCGGTGTCGTCGCGGTGAATATGTTGCAATCTGAATCAAAACGGGCGTCGAATATAAGGATAGGAGTTGTCGAAGATATAGAGTGGCGAGCTAGATTCATGGATTGTGGTGGGCGAGCGCAAGCTCTTGGGGGATATTATTGTAGTGCCGCAGCTGCAGGCAGCAGACAAGCAGCAAAGCGCAAGACACGATCACGTCGACACGGCATGCCCGATTAGGCGATCGCACCTGTCCAGGGTACTTTGCAAGGGGGAAACAAGATAGAGTCCAAACGTTCCATGAGATATGTATTTTACACTTGGTTTTGCATGTATGTAGAAAAGCTAGTACGACAACGGAGCCCAGAGGAAGGAAATGAGACGTGGAAATGGCTACGCTACAGTGGCAGTAACAGTCACCAGACGCGTGGAAATACAGTGCAGCATCACCTCGACACACCTACAGATAGATCAACAACCAGCCGCACCTCCCGCTGTGCTCGTTGCACAAGTTTAAGCCCGTGTAGCGCTGGGCTGCATCTGCGCGCTCCGCGGCGTCCCATTGCTGTGCAGCTGAGGATTCCAAGCTTTGGGCGGGCGCAGATCGACATGCGTGAGCCGTTCGCGGGCAGCCCTAAACTCCATCTCCTCCTGTTGATTCTGCCGCACGAGTGCAGCCTTAGCTTCCGCCTGCCTTTGCAACTCCGCCTCCGACTCGTCAGATAGATAATCGGTGAAGCCACCATCAGATGTCACGGTGCCGTCGGTCACAGATCCTCCTCCACTGCTGCTACTGCTTGTCGAGCTCGATGCACTGGGAGTGCTAGGAGTGATTTTCACGTTGGCCATGGCAACCTCTAACGCAGGCCTGCGCGAAGAGCTACGCGCGGCAACGGAGGCACTCTGTTGCTGGTGGTCACCGCCGCGCGAGTTCGGCGATGAACCCTTCGGGGACAATGATGAAGTGCTAGATATGGAGGCACGACGTCGAATCTGGGGTCGTGGTTCGGCATCGACAGTGACCTTGGTGACAGACATGGACGGTGACGCTGCGGCAGTGATGGTGGGCCGGCGGCTGGACGTACGACGAGCTACTGAGCCTTCTAGCTCAAGTGCGCGGCGAACAGGCGATGCATGTGAGTGCGTCGTAGAGTGGTCTGGTCGTCGTTCCGCAGAGTCTGTCCGACGTCGGTTGTTCTGGAACTGCTCCATAGCGGACGGTTCCGGGAGTGATGAAGGAATGATGTCCACCTTTGAACCTTTCGAAGCAGCACCTCCAAGAGGCGTCGCGATCTGCTTAGGACTAGCGGAGTGCCTGCTGCTTGGGATCATCATCGATGTTGATTTACCCGGAGTGACCTTGTGTTGCGGAGATTGATTGTCACTATTCCTGCGATCTAAGGGTGGTGTAGCGGAGGATGGCGACCCATTTCCTCCCCGGCCAACATTACCGGGGCTAGGAGTACCTTTCGAGAGGGTGTCTAGAAGAGATTTGATTTCCGCAGGAATAGGGACATGGTGGACAATGCTGACAGCAAGCCAATCTGCAGCTGGAATCATCTTGTATTCACTCGCGCTTGGAGGACGACAGCAGCCAGGCCATCCTGGATTTTGATAGCCAGATGCCTTGAGGGGAGGATTTGTGCGTGCCCACTGTGTTGTGGCGTCGACTGATAAGGACCGGGAGACTGTCTTATACGAGACTACGACGAACCTTGCAGTACCCACAACCATTAAAGGTTTGGACTAAGCGTGCGCGATGCAATAAACGTCAGGTGTGCAGGCTGGAAATGTGGCACAAAGCAATGCCACGCACCTTCGGCGTTCTTCAGGTACACAACATCATGGCGCGGATGTAGCGCTCTGTTGCGGCAGACATCCTTCAGGTGAGGACATCTTGGGCCGATTGTAAGCAGGCGCCATGGACCAGAGGACGACGTGAGAGAACGGGGAGGATACGGACCTCGCGCCACTGGGCCTAAAGACCTTGCACATCGGGCAGACACCGATTGCCTGGTCGATCGATCCTTGTGGGTAACACATACTGGGCTATGTCGGGGTCAAGGAGGAGAAATGAGAGGTGAATAGTTGAAGGTTGGGGGGTAACAGGGCGAACTAATAAGGCGATAGATGTTTGTACCGAGAAAGTCAGAAAGAACTCGGACAGAGAAGGTAGCCGCAGGACCCGGCATGTGGTCCCTGACGCTCTGCTGATCGATTGGAATTATTGCGACACATGAAAGGGCCTTTCTTGAGACGAACGATTCAGAGTCCAGCGGACGACCAAGAGGAAATCGTATTTTGGACATGACAGTAGAGCGACAAGAGACAAAAGCGAATACGACAGCGACGAGCAACACGAGTTTTCGAAACTGCCTTGCTTTCGTTGGGCATGAGGCGCGTCCAGCCAGCCTCGGCGCGCCGGGTCGGAGATGGCCTCCGCAGATAAAACTGTCGCCAAGATGCTGGCAGTGCGGCTATGTAAACTGCTGCTGTCTCTCTTACTTACTTACTTCCAACCGCCATGGGCAATAAGCAGAGTAAACTCTCGCCAGAGCAACTCTCGGATCTGCAGAAGAACACGTACTGTACGTCCTCTGCTCTCCTCGCACGTCTCCCGGGTTGACGCGATCTCCCAGTTGACAAACGGGAGCTGCAGCAATGGTCCCTTGTTTTCTGTCTTCTACCTCCTCCGATCGCTCAAGCGCCAATCTCTACAGGTACAAAGGCTTCCTAAAGGACTGTCCCTCCGGTCAACTCGACAAGACCGAGTTCAGTCGCATATACAAGCAGTTCTTCCCGTTTGGAGATCCCGGCGAATTCGCGGACTATGTCTTCAACGTCTTTGACGAGAACAAGAACGGCACGATCGACTTCAAAGAGTTCATATGTGCCCTCAGCGTCACCAGTCGCGGTCGTCTAGACGAGAAACTCAAATGTACGCACGTTTCGTCGCCCGTGTAATCGCGCCTGACCGACGCGAGTGGCGGTACAGGGGCGTTCCAGCTATACGACATCGACAAGGATGGCTTCATCACGTACGACGAGATGCTGCAGATCGTTCAGTCGATATACAAGATGACAGGGCAAATGGTGAAGCTACCCGTGGACGAGGACACACCCGAAAAGGTACGTTTAATACCAATATGTGGCGTTGGAACTATTCTGACCCTGCATTGCAGCGTGTGGACAAGATATTCAGAAACATGGACCGGGACAAGGATGCGAAACTAACGTACGACGAGTTCGTGGAAGGCAGCAAGCAAGACCCAACCATTGTACAGGTAGAGGAAAGCTTTTTAAGCTTTTGCGCTCTCATGCTGATCACCTATCCGAAGGCGCTCTCGTTATACGACGGACTAGTATAGCGACAACTTGCGCTGCGGTCGCATCTCCTACGCGTATGTTGCGACCATACCTATATGCACTCTGCACTGACGTCACACAAGGGCGACACACGGACTTTCTATTTGATATCTTAATGGGTAGCCGCAGGCGGCGGCACCTCCGCTTTCTTTCGAGCGGCCCTATATCCTTCGGCACGCGGTGTTCAAGTTATATGTAATGTCATGCCCGTACGACCATGAGCAATGTAATTGTACCCTTTTTCTTGACCATAGACAGCGCGGTATCGTTACATTGCATCGGTGACATGCTTCCTACTATATAGCATTTGCTGGTAGTTTACCGTACTTGCGGAGGATCTTGTTTTCCACATCCTTCGCGGCCCAGGAATACAGTCCTTCGGAGAACTCTAGGTTATCACGTTCGGCTTTGAGCAGCTTGTTGAAGTCCTGGGGCTGCGCCGGCTGCCCAGCACCAGCCGCTGCGAATGGGGACGCGTTCATGTCACGAGAAGAGTCAGCGGCTAACGGAGCGACATCAGAAAGCTGTGAAGTGTGAAAGAGTGCAGTGCTTACAGTTATCTCCACCAAGGATAAGGCGGTAGAGGCCATTGAGACCAAAGAAGTTGAGGAAATACCAGGACAGGGAGGACACCCATCTCACGTCCATGTCAGGTGTCTCGATACCACGCTGAAGCATGGACTTGAAGCCAAGAGTCAAAGGGAACGGTAATTTGACTTGAAATGTGAAATGAGCGTCCAGGTCTTCGGGAGTAATGTTAAGGTTAAGGAACGCACTGAGAACAAATCCTTGGAAGAAGAAGTTAATCCATCCCATAATGACCATCTGTGGCACCATCATGACCATTTGCGTTTTCATCCCAGCCATCATGCCGTCCATGGCAGCAGGGTCGGAAAGAGGGTTGGGCGCAGCGGGAGCGTCACCGGGTTTCGGAGGTCCGTCTTTGAGATATTTGCCAGACGCAAAGCCTTCAGAGAGGTCCCTAGATATAGAGTGATAGAACGTCGGCGGTATTGGCGAGTTCGCCGCAGTGGTTCGTAGTATCTGTGCGCGCAGCAATGCGCGCCTGATCGCAGGTTAGCCGAGCTGTGGACAGTGTTCGATGCATGGGACGCACTGTTCACGGATTGCGGCTCGAGGAAGCTTTTTCGGGGGTGACTGCAGCAAGATAACCACGTAGTGCCGTAAAATGCCCACCAGAATCTAGTGACAGGTTGGTCAAACTGTGAAAGCGTAGGACGGATCGTGACGGACCATGACAAGGGTGATGGGAAACAAGACCCAGTCCCGTATCTGGGGGTCAAGATACAGTGAGACCCTGTAGCGTTCGTTAGCATTCGTCGGTAGAGAAATCTGTGTGCGACGTACGCCGAGGTCGACATGGCGCGTCGTGGTACGGGACGAAGAGCGGTTTCCGGATTTGGAAGTGCGATCGAGGCAAGACGCGGCAAGCTGAGCACCGCAGCAACGACGCTCACATCCGCCCACCACCAGCCTCAGCCACCATGGACAATTCGCCTACCGCTCTATTCGACTCCTACGAGCAGGACTTTCAACAGATCCTCCAGACAATACGGGAGAAGCTAGACGGGGATGGCAAGGACGAGCGTGGCGGTAAGTGCATAGCATTGGTACTCTGAGAACTCGGTCTGACAGACATGCATTGCAGAACAGCGCAAGGCAGCGCTGAGACGAGTCGAAATGGAGCTGGATGAGGCCGACGAGATGGTACGTTTGTCGCATCTGCTCTTCGCTATGCTATCGCTTACAGCTTACCCAGGTGTCGCAAATGGAAATTGAAATCCAAGGGATTCCCCAATCCCTCAAATCTCAGTACCAGACACGCCTCCGGACCTCGAAAGCTGACCTTGCGCGGTACAAGAAGCTGTCGAAGGACCTCCACTCCCAGGTCTCGCGCTCCGACTTGCTGTCTTCGTCACGAGGTGGAGAACCGACGTCCGACGAACCATACGGCGCCACGAGCGATAGGACACGGCTACTCGCGGGAACGAGCATTCTGGAGGACGGAACACGGCGGCTGCAGGAATCTCAGCGCGTCGCACTTGAGACTGAAGACCTCGGTGCGGACATCCTCATGAACTTACGGGCACAGCGGGAGCAGATCGAGAACTCGCGGAACACGGTATGCTCCCCTACCTAATCATTTGCACACGAACTTCCACTCAAGATTGCTGCAGCTCCAAACGGCGGACACTTCTATTGACCGTGCTTCCGGCACACTGAAGAAAATGATAAGACGGTATGCTGTTCTATGTCTATCGTGTTCATATAATGAACCCGCTGACAGTTGGATCTGAATACTCCAGGATGTACCAACAACGCTTTGTAACCGCGGGGATTATCATTGTCCTCATCGTGCTTATTCTGGTCATTCTGTGGGAGAAACTCAGTTAAACCTCCTGCACGACGAGATGGTCGCATGGGCCCCTCTTGCTTGCTAGCAGCTATATATCCGTCTCCTGGTCACTCCGTTCCGTTTCCCTATGAGCTCTTATTCATATATTTATGACGATAGGCAACCATGGGACTTCTTACACACTTGCTCTTACGGCTCTTCTTCTACGCAATGCGTTGCAAGTAGCGTTACCGCCCAGCGTCGTGTTGCACACTCTTTGCCTAGTAATGATACACATGGAATTAAAACAGGAGACGTATTGAACGATGCCGAATGCAAGAGGAAGTAAGAAAAGTGATGAATGCGAAGAGCAGAGACTATGCCTCCAACAAGTATGTACAACTAGACTGCGTGTCCACCGCCGTACGCGGGCGCATGCGAATCGTACCCTTGACCTTGTTGTTGATACTGCCCGCCGTACCCTCCATACGAATCCTGCTGCACATGCCCTGCATATGGATCGTGCTGCGCGTGACCGCTGTAAGCATCCTGCTGTACATGACCGCCATACGCGTCTTGCGTATGGCCGGCATATGCATCGTGCTGCCCTTGAGGCGGGGGAGCTCGGTTATCGAAGAATCCACCAGTGGTAGGACTGGGATAATCGACAGCGTAACCTGCTCCAGGACTGGTGGATCGTGGTGGGCCTGTTGCAGACGAATGGCTGAATTGGCCACTTGGTACGGCCCGCCCAGCATACACATCATGGGCATCTGCAACATATGTGCCACCCATCCCCATACTGCCGTGGGGGTTGGGCATTGCGGAGCCGACAGATGCATGCTGGTCGTACGCCATCGGTGCGGCAGCAGCTGGCAGGTTGGCGGTCTCGTACTCGTCCTCGTAGTAATGTGGCTCCTCGTGCGCGAGCGTCTGTTGCGAGGGGTTGTACTGCGCATACTGGTCGTTGGGGTAGGGCTGATACGCGGGCATCGGGGGGTATTCAGCGTACTCTGAATAGTTTGGCGCGGCACTCTTGTTGTCGTTGTAGGAGTAATAGTCTTGGGTATACGTGCTTGGCGGTGGACCGCGCGTGCGCATCGACGAGGAGTCATCGAAGTCGTCGTCGTCGACGGAGAGGTTGGGAAGGGTTGGTTGGGGAAGAGGCTTAGCGATCATTTCGCCCTTCTTGTTCTTCAGATGCGAGTAATCACCCATGGCTTCCTTCTTGGCCAGTGCAGCTGCTTTGGCAAGACGCTCCTTGTTTCTGCGCTTGATAACCTCTGCGATACGTTTGTCGACTTTGTGGCAGACGTATTCCTGAGGGTCCAGTTAGCACATCGTCGTTCTCCGTGCAAAGTAACATGGGCTGACCTTGAGGTTACCCTGGATGTAGCAAAGCAGAGGAATGTAGCAGACACCCGCAACCATCAGCAAGATGAGAGAGCCGGCAAAGACGACGACGGTAAGCGTGGTGGTGATAGTCAGGAGGGTTGTTGACAAGTTGTTGTTCTGGAAATATTTCGGGATGTCGTACCACGCGCCTTCATTACCCTTCTTCGAAAGGTAGATACTGTAAAGCGTGAGGGCGTTGATGGTCTGACGAGGTGCATCAGCCAGCAATACACGCTTCCAACCTATACAACTCGTCAGTGAAGAGTTGCATGAACGATATCACGAGGCACGCACTCTTGAACGTGAAGAAGATGAAGAAGGCAAAATCATCCTTTTTCTTCGTCGAGTTACTGATATGGTCGAAGAAGCAGAAATGATCGTATGAGCCTATGGTACGCGATTTAGTTATTGTTTGAGCCAAGACAAAATAAAACTCACGGAGGGACCAGTAGTGGTTAGCCATAACGTTGGTAAACGAGTAAGAAATATCCCGACTGGCGATGATCTTCTTGGATTTGCGCGCTTCGTACGCCAGCTGTGAAACGAGATAAGCTGGAAGAACGCGACAGCAGGACAAACTAAACGGACCAGCAGAAAGGAGAAAATGATGCATCCTACAAAGAGCCAACGACCAACATTGAACGGGATGAAGAAGCAGCCGTCGACGTGTTGGCAGTTTGCGAAGATTTGATTCGACCAGCCCTTGGTCGTCAACATGGTAGTGGCGGAGAAGATATCGGAGACATAGACCAAGAAGGACTTCAAGACGATGACGTATAACCACAGATACCTGCAGACAAACGGTGTCAGCTCTATGAATTCGGCGAGGAGAAATCTGTGTGGCGCGTAAACTGCGCGCTATAGCGGCCGGCCGTAGATAGCAACCTGACGCCCGCAGTTCGCGCTTTGGCGGGATGGACACGACAGTACGAAAGCTCTGCACGTACTTCATACGCATGCCAAAGCTATTATCCGTGAACTCGCGTGTATCCACAAAGTCGAACTACATGTGAGGCGGTGTCAGCCACGGCGACACTAGCTGTGGTACCACGGCGTACCTTGTGGTCGGCAACGATCTCTCTCTTCCAGGATGGGCCTTTGGCCATATTTGAGGTCTAGCGGGGGGAATGCTTGTGGGCGCGGGTAGCTCGAACCCAGATGGCGGGCGTTGCGAGAGGCAGAGATTTCAGAAGCGTCCGGCCCAGCCAGTCGCATGCGTATTCTCTAGCGGAAAAAGAGAGAGCGACAGTGGGTGGTCAATGAGAGAAAGTGAGCAACGAGTGCCAGCGAGCCCAGCAGATACGATGGTCCTAAACCGAGATAGAAAAGGAGAAGGAAACTTAGGAAAGTGGAAAGGCGAACAGGGTCAACAGGTTGCCTTGTCCGTTTCCCTGATCCCACGTGGCTTGATCACAATAGCCGTCGTTTAATTATCTGCTCTTTCCGTTCCTCCGTCCAGTGTTGTCTTTGACCCGGGTCTGACCCGGTCAGTCAAAAAGTCAAGTCAAAAGGGTCAAAAAGTCAAGTCAACGCTTGACCGGTCAATGGCGTGGGAAAATGGTCAAAATGACGGTCGAGATCATCGTTGACAGCTTCAGCCAGGTTCGCAACACCTTACCTCTCTTTCCCTCGCACAGTGTCGCACTCCCGTGTCCTCAGCGCAGCGCTGAGCAGCGCGCGCTCCGTCGAACATAAAACTCTCGACCAATTCTCTCGCCGAGCGCCTTTCCCCTCGTACACCACCCCCGCATGGCACCTGGCCGCAAAACATGCCATCTCATTTGTACATGCATTGTACGAGTAAGGTCTCTTCGACTTTCAACAACCTGTGCTGACGGAGTCGATAATACGACGCCATGAGGGCCAGGGTCACCTACGCAGGGCAGGCAACATAGACAGCGCATGGGCACGCAGGCAACACGATCAGTGTGGCGTCTGTGCCACCCGACGGTGTGTTCATTCGAGTCTTTGAGGGTGCGCGGACAAGGACAACAGCCTCCTCGGAGCTCTTCGTCATTCAGCCCGCGCCCCGTGGTGTCCCTCAAATCGGAGTCACCTTCGAAATCGACGCCAACGGTATTTTCAACGTCTCCGCGTCCGACAAGACCAAAGTTAGTCCTCACTTTCATGTTTATCGATTCAGCAGCTAACCCTAAATTTCAGGCATCTGCTATGTACTACGAGATAAGCTCACCGTCCCCGGTTACTCCCCGTGTTCGATGTACATACACCAGCTCTTATGTTATGCTACCCTCCATGTAGTTACCTATGAGATTATTCTATAATCATATGGGTTTTCTCGTACCATTAGTCGTGTGTGTCTGGCCTTTATCAGTGATCAGGATGAGAAAATTGAATGAGATGCTAGGTACTAGCTCGATTTTTGCTGTGTGGTGTAATTGCAGCCGAATATACAGAGCTACGGAGTGCTACAGGGCGCTATATAGACCATGCGAAGTGCTACTGCGTGCTATAAAACAGGGACCTGCCTACAAGGCTACACCTGCAACATAGCCTATATATTTCTATATCGCGTACCGACGCGTAGTGCTTTTTTGCTGATGGCCCCGGCGGGCCGACTAGATGACGCAGAGCGCTCGTCGCCAAACTTGCGTTTGTTGTGGCAAGGTCGTACAAGGCCAGCAGCGACATGTGAGCGTCGCAGGGCCATTTTCACGACCGCATTGAATCTACTCTAAGTCTTGAGTTCGGTACATGCTCGCGTCGGTACAGTGTTCGGTATGGTACGTATTATTAGTCATATAAACCTGACCGGGTCCTGACCAGTCAAGTTGACCGGGTCAGGATTCACTGACCGCCGATTGACTTGACCTTTCTTGACCGGGTCAACTTGACTCTGACAACACTGCAGGCTCCGTCCATAAGCAAATATTTGCGTACTGAAATACACCTTGCATCGCTTGCACAACCGCCAAAATGACGACCGTTCAGAAGATTAAGGTGCGTTTCCTTTGTGCTATGCAGGAATTACCGCTAACACTATGGATAGGAAGTCGAAGATGAGATGGTGAGCAAATCACTCATTAGATTGATCTGCTGCTGAATTACTTTCTTGCATATAGGCCAAGAGTGCGTTCATTCAGTAGACGTAGCCATACGTTCCTCACTTCCCAATAATGTAGCCCAAAAAAACAAGGCCACAAGTTATCACTTGGGCCAATTGAAAGCCAAGCTCGCCAAACTTCGGCGCGAACTTATTGCACCTTCTACGGGCAGTGGGAGTGGGGGCGGACTGGGCTTCGATGTTGCGAGAACGGGTATAGCATCAGTGGGATTCGTCGGTTTTCCGTCTGTGGGGAAGGTAAGATAGTCTGTCATTCCTCGGATCACCAAAGACTAACGGGCATACGTCTGGACAGTCGACTCTAATGTCAAAATTAACCGGCACTCATTCTGAGGTATCGGAAATCGACTTCACCACACTAACAACGGTTCCCGGTACAGTCAAAGTGCACGGCGCACCTATACAGATCCTGGATTTACGTGCGTTGAGAACAATCATCAATAGAAACTGACTAAAATTTTCCTCAGCTGGTATTATTGAGGGCGCCAACGATGGACGTGGTCGAGGACGGCAAGGTACGCCCTTTGCGAATGTGGTGGGCTACGATACCTAACTTCCATCCTTCTCTAGTTATCGCCGGTGTGTTCAATTCGCTGAGGAAGTCTTGCTTAGATCGCTCACGCCCACACTTCCCTGGCCGCAGTTGCTCGCACATGTAATCTTATATTCATTGTCCTGGACGTCCTCAAACCGCTCGGCGACAAGAAGCTCATCGAAACGGAACTGGAAGGTTTCGGTATCCGGTTAAATAAGAAACCGCCCGCTATTCTTGTGCGCAGGAAAGAGCGAGGCGGTATAGCAATGTGAGCTCCTCAAAAGATATACCTTATTCACATGTGCTGACGCGAGCAGCACGAATACTGTTCCACTCACGAACATTGACTCCGACGAGATCAAGGCGATTTTGAGCGAGTATAAAATAAATAACGCAGACATTGCTATTCGAGAACCGGGGGCCACGGCAGATGATCTCGTAGATGTCATTGAAGGAAATCGGTAAGTCGTCCATTTATTTTTGTGCAAGGAAGTGCGGCTTTTGACACAGCTCGCGTGGAAAGGGTCTATATCCCCGCGCTTTATGTGAGTGAAGACCCATCCGAGTTACTTTCAGTCTCTCAAATTTTCGCGCATTGTAGGTTTTGAATAAGGTTCGTTGCTTCGAAGTCAACTCTGAGGACACCGCTCTAATACCACCCATAGATCGATGCTATATCAATAGAGGAACTCGACCTTCTGTGCGCGCAGTGCACTGCCTTTTCGTGAATCGCACTGACTTGAACGCGAATCCAGATACAAAATCCCACATAGTGTTCCCGTCTCATCGCGCGAATGGTTAAACATCGACGAACTCATCCAAGTGATGTGGGAGACGCTCGATCTCGTGCGGGTATACACAAAACCGCGCGGACTCGCTCCTGACTATACACAACCCGTCGTCCTAAGGTTCTTCTTCATGTCCTATGCTAAGTAAGGTTGGCTGCTGAAAAGTTTTATATCTCACCTAGGCGCGGGAAATGCACTGTCGGCGACTTCTGTAACTCGATTCACAAGGAAATCGCCAAGCAGATGAAATAGTGCGCACCACACATACTGCCTCGCTTCCGAGATGCTGACAACGGTTAAACATAGCGCAATCGTGTGGGGCGCAAGTGCCAAACACTCTCGCGGCCAAAAAGTCGGACTTGACCATGTATTGGAAGACGAGGATGGTGAGCCTATTTCGCCTACTCAGCGCACGCATCTTCTCACCATCGCTGCGATTTCAGTTGTGCATATATCGAAGAAGTAAATCTGCTTTCTATCTGTCCACTGCGACTCTGTCGCTCCATTTGTAGCCTTATTCCCGGCATTCACACCATCTATATGTTCCAATACATTCCATTGCCTCCGGATTATTCAGATACTGCAGACGCATTGCTATTGCTCGACCTGCATGAGATAGATGTACGACAACCTTAAAAACGCCCAGAACAATCCCACGGCGCAGTAGGTGCTGGTGAGCATCAACGGCAAAAACTCTAACGAGGTGGCCCCGGATGTGACTGCGCCCGAACCGGAGTCTGGGCAAGACACCTCGACTGAGGGTACGCACGCATCCGGGTGAGTGGCTGGTGACAGCCGGCGCAGCAGTGCGGGGGAGAAAGTGATGAAGAGTTGGAGGAGGGGAAAGCCCGCCAGATAGACCTTCTCGATGACATTGAGGATGACACCTGAGAGTGACCTTGGGAATCTGTAAAGCAGCGCAGTGAGTTTCAAGGCGACGCATTATTTAGGTAGTCCCTACCGGTAAACTCTCCCGCTTAGGGTCAGAAAAACAAGGGCCCCCCATACCGTCGAGTAGAGTACTTCAACCAGTGTTTCTGTGGAGATGATGAGACTCGTATAACGAGAACTTCGTCAACACTTATCGTACCGGCTGGGGTAAAGAGCAGCGGGAACAAAGAGAATGTCCCCGCCGAGCTAGCGATCATGAAGGTACGGAAGTAGGCACTGCCATCTGCGGCGAGAAGGCTGCAGAAAATCGTATCATTTATCTATAGGGCAGCAGAAAGGTCATGCAGTATTACCTGAGAGGAACGAGAACCAGCAACACGGCTTTTTCATGGACGTGCCATCCAAACATGAAGGATGAGTACCCACACAGGGTGAGCGCAGTCAAGAAGGACTTGTAAGTTGGTGTCCTCCACAGTTTGACGAGGAAGATCTGGTGGAGGGCGCGGTAAATTCGATATCTCGTTCAATAACCCAAGCCAACTGACCGACTGCGATGCTATGGTAAGAACAAATGTATGGATAGGCTTGATATTGGGGAGAACTGCGAAGACTGTATCTCCGACGAGTCCTCGTGAAGTCGATGCCACGCCAGAGATGTTGACATCCACGGATGTTCCGAAACGTTTCACGTCTAGGGAAAGGACGTCAGCGACGCGTAGGCTACCACGGATGCATGTCATTCCTCACATTGAAGCAAAATCCGATCAGTTAAGGTCACTAATGACCAAGCATTCGGCGCCCAGTATGCATGGTTTAGGCCGCGCGTAAAAGGGAATAGACGGGATAAGAGCTGGGGAATCTGGCCCATGATGATGAATGGACCAAGAGACACGACGAAGACGATGATGACCGCATTCGCCAGTGCCAAGAAGCGCGCGGGTAGGATCTCGCCTTTCGGCGACATGCAGAATGAGCGCAGCAGATAGACAAAGTAAGCTGGCTTAGTTGACAGATATATCAGATGCATAGATTATGATAATAGTGTGAAGCTTGAACTTACCGCGAGATACATGTAGATATGCTTGAAATTCAGCAGAACGGCGAAAAGGAACCCGCTAGCAAGTTTGTTACCCTAAAATAGAGTACTTAGCCTAGCAAATATATGTGCGGAAGAGATGACCTACATCGCGCGCCATGAGGATAGACCACAGTAGGATTCCAAACATAAATCCGTTATACTGAAAGTGTATATGGTCCACTATGAGGAATCCTGGGTGAAGGAATAATGAAGCTGAAATGATCCTTTGGTTCGAAGTGATTTCTGCACCACGAATAAATCTGCGCGCTCTCAGCATGTGAATGGTCAGAGACGTGAGGAATTATTGACCTGACAAGGACGGCTCCGAGAACTAACTCGGTGAGGATCACGGTCGTCCGCTGGTATGCAATGACGGACCATGCATCGTAATTCAGGTTGTTCAAATCGACTATCCGAGGGTCGATGAAAGATGCCGGTATGGATAATAATTTCTCGAAATAAGCAAAGAACGGCGGATAATCGAGGGCTGGCAGGAAATGGGAAGGTTAGTGTCCTGGTGGCTGATGGCGTTTGTTCAGTGTCCTCACTCCATTCCGAAGTGGTCTATAGAGAGAATAAGTTGCAAGAGGATATGCACATGGCGGACTTTGCTCAC
This sequence comes from Plicaturopsis crispa FD-325 SS-3, assembly GCA_000827205.1. NCBI lineage: Eukaryota > Fungi > Basidiomycota > Agaricomycetes > Amylocorticiales > Amylocorticiaceae > Plicatura > Plicatura crispa. Next base: position 1,732,678 of record KN832554.1, read on the forward strand.
ATCGTAGTACCATTGGGATATAGGAAGTGAGTATGTGACTGCAAGCCAGTTGCGATGCACCTCAAAGTCAGTAGATCGGCTATGGCATTTACAGATATATTAGTTATAGCGTCTACTATTACAAGTGTTGCTACTCACTACGCAGGAAAGAGCAATAGCTTCAGTGCAGTCGATACAAGCAGTACATCCCATTCCGACGGTTCCAGGTCCCATTTAAACCACGCAGCCGATCGTGCAGCAAGCGACGGTTTTGGAAGCGGTGCAGCTACATCCTCTGGTATGGCTGGTGGAACACCGTCCAAAGGCGTAAGCGACGCCTTTCTGTTCATGTCTGAGCTTAGCACTGCAAGACCAAGTCCAGCCGGTATTTAGAGAAACGAAAGTGGTGTAAATGGCTAAGTCCGTAAACGCGCGACGTTGACGCGCCTTCCAGGACCTCAATACTGGTGTTTCCGGGGGTCCCACTGACGCACACGCGCTGGCAGACGCGTCCGCGTACATTTCGTTAGTTCGAATGTACTCCCGGCCACCATGAGCAACGTTACAATTTCCAGGTCCGTAGATCAGGCAGCCAAAGGGTACGTTCCCCAATTTCTGCAAACGATGTGTTGCGTGTATTGATCGTAAATTGCAGGGGTGTCCTGGTCAAGCTCATCCTTTTCAGTGTCTCCCTCGCGGTCGTGCCCATCTCGATATATTTTGCATCGGAAAAATACGTCTTCGACGGTAAGACCCTCAGTGCCTTCGCTGTTCTATGTTCTGCCTTCGCTAAGCCGGCGCTACAGGGAACTCAACATATGCAGCCATTGCAGCCGTGTTTTCTGCGAACATCGTGTTAGCGGCGTATATCGTCGCTTCCTTGCTGGAAGACCGACCGTCGGGCACTGCTCCCGCACCCGAGAAAAAGCCAGAGACCAAGAAGAATATCTGAGGTCGATGTTCTGGCCACCTTCAATGCATATCATTGATACCACCATCACAGCGGCATTCCGCCGACTCCGATTGATTGCATTCCTCAGGGTTACACTAGGGTATTTCAGAGTAGTCGATTCTCCGTCGATTCTGGAGTCGATTCTGGAGTCGATTCTCGAAATTGGTTTCGACTTCCGACGACAGAAACGGCCAGTCGATTTTGCGTCGCTTCACGCGCGGCAGGTTCGGCACAAATGGCCGAAAGGTCGGACTTTAAAAACTCTTTTCCTCGAGCGCGCACGAGGGCGCGCGACCACATCTTTAACGTCGTTGGCGGCGACGCCGACGTCCACATTGATAGCGAGGCTGTTTCAAAGGTGCTCGAGTGCATTATTCAATCTTTACTTTGTTATTTGTGGAAATAAGCTAATTATCAAAACTACGTGATCGCTGCTCTCAACGACGTTGAGCACATTTTTTGAGGTGGCGGCGCCATGGGGAACGACGAGCTCAAGGAGCGCCCGACTGCTGACGGCGAGGAAATGCATCGTCGACGACGCGGCACGAGCTGCTTTTTGCATCTCCGAAGATTTGTAAGCTTTTTGAAGCGACGCAGAATCGAGACACAAAGTTGAGAATCGGATTTTACTCGATTTTGGGACTCTGCCGAGGGATGCCGACGCAGAATCGACCTCTGCAGCGACTCCTTAATCGACCGTTAATCGACCGTCAATCGGGGTCGATTCTCTACTCTGAAATACCCTACTCTCCCGTACACGCATCCAAAGAAATAGGGAGCTTACTAGCACTCCTAGTTTTTGTCGCAGCTTATGAGAAGAATAACAGTTGATGTGCGAAATGAATCGATTCGTGACTATGAGTAGGTCCAGATAGATAGAATTAACGCGACCGCCGACTAACTCGGTGAAATGGTTGCGTTTAGATATAGGTACATTGTTGACGAACGAGGGTGAACAGTTCCTTCCCACAACTCCGAGTGATGAGGCGAAAATGTCCCGGGATATGTACGAAGTACAGACCTGCTGAGATGTAAAGAAATCCGAATAGATAAGATATAGTCAAACAGCATAACCCCACTGGATTTCCGCCGCAGGAGAAACCGACCGCGGCGGACCCATTGCCTGATGCTGCAGTCCCCAAGGAAAATGTCAGCGATATTGCTCCGTTAAATTGACGAGATGTGAGCTCACCGATTTTAGAGTGCGGACCTCCGCCTTCAAGGGACTGCAGTTGATACCATCAGATCGCGAGTACGCGCGCTTCCTGAGAGTAGTAGGGCTAGTCGTTTTCGAGGAAGACTGTTCCGAGGTGGAGTCGCTTGAGCTGGGCCTGTGCAGCACGGGACTCCGTACGGTGTAGACCTGTGGAGTGGATGTAGAGCGGGCGGCGCCCTCAGGCCGCAGCGAGGCCTTGGCAGAGGCCTTCGGAGAGTGCGAGTGGCTAGCGGGGAATCCGATGGAGACGGGTGTCAAGGGCGGGGTGGGTGGGGCATACACGTGGATACCTCCTGATGGCTTTTTGAGGATCGATTGGGGAGCGCCCATTTTCCGTGTGGTAGGTGGTGACGATTGGGGGAAACGCGGAGTTAGAGGCGTAGTGACAGGTGTGGTGACGGGGGTAAGGTCTGGAGTCATGGTCGGAGATGAGGATAGCTGGTTGTAGGAGGAGGCGCGCGAGATATTGCGATGCGCTGTCAAGGGAGGAGGCACTGGGAACATTGAGAGCGGAAAATCGGGGGGAGACGACGAGAGCATGTCGTCAGATATGGATGAAGTATCTGAATGGATAGAGTCCTCTTCTGAGGGTACTGCAGGACTATCGCGGCTTAGGTATGCGAGAGAAGAGTGTGACTCGGTTGACGAGGCCGTTACGATGCGGGGTCGAGTGGGTGACCTGTAAGAGGTGGGAGAGCCTGGCACTGGCGATCCAGACTGGAGCGGACGTGCGGGGGACATTCTTCCAAGGACAGGAGACCTAGCAGGACTGGGAGGTAGATCTGCCAAGTACTGCTTTATGGGCGCTCGCCCCGAGCCATAGGACATCGAAGATTTGCGAGGCGGACGAGGACTGTCATCCCGCACAGAGACAGCATCCTCATCCACCTCCTCCAAAAATCCTTGCCACACGCCATCTAGTTCTGGCATGCTCCGTTTAGGACGCAGTCGTTTGGAGGCGTTCCGCGACTCCAAGATCTCTGCGCGAGTTGGATGAGCGTTTGTTCGGGGAAGAGGGGATTCGCAGAAATCGGTAGGAGATGCGCAAAGCGGCGGCGATGGCGCACCTGCCCGCACTGAGCGCGTAGGACTGGTGGGTATGACAGGCGAATGCGCTTTAGGGTTGGGGACGCCAGCCGGACTTCTAGGAGTGCAAGGCTGGTGAACGTGCAGCGATTGTGCCCTGGTGCGAATGTTTCCCAAACGGTCTGACTCAAACTCTAGCTCTCCTTGTGACGCGTCTGGTCTTTTCCTGGCCTCTTCGGCTGTATGCTCGCGCAAGGGAAATGATAATCCGCCCGTACCGCCGGCCATCACATCTAAAGGTAAAGACGGTCGTGGTCGCAAAAGTCGTCGGGGAGGAGTCATCGAATTCGGAGAAGACCTTTTGGTGGGTGCTGCGCGGTCCATGACATCCCAGAATCCGTCCGCGAGCGGCGCGGTATGCGGCTCGTCAATGACAGGGGAGGACTTGCCATTCTCTCTCTTCTTCCACGTGTTGCGCAGGAACGACACGGACTTCATTCTGCGAGGCGTATGCAGATCCCCCTCGTCAAGCGCGTCGGGTGCTTGTCGCGTCGATGGGTGTGTGCGTCTAAGCTGGAAAAACGCGAGCATGTCAGCGGGCGGTGGGACGTGAGCTGCACGGGGCAATGCGCTGGCCGAAACTCACTGCAAATGCCTCTCATAAGTCAGGAAAAAGGACTCACGACGACGCGAAGCCTTTCGCGGGAGGGGGTGCGCCGTTGCGCGTGGGGGAAAGAGGGATGCTTTTCTCGCTCCCAGCTCTCAGGACGTTCCACGGGGTTGAGAAGGTGAGAAGGCCAGTAGGTAGGTTCGTGCAGGTTCGTGCTCGGCTCGCACAAATACAACGGTACCTGATGCAAGATGATCCAATGACAGCTCGCCTGGGTACGCAAAACTACCGAGTTTCGTGTCTCAGAACGGCTGGCTCCGCGTCGCACGAGAAGGGAGAAACAAGGAAATGACAGCGTTTCGCAGAAGACGAGTGGGAATAAGCAAAAGGCTTGCCTTGAGACACTGACGACGGCACTTTCATTTTGTTATCGGGGCCGTCGTGTTAGAGCGATATCTTTCCATCAACCGCGTCCTCGCCCTAAAAGTCACGTAATTCGCGTAGTTTAGCCTGAAACGATGGCGCTCATGACCCCCACAGTCGACTGCTCCTCCATCCAAATCATCGATAGCATCGTGATACACGCGCCGCGAAACTTGCGACTAGTGTCGTCGAGAACTGATGCTGCGTTGTTCCAAATTTCACACTCTTATCTCTTAGGTTGGGCAGGCAGCCTCGACAGTCCACCAGCATTGAATAGTGCAAACGCATTCGCATCTGCATGATATCTTGGCCCCGCATCTCGACAGAAGGCCGACATGATTTTCTGAGAAGTCAAGGATCGGATTTATCAGGCACGCGATATTAATTAATTGCGACTGATTTGCGACTGATTCAAAATCTGCTTGATTAGCCCCATGCTAGTCGGCTGAACTTTTGGCGCAGACACTCGCTGCGGCGGACCCGATGGCCTTGAACGCGTCGTGCGAGGGCTTGACGACGAGCGCCAGGCGCAAAGGATATCTGTTCTTGAAGGAGCCGACATCCTCGGAGAGAACTCGGTATGTGAGCAGTATTTTGTATAGACCAAAACTCACGAGGATTTTCCGTAACTATCTGTACACAGCTGTACACTTGTTCTTTGAACGTGTTTCTGCTGTCTTATGATCAGTATCACTGGCCGCCATCTCGGACTATTCTAGCACTGGCAGATGGACGACATCCAGTATTCGTGATCGTTGCGTCGATTTCGATGAATTGACGTTCTTTGTTACGGCCGCCGCTCATTCACTCTTACAACATGGTCCTAGAATACTCAGTAAGCAGCAGGTTGATATTTTTGCGAGTCGAATTGACGGATCGTAGGTTGCACAGATAGCAAAAGGCGGATGAGAGCAGCCACGACTCGGCAGCGGTTGTATAGCAGCGACCCGTAGCATCCTGGATGGACGTGCGACGAGCGTCGGATGGTGTATCATCGCTCCAGATCATCATATGTGCTATGACATAGGGTTTCCCGTCTAGAAGTTCGAATGACCGAACATCGCTCTTTCCTCCCTCCTCGTGACTCCCCTGCGCATCCTCCTCCCGGTACGCTCACCGTGATCATCACCGCTTTACGCAGATTCTCTACGGTCGTCTCTTCCATCGGCCCCAGCTGCTAGCAGCGTCCGACTGCCTTGGCGTGGGGCATGATCACCGCGGGGTGCACTTCTACACGACTTGCCGTAGGGTCCCGCATATTATCGCTGATGATACTAAAATCCTTCCAAAATGTCTAGAATTAGAGAAAAGTAAGTGAAAGCAAGGCAGTCAGCCGTCGAAATCAAAGTCTCACGTGACCCTTTTTCATAGCGCGTCGAGTTGCGAATTTTCCGAGTTTGCCAGTTCTTTGCTAAACTCTTCCATCTCTTTCACCCTGCCCGCCCAGCCCGCAATCCCCCACTAGCATTTCCTGCCAATAAATACACACTCTCAAACATATATCCGCCCGCCATGTTCACTTTTACAGTCATTCTTTTGTTCCTTTCCCCCTTCCTCGCCAACCTCTCCGTCGCGGCCTCCCACCCCTTCGGATCCGCCCACGCCGTCTCCCAGCGAAACAAGTACGCCAGGGCACACTCGCTCGGCGACAACTACAAGTTCGACGCCAGGGATGGCTGGGAGCACGTCAACGTCACAAACATGCAGTACGCCCGCTCCATCGGGCCAGAGGAGCGCAGACACGCGCTCGAGGCCCGCGAACCAAAGAAGGGCCAAAAAGCCCCCGCCAAGAATGCCGGTATTGTGGGCGCTGTCGAGCACGTTGTCAACAACGTCTGGCAGGGTCTCAAGGGCATCGGCTCGCCCGAACCTGTCACCATCACCTGGTATGTCAGCCTCTTCTGGCGGGTATGTTGCATCGCTGACACTGGTAAAGGTATACCGGTCATGACCTGCTGAACCCCAGCTGCTGGAGCCAGAGCGGATGGCATCCCACCGTGCGTTCTACCTTTGTCCTGAGATTGTCTAGATACTTAAATACCATCTAGGATGCGTCCTTCGCTGCCGCTCTCACCATGGAGGGATGGACAACAAGGCCGAAGTGCTTCAAATTCCTCGAATGTATGTCCCCCTTCCCGCTGCGTCTCTTTCGAACGCCATAATGACGGCGCACCCACCTACAGTGTGCCACACGCCGAAGAAGTGTGTGTTTGTGCGCGTCGTCGACACATGCGCCGGATGTGCCAAGGGCTCGAAGCACGTTGACCTAACCCGCGGTGCCTTTGGCGCGCTCGCAGATTTCAGTGCCGGGATCCTTACCGTGCAGCTGAGGGCCGCAACGGAGCCCACGCAATGGTGAGCACCTTCCTTCCCCGCTACGATGCCCACTTGCAGGTTGCTCATAGAATGACGCAGGTACGAAAACCTCTGGGGACCGAAAGCATGATTCCGAACATGCCTGTATCACGACTACTCTGTATCCCTAGTTTCTCTTCTCTCTCTCTCTCTTTCTCTTTTTCTTCTTTTCGTCTCGTCTCCGGCCATTTGATTTGTAGTACTCCGCAGAACGCCCCGCTAGCTCATGTATCACCCAGAATCAGCCGGTAACAGTGCCCCGATACCATGTATCTCTTTATATGCCTTACACACGTATACATATCAGCCCTATATAACGCAGTGTATCATCCCTATATAAACAACACATTGGAGGCTCACGTCCACTGTTCGCATTTCCTGCTCAAGCCTTGAGAGTGACCCGCTTCCGCTTTTTGCCCTCCGCGATCTTCGCGCGCACTTTCTCCTCGTCCAGGCCCTCGTCCTCGTAGAACTGCGCAACGCGCTCGCCGTCGTTCTTCCGCCGGAGGAACTGCAGCGCCGCGAGGTTGTACCCGATGGTATCCTTCTGCCGCCGCAGCGCGCCGCGCAGGTGCACGCGCAGCGGGATCAGCGCCGTGCGCATCACGCGGTTCGCCACGATCTGGTGGTGGTGCGTCTTCAGCAGGAAAAATATGATACGCGACACCAGTATAATGTTCCACTCCTACAACCACAAACCACACTTAGCCACACTTCAACCCAACGCAAAAAAAGGGAGGGAGAACGAACCTTCTGCGCCCAGATATTGAGATACCGCATCAGCGAGACGACCTTCCCGAACGGCAGCACCAGCAGCGCATCCAGCAGCGCCGTGCTCGGCACCTTCTCCACCACACGTAGCACATACGCCTCCGGCTCCAGGTCGTACGCCGCCAGCACGGGGTTGCGCGGCGGCGGGAGCACGTCCGGCCCGAGCTTCGCCTTTTGGTCGGCGTATTCAAGCAGCGCGTCACGCTCGGCGTCTGCGAGCTCGAGCGCCTCCATGATCCGCTCGCCGGCCATGAGCGTTTCGGTGGTTTGCTTGGAGACGGCGGCGGCTTCTGCTTCGGTTTGGCCGGGGCCTGTGCCGTCGGGGGCGCCGCTGCCGATGGCGGCGTCGGTGCGGTTTAGGGTGTCGGCGATGCCGCTTTCGTAGAGCGCTTCGAGCTCGCGCTCGCGCTCTTCTTCGAGAAAGAGCTGCCGATAGTAGGGTTAGTGTCGGACCAGGCGGTGGATGGTGGTGACAAAGGGGACATACCGGTTCGTCAAGCTTCTCCCAGACGCGGATCGACTTGTCGTGCGAGCCGGTGACTACGAAGTTCCCCTGGTGGCTCAGCGCCAGCGCCCACACTTCACCGTGATGACCCTCCAGTTTTTGAATGTTCTCGAACTACAACGGCAAATCGATTCAGCCTCAACCCTGCATATAACAGCGAGGAAACAAAACACCTTGTCTCCGTCCCAATACTTCAGCATCTTGTCCTTGCTGACGGTCCAGAAATAATGCGAGTCCTTCTCAAACGCGACTTGCATCACGCTCTCTTCGTGCGCGAAGATGGACTTGTGGCAGTCGCCGAAGTCGAGACCCCATATCTTGACGTTCTTGTCCGCGGAGCACGTCACGATGAGCTTCGAGTCGTCCGAGATGTCCATGGAGAGGACGGGTAGCTATCAAACCACGCGAATTAGCGCATATACACATGCTGAGGTGGGGTAGTTTGACAAACTTTGTGGCCGTAGAGGGAGAGGAAGAACTTGAGCGTGTCCTGGTAGAACACCTTCACAGTAAAGTCGAGCAACGATACAGCCAGCAGCTTCCCATTAGGGCTGTACCGAGCGGAGAGTACATCATCCGTCATCTTCAACGTCTTCGTGTGGATGAGGGACAATAGTTTCCCGCTTTGCACCTACAGCGAATCCAGAAGTGAGCAGTGCAGCGATATTGATACCGATGAATGCACATACACTCGCATCGGTGGCGTCCCGGTACTCGAACTCCCAGAATTTAACGTCTTTGTCTGCACTCCCGCTCACTAACGCCTGTTCGTCGGCGCGTACGTGCAGAGACCATACTGTCCCTGTATGGGCCTTTATTGTCTCGATAAGGGATGACGATGCCAAGTCGTATAGGAGTATTTCTCCGGACTTGGTGCCAATAGCGATCTGTGAAGATGTACACATGAATAATGGCAATGGATGCATGGGGTGCTGAGGATCCTACATGTCGGTCGCCGGGAAGGAATGCGCTGCAAATGGCGTAGCCACAGTCCATCGTGCGGATGCAGGCCGTTGTTTTTAGATTCCATATTTTTAATGATTCTGTCGTGGGCGTGAATATTCATTTGCCCTTGAACGAAGGTCAATAAACGCACCATTGGAAGCGGATGCAAGGAGAAGATCGTCAGAGCTGATACTTAGTGTTCGCACATCAGTGCGATGACCCGGTAAATTGACGGAGAAGGTCCGAGTTGCCTCGGGTATCTCCTCCTTAGATTTTGTAGGTGGAGGTATGGTGTAGACCTCTAGGGAATTCGAGGCCAGTGCCATCAAAAGCTGGTAAAGAGATAATTAGTCGAGCGCGCTTTGACGGGTGGGATTAACTAACGTGTGTTCCACCCTTGCCTCCACTTTCGTCCGGCGGGAATGCGAATGAGCGGATTTTTCCACTGGCGCGGACAACAGTATAGGGAGTGAACAAATCAACGAGCTTGATTTCGTCGTCGTCCGCATGCATATCTTCGTCAACATCCGCACCATTGCTTTTCACACCCTCCTTTTCTTTCTTTTCCTTGGCCCGCTTTTTTCTCCGTAGCTGTTTCTTCCGTACTTCTTCCTCTGACCGAATACGGAAGATCTCTACGGACCGCTCGTGTGATTGGACCGCCAGGTAGGACTGGGTAGGATGGAAGGTTATTTGGGAGACGCGGTGGCGGGAGGAGAGTGGTAGATTGGCGATGGGGTGTATAATTTTGGCGACCTGGGGACAAAGAACCTCGTTAGCACAATTCCTTCGGTACTTCAGAGAAGCCTACCTCTCCTGTCTCTGTTTCCCTGAGACCGCCTTGGAGCGCCTCGAGATCAATTCTCCACGCCTTGATTTCGCCTTCACCGCTTCCGGTGAAGATCAGCGACTGCTCTCGGTCGACGTCCATAGTCCACACTTCCGAGCGGTGGGCGACAACGGTCTGAATGCAGTGCTGTGTGGAGATATCCCAGAGCTTCATGAAGGTGTCCTTCGAGGTCGTAATGAGAAGCTGCGAGACGTGCCCTGTTGATGTAGACGGCGCATCGGGGGGAGAAATGAATCGGATGGCGGTGATCTGGTCACGGTGTCCCCGTAGACTAGCGTATTCTTCAATAAGACATAGTTCAAAGTCAATGCGAAGATAACTCACCGATATAGACCTGCCTCCGCAACGACATCCCATACAATGAGATCAGTGTCCTGGGATCCCGAGGCCAATCTTGTGCCCCCTTCGTCAAAAGCTAGGGTAGTGATAGCTTTTTTGTGACCGTTGAATGTTGCAATAACCGACTCCGAGGAGGAGTTCCAGAGACGTATGGATCCGTCCGCATAACCCACCGCGAACAAATCTTTCTGCGGCGACCGGAGTATACAAGTGACCTCTGCACGGTGACCGGTTTCGTGCCACATTGCAACCTGGAGACAATAAGTCGCACATAATATCATAAGGAAGAAGGGAACGCACCATCTGGCCCTTTTTGAGGTCCCAAACCAAGACATCCTCCAGCGCGGGGACATACGCGCGCTTTCCGTCGTATTCAGAATTAGATGAGGAGCTGCATACCACCCCGAAAGCCTGACAAAAATCTTAGTCCATGTCGTACACCAACATAAAATCAAATCCACACCTGCGTAGGCCCGTGCTTCAGGTAGCTTTGTACCATTCTCGAGTCTTTCTACGAGGTTTGCGAGACTCGGCGTCGACGCGGGCGTTCAACTTCAAGATTTTTTGCCGATCGTAGCCCACGTGGTTTTGACCCCGAGTGATCTCGAGCGCGTGGCTCGAGTAGACGCTGCTGCTGTCGCCGGCGAGATCTGACTTTCCTTCGTCTTCAACGTCGTCCATCTATTCGTGAAATCTATCGTGCTATCGCTCAACAACATCTAATCCAGTTGACATCTGCTACGATTCATGACCATGATGCTGCAACCAGTTGTAAACAAGGCTGGACCGGAGGCAGCCACCAGATTCCTCAATTTCGTGAACGCGTCCCCGACACCGTTCCACGCCGTTCATAACGCGTCTATTCGCTTGGAGGAGGCTGGATTTCTCAAGGTGATCTGAAATTTGTATCGCTCACTTGTGGCGGTAATTTATGACAATCGTGTTCCGCCTCAAGGTCCGAGAACAAGATGAGTGGGAAAAGACTCTAAAGCCAGGAGGCAAATACTTCTTCACGAGGCACGTACTACTCGTTTTGTTATGATAGCAAGTATGTTGACTGTGCTGCTATGCTATCAGGAACCAGAGCTCTCTGCTAGCATTCACCATTCCGCAAAAATGGAAGCAGGGTGCAGGTCTCTCAATTGTAGCTACCCACGTCGACAGTCCCAACCTTCGTGTAAGATAACCCGGTTCTATGATAGCACTCACCTCTCAGAATGCCTTCAGGTACGGCCCGTCTCCAAACGCACCAAGGCAGGGTACCTCCAAGTAGGAGTAGAAACCTACGGAGGTGGAATATGGCACTCTTGGCTCGACCGTGACCTATCATTGGCGGGTCGCGTTGTGATCGCGGAGAAGAATGGCAACTTCAGGTCAAAGCTCATCAAGATCGATAGGCCCCTTCTCCGTATCCCTACGCTTGCTATCCACTGTACGTTGCCTCCTGTCACTCCACCGATCGCACCGTTCAAACTAGTTTTCAAGTGGACAGAAATGTTAACGACTCTTTCAAGTTCAATCTTGAGACGGAGTTTGTCCCCATCCTTGGACTTCTGTCTTCGCAGCTGAATGCCTCGGAGGGATCGAAGGCCACCTCTGATGATACGTCCGACGCCTCGAGTATCCAGAACAACCATCATCCAGCACTTCTAGCTACCCTGGCCGAAGAACTGTCGGTTGCCGCAGAAGAAATCCATGACTTTGAATTGTGGGTTTTCATTCTGACTTCATGCCAAAGTCTGGCTCACATTTGATCAGAGCGCTCTACGACACTCAATTATCAACTCTCGGAGGACTTAACAACGAGTTCATCTTCAGCCCTCGCATGGACAATCTAGTTTCATCGTAAGTTGTCTATGCATATCATGTAGCCGTGACTCACCACTCCCCAGATTCTGCGCCGTCGAAGCAATCGCCGACACCGTGTCATCGCAGGCCTTCCCGACCCTAGAAGGCAACGTGAACGTCATCGCACTATTCAACCACGAAGAGATCGGCAGCGTATCATCATCGGGTGCCGAATCGTCTCTCATCCCCTCCCTCCTCCAGCGGCTCTCGCCCACGTCCGCGACCCTGGGACAGTCCGTCGCGCGGTCGTTCCTCATCTCGGCCGACATGGGCCACGCCATCCACCCGAACTATACCAGCAAACACGAGGACAACCACGCCCCGCAGATGAACGGCGGGATCGTGATCAAGACGAACGCGAAGCAGCGCTATGCGAGCGACGCCATCGGCACGTTCATCGTCAAGAAGTTGGTCGCGCAGAAAGGCGGCAAAGTTCAAGAGTTCGAAGTTCGCAATGACATGTTTGTTTTACTCCTCAGACCTCGATTCATGCTTGAGCCTCACCATGTTTGATTACAGTGCGTGCGGCTCCACCGTTGGACCTATGCTTTCGAAATTGGGCCTCCGGACCGTCGATGTCGGGAATGCCATGCTCTCGATGCACTCTATCCGCGAAACGGCCGGATCGCACGACGTGCAGAACGCCATCGATCTGTTCAGCTCATTCTTCGAAGGATTCGCAGAGGTAGACCGTAGTCTGACGGTCGATTAATGACAGGCGCTGCATAATGTTTGTAAATATTAGCCGACTGGCCCAATACATGATGCGATGTCACAGTACAAATACAAAGGTCCTCCCTACAAGGCCGATCTATCAAGCGCAGGTAGCGGACCATCCACTGCGAATGACCAACCGTCTGTCTGTCACTCGCCGATCAGATGACACTATCCAATGGCAACAAAGCCCTCCAAATCCAAGCGAGCGTCGGAGACCCCGGCTCAGAATCATCTCCTCGCCCGCTTAGCCGGTCGCGACTGCGAATCTGCCGCAGCATCCGCGTTCGAGTTCGGACCCGAGAGCACACTGCGCTTTTTAGCTGTCCGAGAATAGTGCGCGAGCACCCACTCCCGCTCCGATTCCGTTTGCTCTATCGTACCCTGTCGGATTTCATAGGCTGTACATGACGGGAGATCAGTTTACGAGAAGTAAAGTGGCATATACAGGGCGACTTACGCTTCATTTCGAACCGCGGACCGACCTCGGCTAGCTGGACTTGTTTCGGAATTTTGACGAAGACGTGGTGTCTGAACGAACGACGTGAGACCTATGTTCGGCGACACAAAAGAGCGACGACTAACCGGAACGAGATGAAATCGTCGTCGTTCGAGAACGTCATCACCCGCTTGCTGTCCTCCTTGGGCACGGGAAACAGGTACTTAAGCACGTCGCGCACGCGCGCGCCAAGTTTCGAGCTGAAGTTCTCGAATATGAGGTGCGGGTACTGTTCGGACACGGTGGATTGCTTGTACGATCCGATGTCGTGTCGGAGGTTGACGTTGTTTAGCGTGAAGAACACCGTGGGCCCGTGAGGGAAATGGGAAACGATCATCGCGTCTGTGCATGCGTTTAGTACAGCTCGGTGAGTATGACGCAGTGGTGTTGAGGGCATACCTGGTGTTCCACGATGCTCGTGTAAAACGATTAGGTCAGTCACGTCGTTGGCTCTGCACGCATCCGCCAATTCCTTGACAACATAATTTCCTCGGTTTATTCGATGCGAGTTAGGGAACACAAGACGCATTTCCTAAGTGGACAACAAGTAAGCCTCGCAGGAAACGCATACTGATCACCCGACGTACTTTCGTGAACTGCAGCAGTTTAGAGCTTGGATCCCGAGAGGTCGTGATCACAATTTTCGGATCCTGAACACCCGCACGCGAGTACTCATTATCAATGTGTGTCGTAGGATCTATCCGAAGCAATTTTTCGTGTCAGGATTGCTTTCCAATGCTACCATCCACAGGACGACGCACCGGCTTGAGCTTCGTCAAACACCAAATCGTTGCCCAAACTTTTCGCATCGCGCTTGAGTTCCGTAGGCAGCGCCTTTCCACTCGCGAGCGAGTCTTTCAGCTGTCTCTTTCGCTCGTAGGTTTGGCGCTCCTGGGCCTCCTGGGATTTAGCATAGACGTATTGGCGCCGTTCACGGGTTTGTCTTCGGAGCTACAGATAGATTAACGGGCGGAAAGCGCGACACGAAAGACCGCACATACCATGTTGTTTGTCCGCTTTTCTGTAGAAGGGCGATATGCGAATTGAACAAGTCCGGCGTATGCCAATAAGAAAACACTTGCAGCTGCAAGAATTTCTCGAGGCTCGTGTCTCAATCAGATCTCAGATTTTTTTAGAGTGAGCGTGGGAAGGTGGACAAAAACGCGATCACGCGACTGGGAGGGTACGCGCTCTTCACACTTCTTCACATTCGCGAAAATTGTCGACAACAGCACGCGTATACGCTTTACTTCAATATTGTATTGGTAGTGGAAACAGGGAATCACGATTATACATTTAAATTACAGAAATATCTAGAGAAAACATGCATGGTGGACGTGTGGTGGATAGGAGATATAAAAAAGCTATGGAGATGAGTGCGGCGTGGAATCCCAGATGGAAACAAGTCTATGAACAGAATCAACAGAACATGCAAGGCGACTAGAAGTCTTCGTCAAGGGAGCTGGGAGAGATAGCGTGAGTAAAGCGAAGTGAGGAAATCGAGGACGAGAGAGGACGTACAACATCTTGCTCGCGGTCTCCGACTTGCCAGTCGGCGTACTCGAGTGGTTGATGTTGGCTTTCGAGTAGTCCGACACGCGCTTCTCGAAAAAGTTGGTCTTGCCCTGGAGCGAGATCATGTCCATGAAGTCGAAGGGGTTCGTCGAATGGTAGTGCTTCTCGTTGCCGAGCGACACAAGAAGACGGTCAGCGACAAACTCGATGTACTGACGCATGAGCTTCGCGTTCATGCCAATGAGAGCACATGGTAGCGCATCTGCAGAGGCTATCAGAGGTTGTTCTTTATACAACCGGATAGCTACTCACCGGTGAGGAACTCCTGCTCGATCTCCACTGCCTCCATGATGATTCGCTTGACGGTGTCTGGGTGCGCGCGACGCTTGAGGTGGCTGAAGAGGAGACACGCGAAGTCGGTGTGCATGCCCTCGTCGCGGCTGATGAGCTCGTTGGAGAACGTGAGCCCAGGCATCAGGCCGCGCTTCTTCATCCAGAAGATGGACGCGAACGAGCCGGAGAAGAAGATACCCTCGACGGCGGCGAAAGCAACGAGACGCTCGGCGAAAGTCGAGCGCTTGTCCGAGATCCACCGCAGGGCCCAGTCAGCCTTGCGCTTGACGCAGGGGATGGTCTCGACGGCATCGAAGAGGTACTCGCGCTGGACAGGGTCTTTAATATAGGTGTCGATGAGGAGCGAGTAGGTCTCGGAGTGGATGTTCTCCATCATGATCTGGAACCCGTAGAAGCACCGCGCCTCCGCTGCCTGAACCTCTCCGGAAAAGCGCTCGACAAGGTTCTCGTTGACAATGCCGTCCGACGCGGCGAAGAAGGCGAGCACATGAGAGATGAAGTGGCGTTCGTTGTCGTTCAATTTGTGTGTCCAGTCGTGGAGGTCCTTGGAGAGATCCATCTCCTCCGCGGTCCAGAACGAAGCCTCAGCCTTCTTGTACATCTGCCAAATCTGTGATACGAGAAGGTTAGATACGGAAGAGTAGTGAAGGTCGGTGACACTAACCTCGTGATACTGGATGGGGAACAGGACGAATCGGCGCTTGGACTCTTTGAGGAGGGGTTCCTCGCCTGTCGAGAATATAAGCGACCATGATACGCGACGAAGGACGCGATAGACTTACTCTCAGGTAGGTCGACTTCACCGACAAACTTTTTGCGAAGCTCCTCCAGGTCGTCCTCATCACCGTTCAGGGTCTCAGGAGACTCGGAACGCTGCTCGTCGTCGATGAGGGAGAACTGGGGCTTTTTGAGAGGCTTGGTGGGTGTCGTAAGGCTGAAGGCTTCGAGCGCGGCGGCAGCCTAATAAGCAAACCAATTAGTGACGCGACGCGACACAGACCTACGCGCGCTACACACCTTTTTGCTAGGGGTAGGTGCGGGGGAAGCGACACGGACAGGAGTAGTAGACATATCGAACAAATATAGAGGGGAAATGGGAGAGCGGGAGCGGGAGATGGTGGACGTTCGGAATGAAGAGGAAAAGTTGGCGAACGGTTGACTTTTATAATTGCAGCGGAGTTGACCCTGTTTGGCGAGTTCAACCAGTTCGCGTACCGTGTTGCTTGGCCAGGTTTGCGCACTGGGATTACCGCACGTGATCTAGGTGGCCGGATCTCGCCCGATTCGGCCGAATCCGAATCCTTTCATCACCGATCTTTGCCGCGGCTTGACCATCATCGCCCGGCTCGGCTGCATTCAAACGCGCCGCTCGCGATTCAGTCCTTCTTGTTCCGCTCCACCATCTCGGACTCGTTATTTATTCAAAATATCGTTTTATTCTGCCATTCGCAGAGCCCCGTCTGAGCCTGATAGTGCACACCCTTCAAATGGAGTTCGGAACGCAAGATGTCAAGACGCCACAACACTTTACCGACATAGATGAAGAATTTGACCCCTCACGACGGCGCTTTGTTGGCGAGGTGGATCTGCCCGAGCGTCAGTCGCATCCTCTCTGTCGGCTTGATGAGCACTGACTCTTTGTTAGACATGGAGCCGTTGCTCAAAGAATCGAAAAGACGCTTTGTCTTGTTTCCGATACAATATCACGAAGTGAGTGGCTTTGCGAAACACAGTCTTGTGTTAACTAACGAACTGTGTGCAAAAGATTTGGAACATGTACAAGAAAGCCGAGGCGTCTTTCTGGACAGCCGAGGAAATCGACCTGTCACACGATCTACCCGACTGGCAATACAAACTCAATGACAACGAACGACATTTCATATCGCATATTCTCGCCTTTTTCGCCGCCTCTGACGGAATCGTGAATGAGAACCTCGTTGAACGCTTCTCAAGTGAGGTCCAGGCGGCCGAAGCGCGATGTTTCTATGGATTTCAGATAATGATGGAAAACGTCCACTCGGAAACCTACTCCCTGCTCATCGACGCGTACATCAAAGACCCAAGGCAGCGCGACTATCTATTCGATGCCGTCGAGACGATTCCCTGTGTGAAGCGCAAGTCAGACTGGGCACTCCGCTGGATATCCGACGAGAGGTCGACATTTGCCGAACGGCTCGTTGCGTTTGCGGCGGTCGAGGGCATATTTTTCTCTGGATCGTTCGCGTCGATATTCTGGCTGAAGAAGAGGGGCTTGATGCCGGGGCTCACGTACTCCAATGAGCTCATCAGCCGCGACGAGGGCATGCACACCGATTTCGCATGCCTGCTATTTGCGCACTTGAAGCGACGCCCGCATCCTGATACCGTGCGCCGAATAATAACAGACGCGGTAGTAATCGAGCAAGATTTCCTGACAGGTGAGTTCGCTCGATGACTTGCGCGGGGGTCGTACTAATGAATGTTTATCATTCAGATGCACTCCCTGTGAATCTTATAGGGATGAACGTGCAGTCTATGTGTCAATACATTGAATTCGTCGCCGACCGACTTCTAGTCTCGCTAGGCAACGACAAAGTCTATGGATCGGCAAACCCTTTCGACTTCATGGACATGATCTCCCTCCAGGGAAAGACCAATTTCTTCGAGAAACGCGTATCGGAATACTCCAAAGCAAACATGAACCACACGTCATCACTCGAACACCCAGCAGAGTCGAATAGTAGGGTTTTGTAAGTTTTAGTCTTTTTCCTCAGCCACCGTTCCATTGCTCATCGATGTCCTTTCTGCAGTACCCTCGACGAGTACTTTTGATCGGCAGGCTCGCATTTTGCTTTTGTATCGTCCGCGCATCGCCTTGTATTGATATCGCATCTATCCCCTACTCATTTGTATGTTTACCATAGAAAAGTACTTAACCTTATAATACGCTCCACCATCCTACCCCCACTCCATTTTCCCACCTGCTTACGCTAATCCATGTACTTCCGATCCTGGACTCTTGCATCATTTCGGAATCATGTATGGGACATATAATCACACATGCCTTTTATTCTGGTAGCCTGGTCGCGTTTGCAACCTGTGCCCACATCTTGTTAGGTTTGTGCTTTCTTACCTCTGAAACAGTTATTCATTCCACCGACTCTAACGGGCGTATCCTGTAGGTCATTCTTCATCAAATATGTCTCGCATCACCCCGCAGTCTCATGAATGCCTTCCACTTCTCTTACCGAAGCAGTTGATATTTTCTTATTTTACTTGCAGGCAATGTTGGCCGCACACGCGGTGGCATCCATCACGAGACCGCCGACAGAGGTCATGAGTCCCCGTCGCCATCACCGCCTGCTCTGTTCAAATCCGAGCAGACGCGAGCGGGGGCCTATTTCCGATATAAATAATGGTTAGTCGTGTGCGGGTCTTGCGCTCTTACGCCCATCATGTCGAAGTCGCTGTGCGTCGCGTTCTTAGCCTTCGCGCTCTCTGCCTGTGCGAGATGTTCAGATGTGCGTTCTTTCTTGCTGTTGTGTTTGTTACTAGTCGCGTCTGTGGCTGATGGAGGGGAATGTTGTAGCCTGCGTTGACTCCGATCAAGTTGGCGGCGCCGGATGGCTCCATAAAAGCTCACTTCATAGCCCGTGGAGCTGCCACCACCAATGTATTTGTGAAAGACAAGGTTGAGCTGCCGATACATTTCTTGTAGACTGATCACTGACACTCATCATTAGCATGGAAAATTCCGCGATGTCATTCTCGGGTTCGACAACCACGTAGGTCGCGTCAACATTCGACTGAGCAGGCACTTACAGACATCTCTTGCAGACCGAGTACGCGTCGGACGCTCTTGGCCATCCGTATTTCGGCCCAATCGTCGGAAGGTGTGTCCTCCTCAATGCTGTATCTGCTTACTTATTCAAAGGGTGCTCCAGATATGCCAACCGGATCAAAAACGGGACATTCTCGATCCCAATCTCCAGTGACAACGCGAACGGAACCGTGTACCACGTCCCGGAAAACGAAAACAACGGTATGCTATAACTATCCTCGCCACGGGCACGGCAGTTGACATGCGGGGCGCTTCCAGGGACCGACACACTGCACGGTGGTCTCGTCGGATTCGATCGTCGCAACTGGACGGTTGCGCACAAGACAGGAAACTCTGTGACGTTTACGCTTGTGGACCCTGCTGGTATGCAGGGATTCCCGGGTGAAGTGAACACTACGGTACGGTTTCGTTTTGCGTCTCTGCGTCTGTCCTTATTAACGGGAGCGATGTTCAGGTCACGTACACTTTGGAGCCAAAGGCTATCTGGAATATCACGATTCATGCTACTGCGTCCGAGGAGACACCCATTCTCTTGAGTGGACACCATTACTGGAACCTGGAGGCATACGTGAGTGCCCTGAATTCTGAACGATTAGGCCTGGCTGAACTGAGATCAAATGAAACAGCAAGAAACGCAGGACCTGTCGGGGCATTTCGCGCAGTTTAATTCCTCTAGGATATTGGGCATTGACAGCCTCGAGGTACCCAATGGAACTATCATCGACGTTAACGGGACCGCAGCGGATTTCCGCCAAGGAAAATCTCTCGGGACCGCGATCAACGAGACCACAGCCGGGGAGTATTGTGGCCCAGGTATGAAGTATCGTCTAATCATTCGAATTCGCCGACTTATTGACCTTGTGAAAGGATGCGTCGGCTTCGATAATTGCTTCCTGTACGACGACAATGACGGGACGAAACCAATTTTCTCGCTTTGGAGTAATAATTCTGGCATAAAGTGAGTGGCATTCTTGGTGCTGTGCACGAGCCGTTCATGCTGAGTATCATCATCCGAAAGGCTGGACGTGACAACAGACCAAACTGCGCTGCAGGTGCGTTGTGGTTTACTATAGGTGCTCGAATTGTTTATCTGACTACCTTCAAAGCTGTACACATGCGATGGCATATACAACGCCAGTCTACCCATCCCCCGGAAGAAGGATCAAGGTGGACCCTCGGGTTTCTATGAGGACCATTCCTGCGTCGTCGTAGAGCAGGCGAGTAGTCTTCTTCTCTTTGTTAGAAGCAAAAGTTAATGAAAGAATGAATTACAGCAAGGATGGATTGATGCTATCAACAATCCTCAATGGAACGTTGATCAAATCTATTCTCCTCAGCGGGACTATCACTGGGAGTCGAAGTACCAATTCTCTGTCGTTCATTAGTGCTTCCCATGTACAGTTCTACTAGGAGACAGCAGTTTGCACTATGCAAGTACCAAATTTGATCTCCCAACTTGAGCTTGAACACCGCGGATGCCCCCTGATGACCTGGGACCATTCCCCACCCATCCTCCTCAGACCCCTCCTCCTCGAGCTCCTTCATTACCACCCCTGCCACCTACCTACTTATAGCGTCTCGCCGGTCTCGGACACTCGTCGGCTAGAATCTAGGAACATAGACGTTCACGTCATTTCCCACAGTCATAGAGCCAGCAAATGTCCCCGAGGCGCGACCGTGCATAACCGTGCAGTAAACGAGAGATAACTTTCATCGCCTTGAGCAGGCCTTGCCATCGCTTTTCGTGTCAAATAACTCTTAACCGACCACCGTCCTGACCTTTCCTTTCGTTCACTTTCGTTTCCGAGCTTTCTGGGCTTTGCCCCACAATGCAGCATCTTTTCACTCCAAACCATGTCCAACTCGTATCCGCGTGCTATCCCCCGACCGCCGCCCTCTTGACTTCAGGACCTGACTATCGTCCTAATTCTCAAGAGCTTTCGCGCCTCACCTACTATGCCGCAAACCGTCCGGGAAAGGTCACAAAGATCGGCAGTGAGCTGGAGAAGAGAGCAAAGACAGAGAGCCGCAAAGCTCAGGCTGGAAACACCCGTTCAAGAGCGTGAGTGTCATGCTTTCACCGTATGGACGCTGATCATTTATACTGGAATAGAGCGCTTTTGATCACTCTTGCTATTTTCAAGGCGCTGGCTACGGAATGCCGACGAGACATCTCCCTCCTATCCGCCACACTACTCAGCTCACTCGATACCGTCCTCGCGTGCTTGCCAGCCGATTTAGAGGTCGGCGTCAGATCCGCCAGCGTAGTGAGTCATCAGGTTCTCTTGTCAGATGCAGTGTACTTATGTGCGTAGTTTACCGCATGGACTACGTATACGGACGGACACCTCGTCGGAGTGGATGCCACCATCTGGCAATACTATATCTCCACGCTGCGTCGGTTCGCATCCTTGGGTGCAGTGGAAGCCCAGACCAACGACCACGAAGTGCGGAATCGGTGAGCGTTTCGTGTCCATCTGGGAGGGACGGCGTGCTCACCGCATTTTCAGCACGCGCCTCATCGGTTTGGCAGCCTTAACTGGCTCAGTCAATTCGGAAGCGCTATACAACACGACCACCCACTTTCAAGAGCAGGTGTCTACCATCCTGCGGCCCATTCTCCTTACGCTACTGCAAGCGTCCATACCTACGCTGACAGAGCAGTGCGTTCGCGTCGATATATACTAGCATTTTTGTGTACTAACATTAACACAGGGCTGCGTCTCTCAAGGATAGCCCCATTTCTCCATATCTTGATGAATTCCGGACCCGCCCTGCCATGGAACGGCGCGCACTTTCCATACATATCCATAAGGACGGAGACAACGGCCCCTCGACAGCGGACGTTACGAACGCATGCTTGCGTGCTCTCACCTCAATGCTAGGCCATTCGACCGGCGGTCAGCTCGGCTGGATCATGCAGGCAGCGTTTGGGTGCCTCGACGAACTGAAAGGTTGGGACAAACTTGACCACTGCTGCTGGATCGCCGTTAAGGCTTGCGAATGGGCTCAATACCAGTATCGGTATGCTGTTCCGACTCGCCTAGTCGAGCGTCTGGTCGAAAATCAAGATGCGCCTTCACCGACCTCTCTGCACAAAGCCCTTGCTGCCATGATCGCGGCTGTATTTACCTCCCCTATACCGCTGGTCAATCTATCCACCTCTGACATCATCTCGAACCTCATCACCCTTATCCTTCGCCGAGTGGCGATAGACCCCGAGGACCCACTCCTGCCCGCCCTTGTGGATTGCATTGCAGCTCTGGGAACGCATGTGTACTACTCCGACCAGATCCAAGATCTCGCAGGCGAGCTGATAAACCGCCTCGCGCTCCTAGAGGTTCAAGGCTTTGGCCGCGGAACGAGTGATAAATGCCGCACACAGGCCATAAGATGTCTATTAGCAGGTCTACTTGGGCTGATGCAGGCAGCCGATCAGCATGACGCAAAGAGCTTGGAGGCCGACGAAAAGGAGCACAAACGTGCAACAGGGTCTATTTCTTCGATTCTGGAAGGCGGTTCGAAAGCTGCAGAGCACGCGGCTGCATCTACTGGACGAAGCAGGGTGTCCCCGGATACATGGCAGGAGACCATGAGCCTCGTCTGCGATGGGGACTTCGCCGTGCGGTCGGATTATGCGGATGTCCTACTCGCTTACATCAAGGACGAGATACCGAAGCGAGGGGATTTCACCGACTCGGACGGTGTGAAGCGCGTCAAGCCGCTCGCGGAAGGGCCGCTCCAGCATGCTGCGACTACGAGTCTTCTCGTGCACGGAGATTCGACCACGCGCTCGCTGCATGCCATGCACGCGTACATGTATGTGCTCGCAACGTCGTCTTCTCTAGGCCTGGACTCCATCTCCAATTCGATGCCCTCGTCTCGCGAGGAACCAAACACGGTGGACAACAATGTGGAGATCAACGTCCTCCCTGCCACGCCGTTAGCCGAAAACGCACCTACCGAAGCTGCCGGCAACCGCGACTCGCCTCCGCAATCACAGCGACAAGGTCGTCGGTCCGTGGCCCTGCCTCGTTCGCGCAAGGTCTCGACCGTACAGCGCCTTCTTGACCACGTCCCGCCTCAAATATCCGCGTCGGCAACAGCCTCAGCGTCTGATTATGCATATATCACGATGGTTCTCACCGCCGTTCACGAGAACTTGCCCGCCCGCGGTTTACTAACCGGTGTACCTATGCTGCTGGCTTTGGATGGCGCCACACGCTTTGATGCATCGGAAGATCCAGCGACCTTGCATCGTCTGCGTGCCGTGAAGGAGGTCATCGCGAGAGTGTGGCTCGCCATAGGCCAAGTGTGGGCTTGCACGGAATTAGCCGACATGGCACAACGGGTACGCTCGTTATCTGTGTCCCTTTGACTTCTACAGGCGACCTGACGCCTATTCTTACAGACTTTGTCGAGCATGCCTGGGTCCTCCCTCCTCCCGCCTGTTGAGAAAATAGACTCGGGTTTATATCACCCCCCTCGGCAGCCTATTCACCTTCCATCCGATGCAGATACTCCGGCGGAGCCGTGGACAGGTCTTGACATCGAGGCAGCGTTGATGGCAATTGTATCATGTCAAAATGCACAAGATGCCACTGGGTTAGATAGACAAGGCCTTCTTAGACGGTTTGCGTATAAATGGACGCCGGAATCTGCCCTCAAAGAATGTGCGTCCCGCTTATCGATTGCCGTATACTTTTGCTCAACGCAGCATGTGTTTCTGCCTAGCAGTAAGCCGACAGTCCAGCCACGAGGCGCATAGAGGAGAGGGCGTGTCGCCGCTTCTAAAGATATCACCTGCGCTGATGCACATCGAAAACATGTCCCTCCAGAGTCTAGCCCGTCCGACAAGAGGAGTGGGAGTCACCGATCTGAGGGAAGCCTTGGAAGGACGCTCGAGCATGTCGAACCTCAACCTCGGCAGGCCTCAGTCCATCTCGACCCTCGACCACACATCCGTGACTGGAAGCGAATTCGCGCGCCACCCGCCCAGTCGCGCGAAATCACGGAAACGACCACCTTCCGCGGCACAGGGCGATGTGCGCGATGTGCTCAGTAAATTAGGGATTGGGAAGCCAAACGGAAATAACAACCTTTTGAAGGCATCCTTCCCTTCGCTGCAGAAGAATGACCAAAGGTATGCACGTTCTGCTGCTCGCGGTCCTTATCTTTCGTCTAACTTTGTTTGTCGTGCAGCTCAAGTTTAACGCCGCCGTACAAATCATGAGCCTGCTGCTATATCTGATATATCTCCTCATATTGGGATGCGCTGTAGACCGCCATACGCCATATTACTGCATTGTCATGACTATCATAACATACACTCTATACCCAGGACTTTCCAATCGGACACTAATTTCAACCTCTGCGTCTACGTTGGTCGACCGTGATTATGCGGCGCCTCGCCTCCTCCTCCGCGGCCCCCCAGTAAGCAATTTCTGATTGCATTTTTGGGTGAGCGGTCAAATGAGTTCCTTTCTATATTGCGAATGATAGTGAGTAAATGCAACGCCGGGGCGTGAAATGGGAGAAACCGACAGTAAGTCCTTGCAGTAGCCCTTCGTATATGTTGGATTGGGTAGTTGCCTGCTTCACAGGCTCGAGGATGTTTAGGGTATGTTTCGCTATCAATTTCGTCAACTCCTGGCGCAGGCGAAGCAAACTATAAACCAAGTCAATTCCGAGGAACGACCGCGATAAGCAAAAAAGACGCACTTGGAGAAAATCATTGTCTCCTCTTCCTGGACCGTGAGGATCACGAAAGAATTGAATATTGTGACATATCTCTGGCATATCTACGTTGTTCCAAAGTCAATACAGCGCATCAAACAGGTGGGAAGGAGACCCACCGATGAGACCAAAGCATCCGTGGTCGTAGCTCCCCGGCTAAAATACCCTGTGCTGGTACCTTCGGCAAGCTTTTTCAGAGCATCGACGTTTTCCGACATGGCCTTTTGAAATACCGGCCACATCTGGAGCCGCATTCCGAAGATGTAGGACTCCAATGGAGAGCAGCCGCGTTTCTGCACTTCGTTCATCACATCTTCCGTGAGCCGTATCATGACAAGCAGCGGTATGACAGGTGGGATAGGGTCAAGCACACCCTGCACGAATGTCTGGTAATATTTATTAGAGGGGCTGAATGCTATCGCAAGGGTCTCACTTACCTGAACATATTCGAGAACAGGGTCCATGATCTGCTTCCAGGTCGCATCCAGAATTGCTTGCGCTTGCTTTGCAGATAACGCTGGCTCTGGAAGGTTGCCGCTGGTACTTCGCATGCTATCCGCCCGTGGCCGGGGCGTGTACTCGCTCATCTCTGAGCCAGCCGAAAAACGGCGCCCGGCAAGATTGCTTTTATCCGGTGATAGCAATCCTGGGTCTTTAGATGAAGGAGTGGCGGAAGGCTCGTAGGGAAAGAAGGTGGTGACAAACGTATACTCTGCGGTGGCGTTGTCCATGAGGACCAACAAAAGGGATCTCAGCAGAGCTTCTACCGGCTCTTTCTGTTCTCGTGTAAGCGTTTAGGAGCCATATTGAACGGTAAACCACTTACATGAGCCTTGTCGTCGGCCATGTAAGCCAATGTTACGCCAGGCCCATCGATCTTGGCAAGAGCTAGGCGCTGCATGTCCACTTCCTCATCTTGTTTCTCGCCCACCGCTGCTGTAATTGACCCCAGTTTTTCTTGGGTTCGGGCCTGAGATTACAATGTAAGACATCGACGGTGGAGTCATGAGCCTACAATCTGACCTTGATCCAGCCAAGACTCCTGGCATATCGCCGGAACCCAGTCTCATAGTAAACGCGCGCAGCGCCAACATATGCTCTCTGCACTTCCTGTGCGACGGGAGCAGCTTGCCGCTGCAAGAAAGCGAATAATGGCCTATACTTGACGAGCACAGAGGTCTGGATTACTTGCATATTGGTCGTCACACTGCGTCGAATAGGCTGCACAAGAGCGAGGAAAAATGCCCGTAATTTCGTGGCTGCCTAATCACCTATTGAGATGTGAGCCAATATTAAGTAGGGAGTACTTACCACTATTCTCAATCCTTCTGCAACCTCACCCAAGTCCCTCGCAGCTTTGACGCGCGAGCGAGCCTTGCATATATCCAGGTGCCGCTCAAAGTCGGCAATGGCAGTAATCCATGGTTCCCCGACCTCTGAGTCCAGTATCAGTGTCGCAAGAGATGGCGGGATAGTAATATCCGAAAGCAGGTTGGCGAGAGGTTTTTCAATTTTCTGGAAGAAATGTTAGAGACGTTATTGTGTGATTCACAGTATAAGTACGCGCACCCGTCGACTCTTCAACCGATTATCTATGTCTTTACTCCTGTCCTGTAGTTCGGAAATCTGTCCTGAGACAGCGGAAAGGTCTTTCTGGAAGGTGGACAGAAAGGACTCTAATGAATCCAATAAATTCACGCTTGTCTGTGGCCACGGTTTAGTTGTACTGTGTTCTGACACGGATGCACCCTCTCACCTGAACCTGGTCATGGAGCTCCACAAACTCTTTCGCTCGGCTTCGATCTATCTGTCGTGTGAGCGAGTAGCCCTCGACGAATGCGAATGGAAAGTAGCTCACAAAAGAGTCGGTCGGCGCGTTCGACATCGACGTCGACGTCTGTGGCTGCATAAGCTACCGTTCATTACACGTAGTATAAGACACGCATTACCTGGTCCTGCATCCATGTGCGACATGTGCGACACTTATATTGAGACTGCTCAATTACGGTCGGTTTAAGGGACGATATGATAGCAAGAGTGTATGTGACAAGTTAAAGCAGCTCAACGGTCGGGTGCAACTGCTTTCACCGCCCGCGACCGTGACAGTCGCGATCGAGATCGAGATCTGCGTGTAGTGTGTAGTCCAAGTGTCGACCCAGTGTCGACCATAATCCTTTTCTTCAGAAAGTCGGCGCACTTGCTCATTGCTTGCACAAAAGATACAAAATGGACCCGAGCATCAGAAGAAAGAGCGAGATATAATTGCACATGGACACAATAACTGTAGATGAATGTAAGCTTGAGCGGGCGATAATTAGACAATCTATTACAAGGGAGGATCAAAGGCATACTGCAACGACGAGGTCGTCGTCTGAGTCGTGGCCGGGGGAGGTGGGTAAAACGTCGGGGACTCGTCTACATTCATGGCGTCCTCGTCGTGTTCCTCCGAGCTCTCCTCCCCCAAAGCGTGGAACATATTCCAGTCAAAGCCCGGTGGATCCACTATGATATCGTCCAGGAGACTGAGTAGTTCAGGATGCTCTACTTGCATCCCGCGAACCCATCGCCTACTGACCATCCATGAGGCCACGGCTTTCGGGGGAAGAGGAAATCCATCCTTCGGAGGGCCAGGATGGCGTTCTTTGCGGCCTACGCCACGTTTCGGCTTGGATGCCTTGTCTAATTTATCCCCTTCGTCGAGCGTGTCAAAGAATTTTTGAAGACGGTCGCTCCGCCATAAAAGACCGCGAACGCATAGTGAAGTGGTATGTTGTGGCCCCGCGTCATCGGACTCCTCGGATGACATGCACTCAAGCTGCAAGGCCCCATCGAAGGTGGTGTGCTCGAAGGCCTGCATACTGTTACGGGCGTCCGACCGGTTGGCCAATTTCTGACAGATGAGCATATCAGCGAATCCATGGAACTGGTATGTGGCTACTTACGATTTTCTTGCGGCTAAGTCTTCGCGCCTTCTGCGCTTTGGTGTCCTCTTTCTTCCTATAAGTTGTCGCGACGGCGGAATCCCTCTGCGATTTGTATTTCTGACGAAACGTTATGTAGGCCTGGTCAAAGGCGGAATCGAGCGTCTTCTTGCTAAACTCTTTGTCTGGTACGTGTTTGTACTGCCGACGCCTCGCCTTGAGATCGGCCAATACTCGGGCCTTCATGCGTCCGTTATGCACGGATTGCTTTGGTGTTTTGTCCCACACAAAGCGAACTGGCTGGTCGGGTTCTAGCACAGTTCCTTCGATGTGGCTGTCGGGCAAGTTCTTGTCGGAAGCAATATCCATGACGCGAAGCATATGCGCACGCATAGCATGCTATTGAGCGCGTAAATCTGTGGTCACAAGGGGCGAGATAGCGCAGGCAACACACCTGAATCGTTATGCATCTTGTATCGTGGTGGTTCGTCCGTTTGACGGGTCTGTCGTGGGAGGAGTCCGAGGAGCTGCTCTCACTACTTGCATCATCGCCGTCACTGACAGGTTCTGGTGACGCCTTTTTCCTCCGTTTGGGCAAAGGAGGAGCGCTGTCGTTTACGGACGAGTTCTCGACGTGAAGGAACAATGGTCCCGGAGATAGCGGTGCCATAAATGGGGATTCTGTGGCCATGGTATCCGACGAGCGGTAGCCTGCACTGTCGCTGGTAGTGCCCTGTTGGTCCCACCGTGGACGCGAAGAGCCCTCGACAAAGGTGGGAGGTTGGGGTGATGGTGCATGCGAGACGGGAGAGGCCCGTGTCTGTGCCTCTGAAGTACCGGCGGAAATGTCTATGCCCGTTAACCGGCTGTCATTAACCATGGACGAGTGGTCGTTGATGACTGCCTTCAATGTCGAGATTTCCTTTCGCATGTCTTCCATCTCTGCATGCCGCTCAGCGTACTTCGCCTCCATCTCCAGCTCCCATTCTAACCGTCTTTTCCTCTCTGCCTCTTGTGCCTCTCTATGGGCAGTCAGGATGCGGAGCAGCTCTGCAGGCGGGAGATTACTCCCAGCCTGAGGTATGTTACTGCGAGCGCTGACACTAACAGATTTGTTTGTCGTCAACTCTTGCCCCTGCTCCTACGCGCGGCGAAACACTATCGAAAGACTTACCGAGGAGGCGGATGAGGCTGGGGTGGAGATATCGCGAGTTCTAATTCGCTGCGATGGGGAACGTATTCTTGGGGCCGCTGAATGACCGGCTGAAGCGGCGCGGTGTACGAGGTCTGTGAAGGACGCGGCCTTGTGTGAATATTAGGATTGAGAGCATTGGAGAGCTCGCTCGTCATGTTGAGACCAAAAGTGCCAGCACCAGGTTGCGTTGCGGTGAGCGTTGGTAAAGAGCAGCTGTAAATTGGACAAGTTTCGCCTGAGTTCGAGGACAGGGGTAAGAAACGGGAAAGGAAATCGCGCGTTGTTTGGCCAGCGTAAACAGACGCGTAACTGTGGGCGCCACAGTTTCTGGTCCTCAGCGTGCTCTTACTTCCGTACTTTCTTCACCGCAAATCAACATAACAATGGACGCAGACTTCGAACAGATGATGGCTCAGGCGGGACGTGGGCAGCGCGGTGCGGCGGAAGTGTCGACACCGGACAAGTGAGTTTGAATGCTTTAACGTGCCTATGTCCGCTCAAGGCGTTTTGCAGCGGCGAAGTCATTCACATATCCTCCCTAGCACTATTGAAGGTGCGTAATTGGATATATGCCAGTGTTGTGATGCTAACGCGCTACTTCAGATGCTCAAACACGGTCGAGCGGGTGTGCCCATGGAAGTTATGGGACTTATGCTCGGCGAGTTCGTGGACGAGTACACTGTACAAGTCATCGACGTATTCGCCATGCCGCAATCTGGGACAACCGTGACTGTGGAGTCTGTCGACCACGTTTTCCAGACAAAGATGTTGGACATGCTAAAGCAAACCGGGAGGTAAGTCGCGTCCCATGGTCCCGTGGGTTTGTCTAACTAATTATATGCATTACGCCGTGTAGACCTGAAATGGTGGTCGGATGGTACCATTCACATCCCGGATTCGGCTGCTGGCTATCGAGCGTAGATATCAACACCCAACAGGCAAGTCCTCTCCGCGAAACACCGAGGATTCTGCTCTGATCTCGCACCCTGTTAGTCCTTCGAGTCTTTGAACTCTCGCGCTGTCGCCGTCGTGATCGACCCTATCCAATCCGTCAAGGGCAAAGTCGTCATCGACGCATTCCGCCTTATCAACCCCCATGCAGTCATCGCCGGCCGTGAACCGCGCCAAACTACATCGAACATAGGTCACATCAACAAGCCCTCAATACAGGCTCTGATTCACGGCCTAAACCGACACTACTATTCTATCGCCGTCAACTACCGTAAATCGGAGCTTGAGCAGTCCATGCTTATGAACCTGCATAAACGGAATTGGACGGAGGGGCTTAAGCTACGCGATTTCAATGTGCATAAGGAGGGGAACGAAAAAGCTATCAAGGTGGGTCCCTGGCATCAGATCTCGCTTCCTTTGGCGCGGCGCAGGACAAGCAATGAATGGCTGCTAACTCGTGACCCCCTAGTCGATGCTTACACTGTCCGAAGCATACAACAAATCCGTGCAAGAGGAGTCGACGCTTTCTGCCGATCAACTCAAAACACGGCACGTTGGAAAGCAGGATCCGAAACGGCATCTGGAGGAAGCGGTCGAAAAGGCGATGGGTGACCAAGTCGTGCAAAATTTGGGGACCATGTTACTTGCCGAGCTCTAGACATTGGACTTTGCCGTTGTAGCAGTATGGACCGCTTCGCAATAGTATCTTCTTCGCCCATGCAGACAGGTTCCTTGAGGTTCCTGTGGTCACTTGTCATTCGCATGCCGTAGATCGCTCCATCGTGGACCACCAAGAAATCCGTCTTGTCACAAGACTAGGGGGCGTGCATGAGCAATTGATCACCGTTTGACCAAATAGTTGTGGTTGGAATGGTTTCACGGACAAAGTGACGGACTCGAGGCGAGCAAATCTGACTGCGAAGAGATTTCTACACGGACCCACGTCACCCTCAGGAACTTGTACCAGTCAATCGCCTGATTGCCGCTGGAGGCTCCGAGTACCATTCCGTTTTTGCAAGGGAATACGAGTTCGAATGGGATGGGAGTATCTTCGCATCATTGGGAATGGGTGCGAGAGATAGCCTTGTTGGGCAGCGACTATCGTCGTCCAGCGGGGAAAACAGCGCAGAAAAATCGAGAGGAATTCGATATCTGAGCGGGGCCTGGAAACAACGAGGAGGATTAATATTAAAGAGCGCAGTGTAGGAACTATCTCGTGTGGTTATCGCGGAAAGGTCTTCTACTCATGATAGGCATGATCCCGGCCATCCTCGCCCTCCGTATTGCTTTTGCCAGCCTCCGTTGGCTGCGATTCGTTAACCGCGTCACGGCCCTCGACTTGATCTTCCCCATGTCCGTGACGAACCCGCTCATGAGGGAGACGTTCTGGAATTCGTGCAGCGGATCTATACCAAGTTGATAGAACAGGTCGCTCCGGCGGGCTTCGCGACGACCAGGTCCCAACGTGTCGCTCTTCCTCCGCGGCGGTGAAGACTTGGTTCGTGATTCGATGCTGAAATGTTTCGGCTGGATGAAATGGGCTCTCTGCGTGAAGGACGTCCGTAAGAAACACGTCGAAAGTGCATAAGGGATGGATACATACATTGCCTTCCCGGAAGGGCCTGTATGGGGTTTTGGTCAACCAGGAAGCGCCAGAGGGTTCTACCAGGATAGCGACGCGTTTAGTTGCAGGAGCGCAAATGAGACATGAATGGTTCATCTCACTTTCTGCGTTTCCCTTGAAGTATTCCGGGTCATTATGGTCGCCCTCCTCCTGCAATACATCGTGTAGGGCTGCATTGTCGGCTGCTTTATCCGGCTGGGTAGAGTAGGATGCTAGTCGTGCGACCAATGGTGCTGCTGGCCGTATCCGAGCGGGGCCAACTGCCAAGGTGCGGAAGAGGCTCAGCATGTTCCACCCGCAGTAATTTACGCGTCAAACGTTGGATGTGCGTGACTTGCGTAAGAGAATACACGGATTGTCGGTGTTGACGGCAGTACGATACGCGGTGTGAAGAGGACAGAAATAAGGGAACAAAGGAGGAGACTGGAGTGCGCCACGACTCGAACGGGAGGAGAAAGTGCAGAAATTGTTCGCACGTCGGGTATCGGAAATCTCCAGCCACAGATTGATTCCGCACAAGGACCCCGGCTACCCTCCACAACTATGAAAAGTACGAGCAGGATGTGCACAGGCAGAGCGCTCAAGTTCGATGGCATCCACAGGACATACTCGCGAAGACAGAGAGAAAAATAATGGGACGACAGGGAATATTTTGCGGCGTGTGCAGCAGAGCCGGGGGCAAATTAATTACGCAGGGCCTGGCCAAGTACGAAATGCGAAATGCGCATCTGTTTCGAAATTGCTCACTGAGTCTTTGACCTGGTCGCCAACTATATTGTCCAGTCGCCGCCGCCGCTACTTATCAGAGCTCCTCCTCCTACCCCCATGTCCTCTTGACGTTTGCCGCTTTTCGTTCGTATCCTTGACAGCTCTCTCACTTATCTTACCCCAAGGATTTCACTAGTAACCGCTGCGCTGTCTTACCGCCTTCACGCCTGGTCTGACCTTGGCTCTATCTCTGTCTGGTTCGTCTCAGGACATCCATGTCAGATTCGGCAACCCTACCTCGCCGCCAGCCGCCAAGTCCGCTA
Organism: Plicaturopsis crispa FD-325 SS-3; assembly: GCA_000827205.1. NCBI lineage: Eukaryota > Fungi > Basidiomycota > Agaricomycetes > Amylocorticiales > Amylocorticiaceae > Plicatura > Plicatura crispa. The sequence goes on from KN832554.1 coordinate 1,764,857, forward strand.
GTATTCTCGCCAGAGACGGTCTTGCCTTCGGTGTCCACGCAGTCGAAGAGCGGCTCTAACAGCAACCATGGTAGCGGTTCTAATACCGTCTCCATGCCTTTCGTGCGGCGCCACGTAACCCGCCGTCTCAAGGCCGCCAAGGCTGAATGCGACAAGGAGTTGAATCGTGTGACGAACAACATCACCGCATTCTTTGAGGAGAGGCTTCGCGATGGCGATGGCGAACGGGAGAACGAGCGCGAGTACCGCGAGCGCGAACGAGAGAGAGGTCGCGATCGTGACTCGCAATATGGCGAAGTAGAGCCCTTGCGGGAGGCTTTCGCCTTGAACCCTGCCGAGCTCAGGTCTGCTCTGCAGACCGACGACGCTAGCTCGGAGGGAGGCTACGAAGCAGAGATGGAGAGCAGCCATCACAGTCGTCAGCGTGCGTCTACACCGCAGGACAGTCCACAAGCTCCTACTCTGACACATTGGTCTTCATCCCCTGGTCTCCTTACAGCGTCCAACTCCTCACACAGTCCTGGGTCACTGCGCAGGCAGAACACCCTGCCTTGGGAGAAGCAATCTAATGCGCAATCGTCTTCTAGCACCAAGTCGCCGAGTCCCTCAAATTCCACGGTACAACTATCCGACACAGCGATATCACGCAAGCAGTCTACTACTGGTGCTCCTACATCATGGTCATCTCAGGGCATGGCATCGCGCCGGCTATCTCGTGCCATCCATATCCCCACACGCCCGCCCCGCTCAGGACAGAGCTCTCGTTCGACTTCCCGGTCGCGTTCGCCATTACCGCCGAATCCCAACCACAGCAGCTTTTCCGATACCTTCAGTACTTCGACGTCGTCAAATCGGCGGTCTTCTCGAATACTTATCGATGACCCTATTGACCCGATCATGACCGCGCTCTACGATATCATCGGCGTTGCCACGGACGTCAACGAGATGTCAATCGCGCAGCTCACAGCGCAGCCCAAGCTGTGTGAGCAGATCGTCCAACGGGTACAAGCCATCGGAAAAGCTTGGGACGACCATCCTGACTGGCATGGGCGGAATTGGTATGTTCAAGTACTTCTCGCAGTCGCCAGTCTTAGCCGTGTCGTCGAATGGTGGGAGGCCGAGAAGCAGTTTTGGAACTTCGACGACAATGACGAGGAACAAGACGAACCCTTGACATTTGTCACGAAGCCGGCTGAGTATAGTTTGCCGACCCCCGCACCGGCGGCCAAGTTTTCAGAGGCTGAGCCGCCCAATATGATGCTCACTCCAGAGGATGCGAGTCGTCTGCGGATGACACGGCCCACTAGTCAAGGCCGGAGGTCCCGAGACGAGCTTCCCAAGGACCTCTCTTCTCCTGGTCCCCGCGACCGAGATTCAGATAAAGGTGGTGCGACGAAACCGGAACAAGCCGAGTCTGCAAGGGTCCTCGCGACAGAGCGTCTCCGACTACAGGCGGAAACCGCGCAGAATCAGAACATTGTGGTCGAGCTTAGCCTTGACGGTGACCATCTCATATGGATCAACTACGCGTGGAGGGTTGTGGTTGGGTACGTACATCATCTGTCAAACTCCTTGCATTTTATTGACATTCACATTTTCCGTCCAGGAGCGACCCAGAAGAACTCGCTGGGACGCGACTATCACGCCTCTTAGCACCATCCGACTGGGGTATCTTCAGGGATGCTACACGGCGTCTCCAAGAAGACGACTCCCACACGGTAGAGGTCAACTTCAGGCTTCAAGTAGAGGGAGATGAAGACCGCGACACGTCGAATGGGATGCTTTACCGGCAAATGGAGGGCAAGGGCATGCTCATGATTGACCGTGAAGACGGCCAACCTTCGCACACTATGTGGGTCATCAAGCCTATCGGAGCACCCCGCTACGAACAGTCTTCGCCATCCATTATGCTGGATTCTTCTGAAACAGCACTCGAGCCAGCGGCAGCGGAGCCCATAGCCAGGAGCGCTACCGACCACACGCCTGAGCCTGCAACGCCCTTGCCCTTCAGCCAGCCTATCAGCGTCGAGCCCATGCTCTGCCGGATATGCGAGTGCCAGATACCGCAATGGTACTTTGAGAAACACAGCGAAAGTTGTGTGGAGGTTCACAGACTGGAAGCAGAGATCGGAGAGTGCAACGAGTCTATCTCGGAATTGCGAAGTACCATCCGCGATTTATCTGCCGCCGTCGATCGGTCATCGCCTATCTCAATCCCCGAGTATCGCGGTATGCCTATGTTCTCGCCCTCGTCCTCACCCAGCTCGTCCTCTCCGCTACAACTGTTCCGTTCGAGCAAGATGCAGCGCTCGAGTGTCAAGAAGATGCAACGTTTACTGTTAGAGCAACTGGAGGACATCTTACTTGTCGCGTCGGAGGTCTCTATGCCGACGCTCAAGGACGACGAGGCGAAAGAGCCGATCGAGCGACAGCGCCTGCTTTCTCCAGGTTCTGAACGCAAGATGACGCAGGTTCGGAATTGGCAACGGCCGAAGACGGAGGACCCCGCCCTTGGCCAGCTCTGTCAGGACGTCGAGCGAATCATGCGTCAGAAGATCGACAACGTCGTGCGCATGCAGAACACTATCCGGTACTCTGAGAAGATCTGGCACGAATGGGAGGAGAAGGTGGAGGCTGAGCTTGCCGCACAGCGCGAGGAGGATGACGATCAGTATAGCGACGACGGCTCCGGAAATGGGTCGGAGGATGAAGGGCGCGTGTCTAGCACTACCTCCGAGTACGCCTTCAATGGGGACGCGCCATCCTCGGACCCGACCCCCATGGCGTCGATATCTCCTGCCCGCTCGAACACGCCAGCGGAAAGTCGCTCGAGCAGTGCGGCCCCTCCGCCGCCGCCCGGACCACCGCCTGCGACATGGCCGGCGGGTGGCACCATGTACACGCGCTCATCAACTCCCTCGTCCATCTCGTCACCGCTCGCTCTAGCCGCTCCCATAGTCGCGCCGTCTTCACCAGAGGAGATGCCTCCCCCCATGAACCTAGATGACGTCGCTGGCACCATGACCATACGGACGCGCAAGTCTGCTTCAAATCTGTTGGAGCCCAAGCTCACGCTCACACCTCCTGTGTCGCCTGTCCCTTCGCCTCAAGAGGTACCCACTCGACGTGGCCATCGACGGCATTCGACCATCAACCCGGTGGGTAGTCCCACGACCGCCCCCTCCGGTGCCCCGCTCTCTCCTCGTGCGCCCTCCGTTGCACCCTTATCGAGATCGCCTGCGTCCATTCGAGACTTTGACATCATCAAGCCTATCAGCAAGGGCGCCTTCGGTTCAGTCTTTTTAGCCAAGAAGAAAGCGACCGGGGACTACTATGCCATCAAGGTGCTGAAGAAGGCCGACATGATTGCCAAGAATCAGATCACCAATGTCAAAGCCGAACGGATGATCCTCATGAAGCAGGCAGAGTCGCCGTTCGTTGCAAAGCTCTACTTCACGTTCCAGAGCAAGGAGAATCTATACTTGGTGATGGAGTATCTCAATGGTGGCGACTGCGCGGCGCTCATCAAGTCGCTTGGCTCGCTGCCTGAGGAGTGGACCAAGAACTACATCGCCGAAGTCGTCCTGGGTCTACAGTACCTCCACGAACGCGGAGTCGTCCATCGGTACGTGTCTTTCTGCAAGAGCTGATTAAATTCTTACCCTCTGTACAGTGATCTCAAACCTGACAACCTGCTAATCGATCAGCATGGCCATCTCAAACTCACTGACTTTGGGCTGAGCAGAATTGGTCTCCTCGGTCGTCAAACCCGCGAAGGGCCTATCGGTCAACGTACAGTTCCTGGAGGCTACAGGTCTCGTTCTCGGCCACCGTCTATGGATTCGGCCTATTTGTCTTCCCCGCTACTATCCGCCGATGTCATCGCTGGTTCGTACTTCACACAGCGGACACACTCGGTTCCACGCCTCGGATCGTCCCCTTATCTACCTTTCACAGATGACATTAGCGAGTCGAGCGGCTCAGAGTCGGTGTCGGGCATGTATCCTCGGAAAAGCCTGAGTGGTCGCCCCAATGACAGACCTGGAGAAAGTCCTCAGCAATCCTTTGCCTCGGAATTGACGAACGATTTGCGGTCACATCATTCAAATCCAGGGGGCTCAACTCCACCAGGCGACCAGAAGTTCGTGGGTACTCCGGACTACCTCGCTCCTGAAACCATCCTGGGTCTTCGAGGCGATGACGCAGCAGTAGATTGGGTACGTTTGCTATATCCATCCGTTAGCAATCCGTCACTAACCATATCATAGTGGGCGCTGGGTGTGATTACTTATGAGTTCCTCTACGGAATCCCCCCCTTCCACGCAGAGACCCCCGAGAAGGTGTTTGAGAATATCCTTTCTGGACACATCGAATGGCACGAGGATTGGATCGAGTTCTCCGACGAGGCACGCGACTTCATGCAACGACTTATGACAATCGACCCCTCCCAACGGTTAGGTGTCAACGGGGCAGAAGAGGTTATGGCGCACCCCTTCTTCGATGGAATCGAATGGGATAAGGTCACGTCCACGGAGGCCGCTTTCATTCCGCAAGTGACTGATCCCGAGTCGACTGACTACTTCGATCCCCGCGGTGCCATTCCCCAGCTGTTCCACGATGATGACCAGGTCGCTATCGCTGGGCAGCCCGTGTCCGATAGTCCAGGTCCAGGCCCCAGTCCAACCATCCCCTCCGCGACGCTCCCCCTTCCTATTCAGCAAATCCGCGAGCCCGTGCCTTTGTCTCCTGCTAGTGATGACTTTGGTTCCTTTAGCTTCAAGAACTTGCCCGTCCTCAAACAAGCCAACGACGACATGATTCGAAAGCTGAGAACTGACCAGCTTGCTCCGATGACCCACACCTTGACAGAGCCAACTGGTATGCATGTTCGGCGACGTAGTATCTCGCATCGGTCGAAGAAACCTCCCAGCGTCATTACAGACCAGAAACCCTCGACGACTGGCCCCCCATCTCCCGCGACATCAACGTCGTCTATTGCCTCTTCTCCTTCCCGTGCCAGTGTCCCGCCGACCACCCCGGGCAGCGCTGGTGGAAATCACGCCCGGAAGCCGTCAGAATATGGTGCTGTTGAGCGCTTCAAGCTCAACCATATGGATGGCGTCGAGCGTCGCAATTCAATGCCCAGTCGATTGCGTACCGCTTCCGTTTCTAGTGTGGGAGATGGGTCGGGCTCTGAACACTGGCCGTCGTCAGTAGGCCACGGCTCTAGTCAATTCGAAGCAAGTACACCACCGTCCTCTGTCGTTTCCATCGACTTGAAGAAGGGTCCCGATCCAAGTGATCGTGCGGTGACTTGCCTTCTCGCAGAAGATAATCCTATCACTGCGAAAATTATCGAGACTTTGTTAATACGGCTAGGCTGTCGATGCGTCGTGGTCGCCGATGGGTCCGAGGCGATCAGTGTAGCTATGGGTGACATCAGTGAGCCCATTGTTACCTATTTTATTTGCATGCCGCTAACAAACCCTCTTAGAATTCGACTGCATCTTGATGGATCTCCAAATGCCCGTTCTCGACGGGGAGGGTGCCGCGCGATATATCAAAAGCACTAACGGCAGGAATACAAACACCCCCATCATCGCCGTCAGTGCCTACAGTGGCGTGGACATCAACGAGGCCAGCAACATTTTCGCTGCATCCCTTGCGAAGCCCTTACAAAAGGCCGACCTTCTCGCTGTCATGCGGCAGCTTGGTTTCAAGACGTCAACCGTTCAGGGCGGCCCCGGCGCGACCAAGGTCACTGCATCCCGTCTTCATTCGTGACACCTTCATTGTTCGTTATTTCTTTGTTTTTGCTGGTCCCTTTTTTCGTTCCGCCTTTCTAATCGTGCTCTATCCTTTTTCCCACCTCACACGTTTTCGCTCGCAAATCTACCCATGCCTTCCTGTTACGAACATGACGAATCTTTCATATTTTTTTTCTGCACACATCATCATTCCTTCCAACGAGCATCTTCCCCTCTCCACAATGTTTCGCTACCTTGCATTGTATGCCTAGTCTATTGTGTTCCAACACGACGACCTCGGGCTTGTGAATTATTATGTTTGCGAGAACGTGGCTCGGAATGATTTCTTCCCTTGAAGTGCTCAGCGCTCAGCGCCCATCCATGATGCATGATCCTTTCATCTAACATCAGGGACGCGGACTCATTGCGAGCCTCGAGGCTTGCAACAGGCTTGTATTGTATGTCAGATCAAGCCCACACTCTCTACTGCGGGCATTTGTTTAGTACGCGATTTGACCTAGGCTACCGGCTTCCTTGCCAACGGCTTCACGGTGGCAGCCATTAGGCGCCCATAATGATATACGTAGTATAGTACGCCGCACGACGCACCTACTTAGCGCCCTACGACACACTCTCACACAGTGCATAGGATGGCAACTACAAAAGTCTCACTCAACTCTCACGTCCTGTATTAGCTGCTGCCTTTTGCCTTGGCTTTCCTGTGATACTTAACTTGACGACTGAGACTCGGGTAGATCGGTCAGCTGTTATCACTGCCTGTCAAACTGTCTGCTATAAGGGCATCCGTAAGGCACTGCCCCGAGTCGCAGATATCGGCCTTGTCGCGTATTCTCTTGGTGCCCGTGTCCTCCTAGGATAGTCGTGTTTCAATGGACTCGTATCATCCGCAAGGTATGTAGTCAATCTATGTTTAAAACGCGTTACGCGCCGGGTAGCATGAAGCCTTGCGGTGACGAGGGCTTCAAACGTCTGACACACCTTTCCACAGCTCCATGGATTGCAGATAATGGCCATGCATACCCTGGCAGCCCTTCGCAAAATTCTAGGCGTCCTGGGGCGCCCCATTCTCATTCCGGGCCTCCACACTCCTCGGTGCAGTTCTCAAGGAGTGGCTCTGGAGCTCCTGCATCGTTCACCCCCTTGCCGCCCTCGCTCGTACCCGGCAGGAACCGAGGGCAATCGTTGACCGCGTCCAGCAGTCCCGACCTTTTCTTCCAGCAGCCACCATCCAACCGTTGGACCATCCACAAACAGCCTTCTGCAGATGGTTTCTTACGACACCCTCAGTCGGCGCCGCCAATACCGCCGCATCCTCCGGGTATGCGACAAATTCGATCCACTACCACGCCACCTGAAATTCCTCCGAAACCATCGACCAGGTCTGCTCCCCTTATACCCCCAAAAATACCCCTTTACCCGCAAGTCATATCCGCGTCGACGCCTCGATCGCCTACACACATAGAGGAAACACCCTCCCAGGTGGAAGAGGAAGAGGAACTTGCTCGTGCGCTTGCACTATCAGCGGCGGAAGCACAGAAAGGAGCTACGCCCGCCCAGGAAGACGAGGAATTAGCACGAGCGCTCAAGAACTCTCTGCTATCTGGCGATTCGGATAGCTATTTTCCCCGCACGTCTCCAGAAGCCATACAGACGACATTTGACTCCCAGGCTAGCACATCTGCAGTAGGAAGTTCGACCTCATCACCGGCTTCCCCCAGAGCAAAGCCATACCTGTCTAGGAGAGGTACGGGAAGTTCCCGACAGAGCTGGCAATCCTTTTCCTCCGAGTCGCATCGGCTCGCGCAAGTAGAAGAGGATGAGGCTCTTGCACGTCAGTTAGCTGCAGAAGAGCAAGAAGCGACGGCGTCCGAACCCGAGGAACACTTATCCTCGGAACCACCTTTATACTCTTCCGCCGTTCGCTCACGGTCTGTCGCTCCCAGTGGCTTGGTTGCTCACGTCCCGCCAGAGCTTCCTGTGGACCTGGCACTACCGAGTCCGCCCCCGCCGTTTATACGTAGTGCACCTACCAAGACTGCATCCTTACCACGCGAGAATGTACAAGACGATGCCCCCGCGTATTCTAGATCTGCTCCTGCCCCTCCCCCTATTCCTCTGCCACCACCTTCCGAAGCAACACTCCTGGATGGTCCTTCGACTAGTGGTATCAGAACTCCTCGACACCTGTCTCACATGGCGTCGTCGTCTCGATTACCTGTTCTTGGCGAGTCACAGGAAGACAACCTACGAAATTCTGAGGTCTCTCCGAGTCCAGGTCCATCGGTCACTGCAAATGACTTTGTAGAGCCACATCTACTTGACGGAATATGTAGGTGCCATTTGGAATCTATACTGTGCGCGTCTAATTAACTCCTCGCAGCCCTGGGTTTCTTCTCTCCTGTCGTGTCTGCACGGACAACGCGCTTTGCCGGTCCCCTTCCCAATGTCATTTCTTTGCCGTACGGCAAGTGCGCGCCACTTCATATGCAAGCACCAAACTGGCGGCATCTTCTGAAGCTCATGGCCCGTTTGTCGGGCACGAGAATAGGTACGCTCCGGAACCGCACTAGCTGCACTATGGCTCATCGTTTCGATCGCGAACAGAGCCGACGTTAGACGCTGTTGCTGTGAACAAGTCAGAGCTTAAACTCCGGACCGTGATACAATTCGTCAAGGTAAAGAATGCACTGTATGTGTTTTATGGCTTGCAAGTCCTAATCGCGCACTCGTAACACAGGTCCATCATGCATCGGCAGAATGGCGCACGCTCATCTGGCTTACCATCGATGTTCCTCCCCATCCTGGGAAAGACGTTACATACACCGTGAGCGGCGAGGTACTCCAGCGCAAGTACAACGCCGGCGATGTCAGCTCACTACCGTATTCGTACACGCTATCCACCGTTCCGGCCTTGCTGCGAGACAATCCCGAGTCGGCGCTGTCCAAGTACTATGTCATCCCCTCGACAACGCAACTCCCGTACCCGACGCTCCCCATCACGTTCCCCGACTACGCTGTGTACCTCCAGGCGGCGCTCCGCGAGTCGCGCAAGGCCCTGCACGACAGCACGTCCGGGATGCGCAGGCTCGCGCGGATGGTCGAGACGTGCTATCCGAGTGAGGCGGAGAGTCCCGATGACGACGATGAGGGCAAGCGGAGGAAGATGGGCGTGCTGTTTAAGCGGGTTATCGGTAGAGGCAACAGGCCTTCCCGGGAGCGGTTCGGGAACGAGGACACCTACGAGATGGTCACTCCGTTTGTGATAAACGAGTGGGGTTGATCACTAGACCATCCACAGCAGGTCATGCGAGTGTCTGATGTTCCCCCTCAATTATGTATTTTTTAGACAAACAATCGGTCGTTCCTCCGTTGTGTAGTATCTCTCCCGGATCTGTGTATCGTCGCTACATCTTGCATACCGTTTCTGCACACTTTTCGTTTGCATTTTAAAATGTCCAAGGTACAACACATGCATTGGACAGTAAGTAGATGGGTAACATGAATGGAATGGGAACAGACATGGTAGACTACCGTTTACCTCTGCCTCTACCCCTTGTCCCACCTCGCGCCGTAGAGCCGCCGCGTCCCAGAGATGCACCCCCGCGTCCCTTGCTCGCGAATCGGACTGCTTTGCGGACATTTAGAACGTCGTCGTCTCCTTCCCGCGGGGCGCGGGTCCTCGGCCTTTTCGATTCGCTGTCTAATTTGGATATCAACGCCAGCGATGCCGCCTTTTCGTTTTCCAGCGGCGCTTCGGTAGGTTCGAACTGCACAACGGCTCTCAGATAAACGTTTACTGGGAAAGAATGAGCGTGCGGCATACCTTCCGTTTTACTCCCTTCAGCTTTTTCTCGCCATCGAGTTTTTTGTCAAATTTGCCCATGCTCGCTGTGCTGATGCGCGTGGTGGCAAGTGTGCGGTCGATATCCATTTTCCTGGCACTGTTCGGGCCCTGGGCCCGCGCCGTATTTTGTGACCGCTGCTTCTCGTTTTTGGCAACTCTTGACTTCCGCTCATCGCGTGCAACCTTGACCGGGTTGAAGTCGGCATCTGTAGAATTACATGAGCAGGTTTTCGAAAGCAAAATGAAAGGGGGCGCGGTCTTACCAGCATTCGCGGGGACCTCCGTAATCCATTGGGCCTCCTTCTCCTTGTTCTTCCCGTCCCGACCCCATCTGTTGACCCACTCTTGTTTTTCTTCGTCCCAGATCTTCTTCTCGCGCACTTTCTTCTGGATGCCCTTGGCAGCAGCGAACCGCTCCCATTTGGTGGGTGGTTTCGGCTTGGGTAGGGGTTTTGCGCGAGGAAGTTCGGTCGTGGGCGGAGGCAACTGCGCGAGCGGTCCGTCTGGAGATGTCTGAGTAGGGAGGGTGAAGAGCGCTGCGATGAGAGCTTGGACTCCGTCGCGCGCCGTCGATTGGAGGTATTCTTCGCGGTCCGCACTGTCGATCGGTCGTTTCAGCTTAGATGCACCACTATGCAGAGTACACACTCACGCGTAAGTCTCTTCGTCTATGGGATTAGGGTCCGTTACGGTCAGGAAGCCAGCATCGACTATGAGCGGTGTGTCTTTTTCGACGGTAACTGATTGACTGGAGAAAAATTATAAGCCAATCTGCTCGTTTCCTGGTAGGTTTCTGCGTACTATTTTGCCGCATGCGATGCGAGAATATTCGAGACGTCCATGGTCGGCGTTGTTTTGAAGGAAATATTCTGCTCGGCGCTCGCTGCCCTCGACGCCGACCACAACTTTTCAAAAATTTGTTCTCACGGCTGCTTTACGATGAGCCCCTGAGTATGATAAGATTCCCTGCGCGCAGGACTCCAATTAAGGACTTTGCAAAAAAAACACTTGCAGCGACAGCGACAAGAGTACGTATAGAAAATGTCATGGCGGATAGAAATACACATACGATCGATACATTACACTGGGTTGCCGATTTTACGCTACTCGATCACGGTTTCTGGAGGACAATGACCTCACGCGTCGTACCTAACCCCCTCCATCTGGTACCTGCACCGTCTTTCTGCGTCGCGTGCGAGGGCATCTCCGTCAATGTCTTAGCAATAAAATTAGGGTCCGTGAGCGGCGTCAAGTCGTCTCTCCGGGGTAAGAGCTAGATTAAACATTAGATAGTGTAGAGATCCTCAGACGACAATGTTTGCACGTACGCGCTTAACTCTCTCGTAAGGAGCTTCCCATCCACTGGTTTCTCGTATGATCAAAGGGGGGCTTGATGCAAACGAGTGGTATATCCGCGTATCGTGAGTCCGGAAAAGGACGTCGTCGACACGAAGAGTGAAACGAGACAAGATGAAAATGCAGCCAGGCATGACGCGCTAATTGATTCGTTTTACGCGTCAGATATTGGTAGGTAGAGCAAGACTTCATGCACTTACTATTCTGACAAGCACATTTGATGAGCCATTGTCGTGTAACTCGTCCTCGAAAAGAGGTATCTCCGCATAAAACAGAATGGGATCGGGACGCGTGAGCTCTTCGAGAGGGATGGTGTGTGAGCGCTGACTGTCATCTGCGGGGGCCCATGCTATGGGACTTGGTGAGGTCGGGGTAGCCGGGGCGTCGTCTTCAGAGGAGGAGGAAGACGATCGGTGCCCTGGGTACGTGGTGGTATAGGTCCAATCGTATGGTTTTGTGGGTACAGTTTTAGGCATCGGAAGCGATGGTGACGGGCCTGTCCTGCTCCCGATCCGTATAAGCAAGATGGTTATGCAAGGGCCTACCAGTTTGCATACCGACTTTTCAGCCATGCATCGGCGTATCCAACTTTGACCCCGCCATCTCCTTCTTCCAGTTCTCCCCCCTTGACACCCTTTAGCGCGTCTTTGGTTGTGAATGAATAATTCCACGCCGACGGGCGATGCCTTAGTGTCAGGTAGTTGTTCCCGAAAGTCATCTCGGGCAGAGGAAATCCGAGGTATGCTTGCAGCGCATCGGTCTCGCTCGCGTTCGAGATGGGATTTGTAGACACCGTGATGACCCAATCCTTGATTTCGATGGTGCGCGTATTGGGCGATTCCAGCAGCTTGTGCTCCGGGACTGCTTGTGCGGCGGCCATGAGAGTGTCCGAGTAAGAAAGGTGTGCAGACGGTGGTGGTGTGGAACGAGCTTGCATTTGTGACCGGACTTTCAAACGCGCTCAAGTTGGCGCGACTCGCGAGCGGCGAGCTCGTTGTTCTCGACAGCGTTGAACAGCGTTGACCGTCTTCACTCCAGCGGATATCCTTGACTTTGATCTCTACACTATCGCTGGAATCGGTATTTGACTTGTTTTTCCTCGGCGATGGAGGCATCTCGTTCCTCGACACCAGAGGCACCCCCTCAAGACCTGTGGTCATCCATATTAGATTCCGTGTCCTCGACGCGTTCTATACCATCTAAGCAGGTTCTCCTGCTCGGACAGCCATCCTCGGGGAAGTCAACCCTTGCATCCGCTTTGTTGCAGAAACCTCCGTCAGACGAAACGAAAGCCGACTCCGACTTTGCTCTTGGATACGACTGGGCTGATATACGTGACGACGCGGACGAAGGCGAGCCACCTATTTCATCATCGGTACCCTTGTACTAACATATTCGCTGCAGATACCCTAGCACGACTGTCCGTATATACCGTGCCCTCTGACGCGCCTTCATATACGGCGTTGTTGCCGCATTTTATACCACCCCGAACCGCTCTGCCGCATACCGTAGTGGTTATAGTACTCGATTGGACGCGTCCATGGACATTTTTGGAGGAGTTGCAGACGTGGCTAACTTGGGTAGAACAATGGGTCCAGGGCGATGGATCTCGCGAGCTCGAGATGGCCAAGGAGGAGAACCGCGAGCGACGTAAGTGCTACTCGTGCACCGTTAATTGGGTCTAATTATCTATCGGACATACAGTGCAATCTCATCTCCAACATTATTCTGAGCCCTCCTCTGACCCGTTGCCCGCAACTTCGACCATGTCGAACGACACGTTATTGCCGCTTCCTCCTGGCACTTTCACTCACAATACTGCGGGTGTCCCTATTGTGGTGACCTGTACAAAGGCCGATTTAATCGACGATAATAATGACCTTGTTGGCACCGGCGCGTCAGGGATGGGAGGAATGGTGAAGGGGAAGGGAGGTGCATGGGAGGAAAGAACGGATGCTGTCATGCAGATCCTACGGACCATTTGCTTGAAATGTATGTCCATCTATCATTGCGCAGGTGCCCACAATTCTTATTCAGAATTCATTTTGTAGACGGCGCCGCTTTGTTCTATACCACGCCTCTCCCGGCAACTCTACAAGTGCTCCGGCAATATGCCCTCCATCTCCTTTTCGCGCCTCCCGCACCCTCGCCGGGGTTATCCTCCGGAACAGATGCACCAACGCCCATACGCAATCCCTTCCCCTTCCAACATAAACCCAATGTACTTGACAGAGACCATATCGTTGTTCCGGCTGGATGGGACAGCTGGGGGAAAATAGGAGTGTTGCGAGATGGATTCGAGGCCAAGGTTTGGGGTGATGCTTGGGAACAGGATCTCGAAATGTCTGAGGCTGACACCGGGGACGAGCCTGGTGCGAAGAAGCTGTTCAGTGCGCTTGTTCCTGACCAGGGCTCCAAGGTACTACCGTTCGATAATTTTACCTTTCACCGCTAATCATTTGTCTCTCAGCCGCCACCCTTACCACCATTCAATAATCCTACGCCCGAACAAGCCTTTCTTGCGAAGAACTACGACGAAAACTCGAAGAAACCGGATCGCGACCCACGTGGAGCTTTCAGAAATCCTGCAGAGGCGGCCGGCGGGGCAGCAGCAGGTATCGTCGGCCCGCTTGGCAGCAGCAGCTTCAACCTCCCGAACGTGGAGAGAGCCCTCACAGAAATGGAGGTCAGCATCGGCGCAAACGCACTGAGCGCGAGCACTGCTGGCGACGCTGGGCGAAGAGCCGCCAACAGGACCTCTGTGCGCGCGCCCGCTTCACTGCTGCCTAGCGTAGGCCAGACTTCGCCTGGCAATCACGGTCTCTCTGCGCGTGGACCAAGTTCTCCCCCGCTTTCTGGCACGCCGAGTCCAACTGGAGGGCAGTCCCAACACGAAGTATTGCAGAACTTCTTCCAGAGCCTTCTCAGCTCGAAGGACCGCGCGGGAACGGGCCCGGCGGGTACGAGGACCAGTGCGTCCCTCCCAAAGACAAACGGTAATGGAAGTGGGACCGAGGATGGTTGATAGTGTACCTTTCCTCTGATTGCCGTACAATAAATCTTTTAACCCTCCATTGTTTTCAAGCGGCGCGTCGCAATGCGCCGGACAGCACAATGCTTGAACTCGACGCCGCAGTCGGAAATCGGAAGCATGAGAATGTCGTTGTTCCTCCCAAATTTCTCCTGTTTACAACGTTGTCGCAACGAACATCATTGGCTTTGCTGGAGTGCGTCGACAACGCCGCCACGCTCCCACTAGCCTCCAGACTTTGTTTCTATCAGCTCTGGAACCTGTTTGATTAGGTTCTGCTCCGTTGAGATGGGCAAATTGTACGGCGCTTAACTGTTTCTCCATGTTGCGCTTACTGAGCAGTTTGCCTGTTAGGACGCCTGATCGCTTCGACAATGTCCTGGAAACCAAGGTCAAGGGCCTCATGTGCGCTTTATCTCCCTTTGAATCTAAGATTGTGGCTGATATCTTTGCAGAATGGGCTCTATCGAACGTTCGAAGCTTGAGAAAACGGAACCGACGATGACCTACGAGAGTTTCGTCGAGGATTTAGATTGCGGGGACTCCTTTACAACATCTATCGTGGATATCCTTGTGAAGGTGCGCTCCCTCTCTTACCATGGAGTCTCGTAAAATCATCTGAAAACGAGGGGTTTACAGGAATTGACTGACCGCCGCTCTCGAGCCACAACGCCAGACAAGCGGCTGATCTCAGAACGCACTTCCAAGGGCTTGCACATGCTTGCGGCCCTACGTCCTTACCGTGCACGCACAGCACGGCAAAATGTTCCCTTACCACGGAGAGCAGTGAATTTGATGGAATACCTTTCTGCGCCGCCAGATCAACTGGAGATGGACGAGGATCAGGATGAGTTTGATAGGCTGGCCGAAGCTACGCCGCCGTTCGAAGGTGCCCGCGTGGACTCAGAGCTCTACGACGCATACGCGGCACACCCACATCATGGCACTTATTGGTCACATTCTGCGAACCCCAGCGGGCGGAGGTCTTTTTCAAGTTATTCCGCGGCAGTCGCTTCGTCTACGGGCGACCCCAACACAATGGACTCTGTTCTCCCGCCGTTACGCTCCCCGCCGACACACAACCCATTTTCGCCGCCTTTACCCCATAGCGGTGGTGCGCTTCTCACGCGGCAAGGAAGTCTTCGGCGTCCGGCTCGACCACGGTCTAACGTCGATTTCAACGAATTTACGTCGCGTCGCCGATCCACTATTCGGCAACTTTACGGTGAGGAGCACAGCGGGACACGATCAGACGGGACCGAGGATCCATCCACCCTCCCCACTCCTGCTCGATCGCCTATGCCAGACGAGTCAGCTACTCTCCCTGTCGCGAGGCGTTTCTTCCCATTTAGCAGGACGCGGCGCCATGATTCACTTGCAAGGAGAGAGCGGACAGAGACTGTTGATCCTGAACCTGACACACTGCAGGCAGACGCAGTTTCTAGGCCTTGGTTTTTGATACCAGGCCCCGCGCCAATGTCGCGTTCGCCCATAGGCGATGTGCTTGAAAACGAATCGCCAGAAGGGCCGACGTCGGCGCCTCGCTTGCGAAGGGGTGGCATTCGTGCCCCAGAGTCCATGTTATCTCGGCACGCGTCACCGTCTGTCG
The DNA here is from genome assembly GCA_000827205.1 of Plicaturopsis crispa FD-325 SS-3. Taxonomy (NCBI): domain Eukaryota; kingdom Fungi; phylum Basidiomycota; class Agaricomycetes; order Amylocorticiales; family Amylocorticiaceae; genus Plicatura; species Plicatura crispa. The sequence continues at coordinate 1,780,465 of KN832554.1, forward strand.
GGATCACAGTCAACGCAACATCCCAGCCGAGCTCTCGTTTGTATGTGGACTTCACTCCTGAGCCAGAGGAAACCCCCATGTCGGCACAGGCTGGCGGGAGTAGTACTGGCCTCGAAGCCCACCAGCTCCCTACCCCAAGTTCGGAAACCCCTCCAGATCACCATGAAAACATAGCAGAGGCCGCGGTGGCCAATGGACAATAGTGGAAGGACTTTCAATCTCATGTATCATCGTTTTTCAATGCCTTCCTGCAGCTGCAGGCCATGCCATTATCTATGTATCAGATGCCGAGTTTTTTTTTCTCGTTGTGTAGGTAGAATTTCTAACTATGAATGCCTCTATGTTTGGAAGATATCTCCTTGATTTGTGTGAAGCGTTTGTTTGGACTGCAAGCCTTCGCCCTCCGATCAATTTCCGCCTCGTCCACGTTTTGCTTCCGTCTCTGGGCAACTTGTCCGCATCGTGTCTGAGTTGCTTACTTGGTACTCAGATTCTAACTGAATCTAACCGCCCAAAGCCATTCAAGTGTCTTTCTGTGAGTAACCATCTTTTGGAGATGATCAAGAAACGGAGCCGTCCCCAGCCTCGTATTCGCGAAATCTCGCTGGAACGTGAAGAGGAGGACGATGGCGAGCCGAAGCTACCGTACGTGCGCTAAACTCATCTTGTAGGCCTTCAAACTGAAACAGTTTACTACAGATTGGCTGAACTTATTGAGCTCCGGAAGTTGAAGAGAGCAAGGGAGGGCATTGATGCTACGCGGCTCAACAACGGCGACGCCAAGAAGAAGAAGAAACGGCCACGGGTAGAGGAGGGAGAAAAGGGTGGTCTAAGGAAAGGGACAAATGATCTCCCAGACGAGGACGAGTGCGTACATCTGGCCCTGTGTTGATTGTATACTCACTAACGCGTTGCTTGTGCAGAGAGGAGGAAGACAAGGCGGCCAAGGCTCGGAGGGTCGTGCGGCAGAACAATTTCACTCAGCAGACCAATGCCTTGGACGTTGACAAGCACATGTGAGGCTTGAGCTGTATCTACCTCTTTGATGTTTCACTGAAGACGTTACCGCTCAGGATGGCATACATTGAAGAGAACCTTAAAATCCGTGGGAAGCCTCGAGAGGAGTCGGACGAGGAGAATGGACCTCCCGATCCACAGGATGAACTCTATCGTATCGCAGACCGGTGGAAGGTCGAGAAAAACAAAGAAAAGGATGCGGAGGAGGGAAGTGTCACGAACAGCTTGGCAATGCTTACCGCAATCCCTGAAGTTGACCTGGGAATGGAGTACGTTTGTTTTTCATGAATGTTGTGCTTTTCACTAATGTTTGATAGTGCTCGGCTGAAAAACATCGAAGACACGGAGAAGGCGAAACGCGTCGTTGCTGAAGGCAGAAAGGACCGGCCAAAGGTCAATAACGACGAAGAACACCTCGCTGCTTCACGCTGTAGGTCCACAAGTTTTCTGCCCCTTTCAAGCACTCACTCACTTCGCTCAGTCTATCGACCTAATCTTCGGCAAAAATCCGACGCGGACATCTTGCGAGATGCGAAACTCGAAGCAATGGGCATGCCTGCGCAGGATCATGAACCACGCCGAAATAACCACGAGAAGACCCAGATGGCCACAGACGAGATGGTATATCAACCCTATCATTTGCCATTGTGCTTGGTTAACCGAGATTCCACAGGTCATGGAACGCTTCAAGAAACGAATGCGAAAGTGATTGCTCTCACGAGGGTTCTATGTGTATAAGAGTATATTCTGTGTATCACCAATAAGTTTCACCGGGAAATCGAGGACGAGTGTATCCCCGTTCATCAACTGGCTACGCAGCTAAGACAATGTCCTTCAGCTTCCCGAAGTTCGGAGTCCCCAGACCAGTGACTGATTGCGGGCCAGCATCAGTACATTTGGGCAACAATATGTCAAAGCGAATACTCACTAGCATCCCATCCAACCGTAGCCTATTAATGCATGGAGCGATGAGAAAAATAGGAATGCACTATCGTCAAAAGAGGACTCACATTGAATCCAGGTGTTCCGCAGCCAGGGTTGTTACCAATGGTAATGTCGTTGAGGCCGGCGACACCCGTGGAATAGAGCAGAGGATTTAGGAACCCGAGAGGTGGAAGACCGTTCGAAAGCCGTGCATCGTTGAGGAGCGACACAATACCTGCAAAAGTAGGCGAAGACGCGGAAGTCCCACCGATCGAGACCGGGCTGCCCTCAAGGAATATACGGAATCTGTCGCCTTGTGCCGCTACATCTGGAATCCCCTATTGCCACGTCGTCATCAGTACTGCGGGTGAACTGCGAGCATTATCATACACGTACCCGACCACTCCTGTAGGATATATGAGTCGATAAGTACGAGTCCTGGCTAGTCTAAGTAAGGGCACGGCTTACGCGTTGAATAATCCCGCGTATGTGCCAGGAGCGAGTGCGTTCAAAAAGCCCGTCACCGCAGCATCCTGATAGGAAGGCCGAGCGAACTGCACACCGTCTTATGATACAGTCACATTAGAATGCGTGGGTGAGCGCTCACGAAGTTACTGTACACACAGGTGAGACTTTACAGTTATTGCATTATTGTATACAAGTTGACTAACCTGAATCCTCCTCCACTGAAAAACACAGCCACCTCTGGTACATTGATGGTACCCCCGACGGCTGTCACACTGAAAGGAATTGAGTAGATAGCCTCAATGAACGCCGACGCAACGGCAAATAGTTACTTACAAGGGACAACTCGCTGGGAAACCTGGGATAAATTGTGTTATGTTGCGGCCATCGTTGGTCTGACACGTTTGAGTAGCGGGGTCATCATCACCATCACCCACACCGCCATCGCCAGAGGAGAAGGTCAACGACACGCCACGAGCACCTGGGGGAAATTCCTTAGTTTGTAAAAAGTGACGGTCGCAAGTTTAGAACGAACCCAATTGAGCAAAGTCCTGACAGACACGCTGAGCAAAACTGAAAGGGACTAGATGCAAACAACATCAGCGCTGGAAGGTCAAGTAGAAGTGATTGTTGCCTCAAACCTGTTTGTTCATCATCGCCGTAGCTCGTGGAAATCGTTTGAGGTACAGTGGTCTGATTTAGGATGAAGTCCAACCACTGGGATGAAACGAATAGGTGAAAAGGACCGCGGGAGAAAAATCAAAGGTCACTTGCCTCAGTGTACGGCTCGTTAGTATCCGTGGGGGTACCAGCATCGGGAATAAAAGGCGGTTGCCCGCCGGTCGAAAAGAAGACACCCGGTGTTGGAAAGGTCAACCCGTAGGCAAATTGGGTGTCTAAATTCGCCTACAGATACAAGTCAGTGCAATCTAGTGACACGGCAAGGCAACATTGCAAACCTCATCTCCTGCTTCCGACGCGGTCTGATTATTTTCACCGCCTACAAAGATTGTGTTAGAAGTACCGTATTTAGTGCGAAGACGTATGCACGCACCGTTTACGGAGACGAACTGGAAACTCGAGTTGAGGGCATCGGGTCTCTGGTCCTTGTAAAAGAGCTGCAGATCTGCAATATTGGCAAATTGCTCCAGATATCCGGTGATTCCGATTTGGTTTCCGTTCGTGGCAGACGAGTTATAGCCCACTGCGTTGTACAGTTGTTTGAGACACGTAATTGTAATCGTCCTGTTGCAGCTGGCATCGACAGTAGAGCCCGATGCCACATCCACAATAGGCGGTAGGTTCGTACTCAGAACCTGTTCTTGCGAGGAAGACCAATGCAAGGTCGACTTTAGGCCTTTAGTGCGCGCAAACGATGTCGTTGGTTGGACAACATCAATATGTGCATGAAGATCCTCGGGAAGACTGTAGCTCGTCGTGCGAACGATCGCGTCACCGGAGGGGCCGTGAGTCCAAACATTGTAGGTCTGGCGCGCGTTTAGCAGATAATCAGAGTTCTCGCACGCGACGCTCACCGTGGATAACATTTCTTGGGCCAGACTGACGGGGACCCTCACCGTGATCCAGTCGCTCGCAGAAGAACGCGCCACACTACTTTCCGGGATACCGTGGGATGCTAACCAAGTCATGACCGCGTCAAGGCTCTCGGGATGAGGAGCAACCAAGTCATCCACTTCCTCCTTCGAGAGATGCGCGCCGTACCTCTCATGGAGGGGGTCAGACACCTCGTACAAATGCTGCTCCAAAACATGGAAATTGGGCTGTGGCAGACCAATGCGGAGCTGGATCATATGGTCCAACGGTGCAGGCGCTTGCTTGACCCAGCCGCGAGGTGGCTGAACGGTCTCTTTAACCTTCGAGGCGCAGCCCGACGAGGGGGCACCCCACACCAAAGACGGAGAGAGCGCGAGCACGAGAGCTAACCAAGACATTGTCGTCCTCATAGTGTCAATGAGATGGAGATGTCGGGGGAAAAGGCTTGGGAGAGCAGTTCGCAGGATCACCCTCAGCCCTTGTTTATATGAGAGCTTCTGCTTCGACCGTGTAAAACATCCTGGATGTCGCGATCACGCTTACCGGCATGTGCGGGCTACCCTAGTGTGTATTTTTGTGATCCCCGAGTCACAGGCTCGCTGCGGTCGAAGCATTCGCAAAGCATTGCATGGCAAGACAAGGTAGTGACGAAATGAATTGTTTCCTGCATATAACATGACAGGTAATACAGGTGTCCACAACGCCGCAAGACTTCGAATAACGCACGAATAAGGAGGATGCTATGCAAAGCCCATGCAAATCGTTCCCTCTCTTCTTCCCCACAGGCCATAGATGTCGACACACGGTTACCGCGCGGATTCGACAGACAAATCGAGTTTGGTCCCAGGGAGCACAGCGTGCACATGCAGACGATATCGCCATAGAGCGCCATTGAACTGGATAAAAAAAGCGCAGTCGTGAAGATCTACCGAAGAAAACAAGAACGTCTGAAGTTGTGAACCGAAATTCAGTGAGTTTCACGTCGCTCAACGTCGGCGAGATCGTATTTGCTGTTGTTTGTTCCCCTGTAAACTGTCTTTCATTCCTCGAGATCTCGAGTAAAAAAATCAAAATGGCTGTAACGGACTCTATCTCGATATTTGCAGAGGGAACGTTTGAGGAGCAGGTACGTGCAGCGCGTCCCAGTGTAGAAAGCATGATTGATTTTAGTGCTCGCAGGTCCAGGAGCTCGTAACTTACATCGTCCGGTCTGAAGAGGCGGACGAGCGTGCAGCCTTCATCCGACCATTCCAAGATGTGTTGAAAACTGGGGAGGGCCAGAAACCTCTGGCCGAAGACGATGATAGGCGGAGAAAACTCTTCACCATGGTTTTGAATGAAGTAAAGGGTGTCGGGACAGGGTCCGAGAAAGGTGCGTCCATCTCAATCGCGTCTGGTTTGCATGTCTTGACGAAAGCTACAGAAATTGAAGGCTTTTTTAATCTGTTGTATTCTCATTTGTTCAGTCTATTTGCCGCCGATTCTTCGGAGCTAAAGCAGCACCTTACCACCCTCCTCACGACAATATCATCCTCGCCTTCCGAACAAGCAGCCATTAAATACCGGATGTGCGTTTTCTGCCATTGCAGAAGCAGCCCTAGATCTGACTGGTAGCCTGCATATAGTCACTCGAATCTCTTCAATGCGCTACCACGGAGATCACCCCTGCGTTTAACCGTCTACAATGCCCTTCTATCGATCGCATCCACCAACGACGAATTAGTCGTCCTCCATCTTTCCCCCCATGATGTCGAGAAATGGCTCGGTGAATGGGAAATATCGCCCGCAGAAAAAAGCGAATTCTTGAAGACAATCTATATTGCATTCGAGAAAGCTGGCCAACTGTGAGTGTGCATGCATATTACATTCCATAGCAATCTCACAGAAAACATTGCAGGGAGACTTCTTACGGATACAGACTGTCTTACATTCGGTCTCTGCCATCCGAACCATCGGCGACAGATGCTGCAGTGGAGGCAATCGCCACCGCCCTGCGGCTACCCTCTGTATTCGATTTCGACCAACTGTTCAAACTCGACGCCGTCATCGCCGCGAAGGACCACGATCTCTTCTCCCTCCTCCAGCTCTTCCTCAATGACGGTCTGACAGAGTTCCGGGCATGGGCGGATAGCCATCCTGGTGTGCTCGAAAAATACAGTGAGTAGTCCCGCCAGCACAAGATGGGGCCGACCTGACATCGTCGCAGGCTTGGAGAAAACTCAGTTAGAGCACAAGATCCGGCTGCTTACCTTGGCGTCCCTTGGATTCCAAAATATTGGCCGCGATCTCCCTTATACGCAAGTCGCCGCCGCCTTGGATGTTGAGGCCTCTGAGGTCGAAAAATGGGCAATCGACGGTGAGTTCATATATGCATCCATTTGCGCGACGTAACTGAAAGCATCGTGGCGCAGTGATCCGCGCTGGCCTCGTCACTGGGAAGCTTTCGCAGACTACGCAGACCTTACACATCACGCGATCAACCTCGCGCACTTTCGAGCGTGCACAATGGGAGGCGCTGGAGAAACGACTCGTCGCGTGGAAGTCAGGCTTGGCAGGTGTATTGGAGGTTGTCGTCAGTGCACGTGGAAACGCAGAGGCGTCGATATCGCAAGAAACAGTTGCGCCCGTACAGGCTGTCGCTGCCTGAGGCCTGAGGCTTGATGAGCCCGTAGTAGTTCTCCATGAAAATGGAATCTATTTTCTCGCCTTGCCCTCGGACAAGTAGATGCGATGACTTGGGTCAAGATCTCTATACGAGAATGTTGCTTACTATTCCCGAGTGTCTAACAATGAATCTAAGTACTCGCGAAGTATGTGCCCGCAAATGTGGGTATGTATGATGTCTACCAATCCCCGTCGAACCCAATGAATCCAGTCAATAAAAATATAGGGAAGTACCTCTTCTTCTCTAAGGTCGCGCACCAATTCCACGCGCTCGTCAACCTGCCGTCGATGCAGCTGCCCGCGTCGAAGAAGTTGTCCGCACCAGATCCGTCAAAACCGTGTCTGAAGAAGTCGCCCAATATCTCGCGGATGAGCGCTTCGGGCGAGCCGAACTCGTCGTCGATATACGAGCCCAACGCGGGCTTGGCAGCGACGGACGGGATTTGCGAGATGGTGTTGCAGATGGGGAGGAGGATGCGATATATCTGCGTATACTTGTCTGTCGTGGAGGGTCAGACGGTGTAGTGATATTCATTACCGACAAGACTGACCGATGAACATGAGCGCGTTTGGTACATTGTGGTCTCCCATGTGCACGACAGAGGAGCCTATCCAGGTCCCTACACTTTTCTGCGCGCGGTGGAGGATCGCATGCATCATGCGGGAGGTCTTCGGGGCGGCTTGGACACGGTTGAGACCTTGCCCAGTGTCACGAAGACGGTACGGAACGTTCTCCGCTAGCAGATCTTGCTCTGCGAGAGACCAGAGATGAAACATGTCTAATCCCGAAATGAGTAATTGAGAAATTGAAACGAGCTAATCCAAACGCACCGTGCAGGATCTCGCGCCATAGCGTCAGACTTTGCAGTACGTATGCGTATTGCTTTGAGTGATCGTGGCTCAGCCTGGCTCCTCCTTTTCCGCTGCGGATGGCAAGACTGCTTTTGCCGTCCTTGGCCTGCGTCGGATGGAAGTATTCCTTCAGGAAGTCAATCATCCTCTCGCACGGATCTCGATTCGAACGTAAGAATCTAGGCGACAAATGAGCAAAAAATGCGGTTAAAGTTTATCAAGAGAGTCTCACGCGTGGTTATCGCCTATGCTGTATAGGCATTGCCGCACGCTCTCCTGAGTCAAGCCATTCCGCGCATAGCGGGATGCAAGAGTCTCTATGGCGCGTTCTTTGCTCTTGATCTCCTTCTGGATGTCCCGTCGCGCGCGACCTTCAGAGTATATCTCTTTGGTAGCAATCGTAACGAGGTCGTCGCGAAGTAGTTCAGTAGCGTCGTGTTCCTCGAGGACAGTCCATACGGTCTTTATTGGTTTCACGCATGAGAAGCTAAGAAGATCTTTGACCTCGGGCGATTGGCTATCCTATGATTCAGGACTTCAGAAAACGCGCGTCTTACGGGCAACAAAGGACGACACACCTGCAGAAGATAGACTAGTTTTCCATACGTTGTCCTCATTTTGTCAGGGTTCATAATTTTATGCCGCCGACCTAGCTCGAAGATTTGCTGATAAAAGTCCGCATTTGCCTGGAAGTCGCGATCGCTAAACAGCTCCTGGCCCTGTTTGTAGTCTGCGCTGAGCACTAGTCCGCTCAGAATCGCGCAAAGTTCGCGAATCTGGGACACGATGCGTTTAGGCTTCGACAATCCGAAGCCTATGGTGTCAATCTTGTCCGTGTACTCCGACACCTGGAGCGCAGCATCGAGGAGGCGAAGGTATTTGCGCTCCGGGATCGTGAGGCGTAATGGAATGAATTTCGCGCGTTCTATGAACCATTCGCCAACTGCGGTCCCGGGGGCAGGGGCGAGGCCGATTATTTCACGCGACGTGCCGGACGAAACCGCGTCCTCGAGTTCCTCGTCCGTGTCGCTGGTCTCCACCTCCATCTGGGTACCGGTTAGATTTGCATAACACACGAAATCCAGAAATGTAGAATTTACTGCATCGTCTTTCTCGGGGTTTGGTTGTTTCGATGCGGTTTTCCCCGTGTTCAACTTTTTCGTGACATGCGACTTCCTCGAGCCCTTCCGGTGCTGCGCCGCCCAGCAAACATCACAGTAGTTGTCTGCACACGTTTCGCAGTGCACCTGTGCAGGCTGGTCTATGCCCACCCTTCAATGTCAAGAATGACTGGTCGATAATAGTAAGCTGCATACCTTCACATTCGACGCAATAGCCCTCTGCAGCAATCGTCTCGGGTTCCTCCTCGTCCCATCCTCCAGCAGGCGCGCCATTCACTCCAGGATGTTCCAGAACCTCGTGGTTTTCTCCCAAGATGTTTTCGAGGGAGAACGTACCCGCCGGCACGGGTGTTCCAGTGGCGTTAGGTGGTGCGGGCGATGCGTTCGACATCATCCGTTGACCGGTCAAGCGTTCAATTAGAGCAAACAACTCGAGCTAGTATTGAACACAGAACTCTAGTGATATGTATGGAACGAAGATAGCGGAACGCTTGTGACAGGGATATGGCCGGGGGAGTTGGTGGAGAAAGTTGGTAACGGCAATTCTCGCGGCTCTATTTCCTTCACGTGGCTCATGGTGGCACAACGCGTCCAAGCTCGCGACAAATTGAAGGAGAAACGACTGCCAGTGAATGTCTAGGAGACTACAACGAGAAAATGTAGGTTTAAGATGGAGTGTCTAACATACAAGATTGCAAGAAAATCCGCACAGTATGAATGAATGGAGATAATATGAATATGTACGACCAATGCCGACGTTAGGTCCGTATTTGCACACCAGAAGGATTGGTATGGATGTCCCAAACATCATTCAACGCTTCCTTCTTCTCTTCTAACCGTCGCCCCGTCCAGTCCTCTTCCCCGACTTTGTTGGCCCAGTCTTCTGAGTCCTCCCAGTTTTCCCAGTCGTCGTGGTGAGGGGAGGGCAACTGCGAGGGCGGCGGCTGCGTATTGATGCGCGAACTCAACCTGTCTGGCGAGTTCACAGCCGGCTGCGCACTAGATTGAAGATGGAGCGGGGCGGGTGGTGGTTTCGACCGGCGCAGCGATTTAGAGCTGGGAGATTTGCTCTTGTGGCGCGAGGTTGCCGTGTAAGAGGAGGACGGAGAAGAGGACAGACTGGGCGGGTATGCATGCGTAGCCATAGACTGAAGGGAAGAATCCCCCGGAGCACTTGGAGTCGATGATCCACTGCGTTTGTTGTGGTCACCATCGGAGGGGAACGTCAACGTAGCGTCATCGTTCTTGTCAAACTCGTGCGAAGCCGGTCTCGAAGATTTGCGGGGAGGAGGGTTCTCGATATCGTGCGGTCGGCTACCATGATCGTCATCGCCGTCATCATCCTCGGGCGCGTTGAATAAGGGCTCGCGGTCTTCGTACGAGTCATGCCGGGAGTTGGTTGGGAGAACCACGGCAGAATCCGCGGAGGCTTTGACGATCGAGTCGATCAGCCAGAACTGGAGAACGTTCATGGTGATTGGGAATATGCCCATCGTGCTGTATATCGTATTTTTAGTTATCAACGCATGGCAGGCCCAACTGACGACATACAATATTATCTGAACATATTCCTTGTCATCACCACCCCGTGTCCAACTTAACAACCATTCTCCTATCTTGAAGATACCGGGGAAAAGAGCAAACAGCCCCACCACGAGCAACTTCATCGTCGTAAGGGAGAGGACATAGACAGCCGCTTGCTTGCCCCAGTACTTTATCGACGGGGGTGAGCCGTACTGGCCAGACTCGAAACCTTTGTAACGAAGCTTCTCGGTGAAAACGAAAGTGACGAGATGAAGGAGAAGGTATATAATGGCGACGCCTGTGATCCAAGCATATAAGCTGCCATCCCTGCGAGACTCAACGCATGCTTACCGAGCGTAGTGTCGATGAGGATATTTAAGAAATAGAAAACACAGGCATTGCCAGATATGCGGTGCGCGACGAGGTCTGAAATCAAAACGTTCACGCCGTGGACAAACATCTGCCCTACGACTTGTTTCGAGACATCGAAGAGCCTACGCGTAATGGTGATCAGTATCGACATGGTAGCGGGTGATAAGTAAGCCCCTCACCATATACGCCAAGGCCGCTTTGGCTTCTCCCTATGCCGCTTCAGCACCAGCGACAGAATGACAAACACTCCCATGAGAGCCTGCACAATCTATGATTCACATGAGAGGGCATCAATATCGAACGGCCGAGCTGCAGCGAGATACGCGCGACTTGCAAGGGCAGTAGGACCGAGGAGACTGCATGACTGTGAATCGACTTGTGGGTAGTCCGGATATGTACTATTAGGCGGCGACGGCGTCGTGTCGTTGGAGGACATTGCGAGAAGTAGGCGAGGAGGCCGGACAGCGTCGTCGCTGTGCAGCGCGTCGACGAAAGGATTCCGGTTCAAGTTGCGGAGCCGATCCAAAAGGTCCTCGCGCCGTTTTGATGGGAGCTGTTTACCTGCGCGCGATCTATCCTTAACTCTCATAGCAGCCACTACAAGACACGACCGGACACGACACATACCGCTATAGAACCGTATATAAGCACCTCCAATCTGCGCAAAGAGGTCCGCCCTACCGTATAGAATGAGTTTCTTCAGAGGAAACCAGGGAACACCGCCCCCGGCGGCGCCATATTCGCGCGTACCAGATGGCTCGTCGAACTCGTTACCCAGAGGAGTGCGCCCGCCTCCCCAGCAGCAAGGATATAACGATCCGTCTGCAGGGCTCTTTGAGAAGCGCTCATACGACCGCAGACCTCCACCACCTCGAGGAGGGGGAGGGTATGTCGCGTTTGACGTCCGTATTCTGGTCTCTACGCTAATTCACGAGCCGTGGTAGCGCAGCGTTTGGCGTCGTTGGGTGCCCGAGTGATGCATTGGCACTGTCGAACTGCTTGATCGTACATCCGTCTGATTTTCGACAAGGCGAGCATGTCCTGGTGAAGCAGCAATTCCCTCTCACCGTGCGGTATGGACGTCGATTATACTATTGTGCCTTGGACTCAACGTTCTGCACAGGCACGACAACACCGGAAAGCTACAGCCTGGCACCATCGGTGCATCCTCTGCACAACGTCAGTGGATCGGTCTCTCGATCTCCGGTGACGAGGTGACAGTCGAACCCCTCCCATCTCCGCCAAACCCCGGTGCCCCATCATATCTACAGTCCCTAGACCTCGAAGTCGGCTTCCTCCGGCCACGCCATGAGATAGCCGAGCAGTTCAGTGCAGACGAGATGGCGCGCAATTTCTTGAAGGCGTTCGGTGGGCTCGTGTTTGCCCTGAACGAGGTACTCGTATTCGAGTTCCACGGCCAAAACTTGAAGGCCGTCGTCAAAAGTGTATCCTCTCTCGACTTGGCTGATGAGCAGCGACGCGGTGCACCTCAGAGAGGCCCTGGGCCCTCTCCGGACACTATGGGCATAGTGTTCGACAAGACAGACATCAGCTTCATCAAAGCTGGGGACAGCTTGATAAAGATCAAATCCAGCGCCAAAAAGTGAGTGGGCGGAACATCTGTAAATGTCGCAAAATTGACACGGGTTAGAGCGGCACCGAACGCGATCTTGGCGCCGAATTTCAAGTTCCAGGACATGGGAATCGGAGGTCTGGACTCTGAATTCAGCTCGATCTTCCGTCGAGCATTTGCATCGCGTGTCTTCCCGCCCGGGCTCGTAGAGAAGCTCGGTATACAGCACGTCAAGGGTATCCTGCTCCATGGGCCCCCTGGGACAGGAAAGACTCTGCTCGCGCGTCAAATCGGTAAGATGCTGAACGCGCGCGAGCCAAAGGTCGTCAACGGCCCGGAGGTGCTCAGCAAATTCGTCGGTGCGTCTGAGGAGAACATCCGGAAACTTTTTGCGGATGCAGAGAAAGAGGTCGGCTGGAGTTCATATAATTTAACAGGGTTGTACTGACACTCCGGAACAGTACAAGGAAAAGGGCGATGAGAGTGGCTTGCACATCATCATCTTCGATGAGTTGGATGCTATATTCAAACAACGTGGATCGACGGGCGGAGGGACTGGCGTAGGCGATAGCGTCGTCAACCAGCTTCTCTCCAAGGTGCGCATGCAATGCCCTCGCTCTTTCTGGCCGCTCACTCAATGATGTGTAGATGGACGGTGTGGATCAACTAAACAACGTCCTCATTATTGGTATGACGAATCGTCTCGACATGATCGACGAGGCGCTCCTGCGACCAGGCCGTCTCGAGGTGCACATGGAGATCTCCTTGCCAGACGAAAATGGTCGCCACCAGATTCTGAACATCCATACCGCCAAGATGCGCACGAACGGTGTCATGGATGACGATGTCGACCTAGCAGAGCTCGCCGCCGTAACGAAGAACTTCAGCGGTGCCGAGATCGGCGGTCTGATCAAGAGCGCGACGAGTTTCGCGTTTAACCGGCACGTCAAGGTCCGTTTTCTGCGTTTCTGGCTCGCTGAGATGCTGACATAGTGCATGCAGGTTGGCACAATGGCAGGTATCTCGGACGATGTCGAGAACCTGCGTGTGAACCGCGGTGATTTCATGAACGCGCTCGACGAAGTGCATCCCGCGTTCGGTGTCTCGGAGGAAGAGCTTCAGCAAGTCATCCAGAACGGGATCATCCACTTTGACAGCACCGTCAACGAGATCTTGCACACCGGCCAGCTCTTCGTCGAGCAGGTGCGCACATCGACGCGTACGCCGCTCGTTACAATCTTGTTGCACGGGCCACCGGGATCCGGAAAGACGGCGATGGGTGCGACCATCGCGCAAGCGTCGCAGTTCCCGTTCATCAAGCTTCTCTCGCCGGACGGCATGGTTGGATTCTCCGAGGCGCAGAAAGTCGCGGCTATACAGAAGGTGTTTGCGGACAGCTACAAGAGTCCGCTGAGTGTAGTTGTCGTGGACAACCTCGAGCGGTTGCTCGGTAAGAGAACATCATTGGAGACGCTTCGCACTTGCTAACTCTGAACCAAGACTGGACGCCTATCGGCCCTCGGTTTTCCAACGCAGTGCTGCAGGCACTTCTCGTATTGTTTGCACGGAGACCACCCAAGGTACACAGTCATTTTCTCTACCAAGCAAACTAACGTGGCTGATTAATGGACGTACAGGGCCGCCGCCTCCTCGTGATCGCGACGACTTCCCTCCGACCTGTGCTCACGGAGATCGGCCTTTCCGAGGTATTCGACTCTGAACTGCGCGTGCCACCGATCGCCAGCCTGAAAGCGTTGGAGTACGTCTTGAAGGAGGTGCAACTGTTCCAGTCGGGTGATGAGCGCAGGCAGGCGATGCGTATGCTTGCGGAGGCAGGGTTTGGCGCCGAAGACGAAAGCGGGATGCACATTGGCATCAAGAAACTGCTGAGCATCATAGAGATGGCGCGGCAGGAGCCCGACAATGTCGCGCAGCGGTTGACGGGGGCGCTGATGGGACTGTGAACACTATAATTGACGAACTGTATACTCATCCATGGACTGTAATGAATGTGCCAGTACATCTATCTGGCTCTGGTCTTGGCCAGCAGCGCCCTTGAACAAACATTCTCCGAAGTCCCGGCGGCTCCGATGGGAGAGCGGCACCAAATTGGGGGAAACGTGCCGCGAGCCTCGTGCCACATTGACCGCGAAGGTCTGTGCACCAGAGTCACCAGTCTCCTCCTACTCCAACCTCGCCCAATCTCTCCTGCTCCACCGCTCCAGCTCTGGCTCCTGCGCTCACACTGGGATCCGTACTTAATCCGCCTCGTCGACTACACAGACTGTAGCATAATGGCCTCTACCGAAATCATCCCTGACCGCCCCCATCTAACCCAGCTTCCTCGATCCGCATCGAATCCGAAGCCAAAGGGCATTCTCAAGAATGCACCGCCTGTTCCAGGTCATGGCCACCAGTGAGTGCCGTTAGATCCAATGGATATCGAAACCTGCTAATCATGCGATCGGGTGGCTTCGTGCAGCAGCTTGCAGTGGGATGAGGAGAACCTCGCACTCACTGAGATACAGAAGGACAGCCTGATGAAGATCACCGAGCCCAAGACACCCTTCGTGCGATACAATGCAGAGACAGATACTGTAGAAGGAGGTGCGTGCTAGATCTTTACGTGTCTGGTACCGCGATCGTACAATGTTGACGGATCCGTTACCTGTGTAGAAATACCATCCCTGGATCTGGCGAGTCTGGGAAGATACACGGCGTCCCCTAGCGATCCATCGTCACCAGTGATGTCTGCGTCGCCCACCGGTGCTGACGCGTCCGGACCATCCTCGCGTCGGACATCTATTTCTAGCGCAGGGAGGTCCGGGTCGGTGAAGCCGACAGGAAGTGGGACATCCAGCAGAAGCACAAGCTTCAATCTTCCCAGTGACGCCCGGAAGGAAATCAGGGCAGACTCGCGGCAGACAGGGGAGGAAGTCGAGGTTGACGAAGAAATGGACGAAGAGAGTAAGCAAGCGTGTCTTCGCTTCAAGCAAACGTCTAACACACGATTATAGCCGCTGCGAAGCACGCTGAATTCGTTCGTGCAAGGGGTAGACATTACTCTAACGAAGCTGAAGCTATGAAGGTACGAGGCCGACGTAACTCGCAATGCTCGTGTATACTGACTGTATCTTACAGAAAGCTGCTAAGCTGATGGAGGAAGACGATGACACGGCCGATAGCGAGGACGTCTCCATGGAAGACTCTGCCCCTCCGAAGATCAACGGCCACGCTCACGGAGCCTAGATGAGAACCGAGTTTGCTTGCCTGAAGGCAATACATAGTATGCTCTTCGCTTTGCATCTCGTTCGCTGCCTTTGACTGAAAGACTTTTTGGATTGCTGTACTATGTTTCGCCGCGTAGGAAAAGAGTCGTGTGTACCCCTCTGTAATATGTGCTAGCCTTTCACTACCCGAGACTCCCAGATTTCTTGCTACACGCACAGACATTATAGCTAGTTGGCTGTTACTCTTATCCATCCACCCTTGAATGCCATGTTTGCGATTTGCCTGCGACCGACCCCAGTTTGACTTGAGATTCGCATGCGATCGAAGCTCACTCAAAAACAAACCTTTAAACCCTAATCGGGCCAGATAAGATACGATCTCACGATCTCAAATTTTGCTTTCGAAATCCTGACTGGCCTAGTTTTAATGCTATCCTACGACATAGCGAGAAAACACTCGACATGTCCTCAGCAAACGCCGGAAAGGGCGTCCTCGTCAAGGCAGACTCGGTAGCAGGGAAATTTCGCGATGAAGTAAAGGCATCACTGCAACAGCTATCCCGCCCGCCCCGTTTGGTCGGGATCCTCGCGACCTCGTCAGCGCCCAGCAGATCGTACGCGGAATTCACCAAGAAACTGTGCGAGGAGATTGGCGTAGACTTTGTGCTGAAGACAACCGGCGCGGCGGATACCGGTGACCTTGGCGAAGGCGAAGGAGTGGAGGAGGCTATCATTGAGGCTAATGAGGACAGCGATATAGATGGAATCATGGTGCGCATTTGCGGTCCAAAAATTTGCTTTCGCAACTCAAAAGAATGTCTGGTCTACGTATAGGTGTACTACCCAATTTTTGGCCCGCAGCAGGTTCGTATGACTGAAGAGGACTGTGCGCCGCGCCGCTAAGACCACCGCGTCTATATCTAGGACCATTACCTGCAACAGGTTGTCTCGCCGTTTAAGGATGTCGAAGGACTACATTTCAAGTTCCATTACAATCTATATCACAAGTCAGTCATTGCCCTCCTAAATATGTTAGTGCGCATAGGCTAACTAAACGTAGCATACGATTTATCGAGCCGAAGTCTCTGGTCACATCCGCGACACCGTCTGGTGCGACGCCGAATGTGCACGACGAGCCACCAGAAGGCACTGTTAAATCCATAATACCGTGTACACCGTTAGCGGTGGTGAAATGCCTGGAAACCATGGGTGTATACAACAACCTTCTGCCATACGGAGACCGTGCCTACGGTAGAACAGTCACGGTCATCAACCGGTACGCATCCCCGTCGGCCCTCTGGTATGCATGCTAAACCAAAGCGGCCTAGATCGGAGGTCGTAGGGCGTCCGTTGGCCGCATTGCTGGCAAATGACGGTGCCCGCGTATTCTCCGTGGACATTGATTCTATCCAGGTAATCAGTCTTATGAATGCTCAGCACCGTCTGCTTACACTCTTTTCTTGTGCAAAGGAATACACCAAACGACCTCATACGACGGCAACGGACGCGAGTCCTCGGCGGTACCATCCGCGCCACGTCGTGCATCCAAGCGCCCTTTCACTTCAGGACTGCCTTGCGCTCTCTGACGTGGTCGTCTCGGCAGTGCCGAGCGCTGACTACAAAGTCAAGACGGCATGGCTCAAGGACGGTTGCGTATGCCTGAACGTGGCGGCTGACAAAAATTTCGAGAAGGATGTCAGAGACAAGGCGTCATTGTACATACCGGCGGTCGGCAAGATTACAATCTTGATGCTTCTGCGGAATTTGTGAGCAGCACATCCATTGTTCTCCGACCGTTGGAGCCGGCCGCTGACATTTCTGCAGGTTGCGACTGCAGCAATACAAGGCGTTAGAATGATATGAAGCGGCGTATGTACACGCACTGTATGTATTTCGTACACGGCATGGGACGGTCGAGAACAAAATTTTGCAAGTCTCAAGGCATGCAGGATAGATGGTAGCATGATTTTGACATATAACGCTGCAAACAATGCGTCCAATTATTAATAATGCTGTATCCGAATGCTGTATGCCTAGACACAAGATATCGATGCGATTTATAACACCCCAGCCCAGTCTCTGGAAATGTCAGGTCACCGGAAGTGAGCTGCGGTTATGTGTGACGGGTCGTTTCGCGGCGTACATGGTCGCGAGCTCGCGGCGGACGAGGGGAAACTCGGCGTCAGCGGCGTAGAGACACCTGATTGATCGTGCGCCATGAACCTGACCCGCTGACGGTGCAGCTATATTGGAGAAGTAAGGAATAAGTGAGGTGCTGGAATAGAATTGATCGTACCTGGGGCAGTTTAGGGATGAGAACAAGTACAAGAGCCGTCAGGTTCACCGCGAATAAGATAGGATCATAGTTGGTGTAATGTGTCGATGCGAGGAACCTAGTGGGAAGGGATGAGTAGCCATCCTTTGGGGAAGGATGAAAAAAATATAACGCACAGTCCTATTGGCACGGAGAATAGCCACTTTTTGGCTGGTGTATACTGGGCACCGTCGTCAATCTGCTCCCACATTGTTAAGTCATCATAAGCGCCCCCATGCAAATCGTTATCAAAGGGTATCCCGGTGACCCAATGGAACATAAGATATGACAACTGGTCGAACTCAGTCAGTAAGACGACAATAAAGGGGGTGGTCGAAATGTACGCACTGCCAGGTAGAATAAGTTTACCACTGTCCAGCTGATTTGCTGCGTCATGCCAGGGATGATGTCGATGGCAATTTTGCCCACAAAGATGAGTACTACGTGTATCATCCACGCGCCTTCGAGAAAGTAGCATGCTCATGTCAGTGGGCCCAATTCGAAACATAAAATCAAGATGAGACGCACCCTTCGCATTCACCCAATCTGCATTCATGTTTGAATATGCACTCCTGTCGAGGATCTCATCTTGCGAGCGCTCCCCGACCTCCTCGACCTTGACGATGCTGCCACTACGACCGCGTCCGGTGAGCTTGCTGCGAGAGGTGTTGATTGTCATGGGTGCAATCTTCAGGGAGACGGGAGGGCCACGGCTGGTAGTCATTGTAGGCATATGCTGCGAGATTGTGGACTGATGACTGCGGGATGCAAGGGGCGTACGAATCGCAAAGCAAGTGCGGCAGCGGAAACTGCGCGAGCCGCTCTGCGGCCGTGGTCAAGTACGGATCGGAAATCGGATGCTTTACCCCATGCCGGCGCCCTTACGCCGCAATATCGTCACGGTCCTTGACCGCACGGACATCGGTGCTTTCGTTCTCCCCGGGCCTCGACAGGTTTCTTTAGGCTATGCTGCTGCACTGGTGTACCCTAAGACCGTCAGGGTCTTCCAATCTAGCCGCTTTACGGTTCTCTACACCCGTTCGCGTGCAGTCTATCGCCATATTTCCTACCGGTGCTCGGCCATTCTCCGCGTCTCTCGATACTGTCGCGTGAGTCGCAGTCAACCTTCCACGAAATACAAGTCTAAACCTCATGATTCGCTTTTCTATGATGCAGAGAAACAGAACCGAGCGCGTTTTTCCTCGATGTTTTCCTCAATGCACATGCCATACACCCAGCTTCCGAGGCGAAACCAAAGTCAAAACCCGCCAATGCCTTGATTCCTACTACGCTTGCCTACACAGGTGGCAAGACGGAATTTCCATTAGATTTGGGCCCGGACGTATGTCTTCTTACAGTTGCATTACCCTTACCATTCGTTGAAATTAATATATATACAGTTTTCTACGCGTCTTATGATAGTCAAAGGCAATTTTGCATGCGTGTCTATGGCTATCTATGGAGAAACTATCTCTGACCCATCGCCCCTTTCAACCTACGAGCCTATCCCGATTCCATCCATGGAACCTACGCCGTTACCCGCCTCACTCGATCCTGCGAATTCTCCCGACCCCACAGCGTTGGCGCGACAGCTCCTCGAACTCATTCCCGACGGGCACAATCTATCTCTAGTGATCCGCCTCATATTTTGGCTCTTAGCTGACAATGAGGAGGCTGAGCTTCCTGAGTTTCCAGCGGCCTACGTAGACCTCGACGAAGAGCTCGTCGATCTCGATCAGGCCTATCACTGGACAACGAAACCTGTCGCTGACGATGTGTCTGACGATGTGATTGAACGATTTTCCGAACGAGTCGCCAACTCCATTGGACCGAAGGTGCGTATATGGTCATAGCTATGCTCGCGTCTACATGCTAATTGGAGTGTGAATGGTAGGATAGTAACCAGTCCTACCTCGTGGCTGGCATTTTGCGCAATATTGCACCCCAAAACCCGAAGTTGTCGCGGATTTTGATGGTACTAAATTTCTACGACAGTTAACGTTATAAATTACATTTCAGCTGACGTTCGTTTACAAGGAAAAATTAGATATGAAGGCTATCTTCGATGCCACGAACATTGACGAGCTCACGGCCCTCCGACTCCTAGACGCTACCACGAATGCGGAGATGGCTCGGTCTCTGAATGACCCCTGGTTTCTCGACATGCTGGATAGCATAACAAAAGACCATAGCGTCGAACAGGGTATCAAGACGGCTGTCCAAAATGTCGCAGATCGCATTCGGAATTGGCATATCTTCGAAGACGCTCTATCTAACACACAAGGGGATTTTGACGGATCCGCAGACTTGCTGAAAGAGATCGGGACCGACGGGCAATTCTTTGGGATATGGTTAGAGTCAATGACCACACATGGCGATCTCGTAGAAAAACTCGCGGAAAATGCAGTCGTACCCACTCCCCAGGCCCTACCCCCGGTCTTATTTGCAAGCACATCGCACACGGCCGCTCTGTCCCACGACGAATTCATAAGATTCGTTCGCGCGTATATCGGAACGTCCAGTGTTCTAGCCGTCCTTGCCTATGCGGACGCTATTTCAGACGACGTATGCCGGGAACGTTGCTTGGGGGTGATTCGCCTGTGGCAAGAGACCCAGGGCTATCGGGAGGTAGCGGATTTCAAACAAGTATTTTTGAGAAGAGCTGACGGTTGTCGTACAGATCATAAACCATACCCTCCTCTTGCGTCAAATCACAGACCGCCTGTATAGGATAATTGTCGTGGATGACAAGCCTAGGCGTTCTGCAGTCCTTGCCGAAGAGATCGTTGTGAATCTTGCCAAGGAGCCACGATCGTTTCTCCGACCAGTGTTCCAAGAAGCTGTGCTAGATTTGAAGTCGCCTCTGGGCCGCATCTCGGATGGAGAACAGCAGCTCATGCAGCGAAGCGCCCTCGTCGCTGACGGAGGAGTATCTGGAGCCGTGGAGGAGCTAGTGCGACCTATAGAGCGCCCGACCGATGCAGCACGGATTCGCACCCTTCGAGTTGCATTGGCAATTGTGGCGCGTGAGCTTGAAGACGAGGAAATAGGGGAATGGCGAGTTTTGCAAGCATTATGGAAGGAGCGATCTCACGGCCTACTCCCGCAGCTCAACAAAATCTTCATCGACGTCGCTGAGGACCTCAAGGACCACTTCACCCTCACGCCACCATCGTGCATCTCACAGGACCATGTTAACCAGCTATTTCTCGCGGCGGATGAACTTATGCACCTTGCTACGCTGCTCGCTCCTACATTTCCACTTTCGGGACATACAACACGGGCGTTGACCATTGCGATTGCCGACGTGTTTGTTTGTACCGATGCCGCCGATATGCTATATTCGCAGGAAAGTCCTACGTGCACCAGTGCACAAGGGACCAGACATAGCTGCATTGGTCTCCTCCGCGTGCTCTCTGAATGCCACCCTTCCATCGAGTTACGCAAACCATCGTCTCAAGTGATACTAGGCACATTGTTGGAGCATGCCCTTCACAGTGGAAGCCACGATCCGGCGTACCATCTACTGCAGGTGTTTTGTCTTGTCGACCTCCTTCTCCCCGCCGCTAGCCCCGACTCAACCCCCGAGCCACTCCCCTCGCATTGGATTGCGGTCGATATCCCGAATGTCTTGCCACAGTTGACGTCGTTTTTTGCCGCCTTGGATATCGGGAATAAAGCTCACATCCTTAAACGCCTCGTGAATCTGGACCGTGGCGTCACCGGAGTTGGCGAATGGTTACTGTTGTCCGAGCTCAAGGGCCTCTCCGAAAGCTTAGCGAAGTTAGGAGAGGCCTCCTCGGACCGTCGAAACTTACTAGAGCACCATATCTATTTATCGATACGCCTCCTCCACGACCTGATCACAAGTTTGTCTGGGACCATATCGGCCTGGTGCATAACCGCTGTAGGCTCGGACATCGACATGGCCGAGACCTTGACGACTTGTCTGCTGCGACTCCTCGACGCCCGCGTATCTTCGTCATACCTCGAGGGGGTCGCCATGGCCCTTGCAGAGACGAACACCGTTCAACCTGCACTGAGGTTCGCATGCGTAATGACAATTTTGCGTGTCACCCAAGGAAGTAATAGGGCACTGGAATCCTCTTTCCAAATCACCTTGAAAACCCTGTCGGAATGCGCCCAAGAATCTCCTGAAAACTCGACAAGACTGTTGGACGAGATTGGCGGGGTGCTGTCAGCTCTAGCAGGACCATCATCCGGTCTTGCGGAACTCAATACGGGCTCCGCAGAGGCGATTGTGGCGGTTTTGGAGTGGCTATCGTCCCAAAACGACTCCGTGTGGAAGCGCTTGACAATCTCCCCTGATGCATATAGCGCTGTCGTTGACCGCTGCCGGACACTCCTCGACAGCGAGAGGCTCAACGCTCTCACATTCGAGCTTCCGGAAGCCACAGACCACCCTATGGACGCCCCAATACACCTGCCTGAGCACCTGGACATCTCAATCGACGTTTTGTTCAATGCACTCCAACCCGAAATTGCTACCCCTTCGACACCCAAGCGCAAGCCTGTCAACGATGACATCCTCGGCCTTGTTACCATTTCCCCACCAACCGCACTTCTACGCTCACCAGCCGCTACTGGATTAACCAAAACGTATTCAAACAATGACTTCCGTCAACTACGGCAGACACCCTCAACAAGGCAGAATACAAGCCGCCTTCCTAGTACCCATGTTGACGTGGGTATCAATGGGCATTCGACCTGAATGATACTGACGCTTTACGCTTGATCGTGGCTCATAGGAGTTCCAGCTGAGCGACTCGTCGCCGCAGCTTGATCCTGAGGCTATTGCCGCTGATATCTTCCACATTGCGCCGACGTTCACGTTATAACAATAAACATTACAGTAGTGTCCCTGGGTGATACATGATCGTATGGTAAGTGAGAGTAGCGATAGGATAAAGTGACCTTTAGACAGGTTGGAACGACGGCCGATGTCGAAGAACGTGAGTAGGGGAAAGAACGGGGGAGTTCATGAGATCGTCGCGAGAGCGGAAATAGCGGTCCATGTCTGAGGCGTCGAACTCAGAGGGCGGTGTCGGCGACGACGACAAAGGAGGGCTCCGCGGGGCTTCTGCCTTCGACTTCTTGCCCAACCAGTACGTTCGCTTTCGTTTCGCTTTCACAGGTTGGCGTTCCGTAGACATCGAGAGCCCCGACGGACCGACACCTCTGGGCGGTACGCTTCGTACTGTAAAATGTTCCAGAGAGCGCGTATATGGAGAAAGTGTGTGGTTGGACTGGCTGAGCGTGGATAATTGGTGAATGGTGTTGTTGATAGAGGGACGCAAGACGATTTCTGGGTCTGGTTCCGAGAAATGATGTTGACTATGAGATGTACTGAATTGAAATGGGTCTGAGCTGGATGATATCGACGGTCTTCGGTCAGATGATGATCGTTTCACGTAGATTGCACCGTCGTCAGGATCGGGTGCATGGGAAACAGAGGGAGGCGTTTCCAAGGAAGGCGAGAGACCGCTGCTAGACCGTGAGGGTTGTGTCTCTTCGCTGTCGGGGGTATGAGGGCGTGTGCTATTGGGGCGGAAGAGAGGTGTCGACGACTGATGGAAGAATTCGGCAGAGGCAGAGCGAGGTCGACTCGTGCGATCCTTGAACTGGGCTGCGTTGGACGAGTAATCCACACTAGCGGACAGCCTCTCGTATCGTGGGGCTAAGTCAGAGAAGTAGGAGGTGGGCCGTCGACTGATCGAAGGTAGTGCAGAACGAGGACCCGCCATCGTATAATCATAAGATGACGAGAGGGGAGAACGCACTAACGGAGGCGCAGCCGACGAGCGCTTGCCATCGGAGGGAGGTTGGATGAGGGACTGTGAATGGTATACTCGCGGTCGCGTGATCATGCCTCCTCCGACTGCAGGTATAGTTTCATACTCCGTAGTATCTGCTGCGCTCATGTCAGGCTCGGAAACGCTGGGAGGCGAAGGGTAATCAGGGACGGTGTCTTCCCATTCGACGACATCGAAAGAGGCGCTTTCTTCGTACTCTTCCTCGTCCGGGTCTTCTGCTAGATCTCCCAAGCCCTTATTCGGAGTGAACAAGCGGCCAAAGTTTCCAAAAAAGCTTTTTGTCGGGAGACCATCCGGACGCAAACCATACGTCGGATCGAAGTTTTCGATGTCCGGGAAAGAGCTCGGCTCGGTCGGTATGGGAGGGGGAGGTGGAGTCGGCATTGACCTGGTGGTAGCTGACGTCCGACGACTGCTACTCGCCATGGAATGTCCGGAAGTAGAGCGCGTGCGGTTGAGTCCCAATGGTGCCATAGATTGTTGACGAAAATATGGCTGAAGCCCGACGTTGGACATACGAGATGTAGAGAGATCTGGCGCAGACATCGTCCCGCTTGATTTCCGTCGTACAGGAGGTGGTGGCGGCGGCGGGTGATTGAGATATGGCGCCTCTACCTTGGCCTTCACCCATTGCTGGCTCAGGCGATGGATGATTCCAGGCAAGTCCTCCCTGAACATCTGCCGCAACTGCCCTTCAATCTCACGCTGGATGAACTTCTGGATTACGGCAATAGAGTCGAAGGTACTGTTGATGTCGACGTTCTGTAGCGGGTCGGTCTTGAACACCAGCGTAATGCCCTTCTGCTTGGAAACCACGAGAACGACATAGGAATTGAGTTTGAAGTGGGAGAGCCGAAGAAGCATAGGAACTACCAGGGGTTGCTTAGCGGCTAGCATTCCCCTGGAGCCCGACATTAGATGTATGTCCGGTTGCTTGTGGTTCAAAGGGTTGGCCT
Organism: Plicaturopsis crispa FD-325 SS-3; assembly: GCA_000827205.1. Lineage (NCBI taxonomy): Eukaryota > Fungi > Basidiomycota > Agaricomycetes > Amylocorticiales > Amylocorticiaceae > Plicatura > Plicatura crispa. The sequence continues at coordinate 1,804,865 of KN832554.1, forward strand.
GCGAGACAAGGAGATGAGACGCCGGTCTTTGTGGTTCAAACATACAAAGCTCACCTGGACCTTGGTCTTCAGCACGATATGTGCGTCCCCGGAGTACGAGAGGCGAAAGATGCCTCTGAATTGATCGACCGTCAAATCCCCAATATCTCTGATCTCTAGCTCGGGAGGCTACAAGGCACACATTTAGCACATGGACTGCCCGCGCCAACTAGTTACGACCTCACTCACTTCACTACCCATCTCCAGCTCGACGACCTCTATCTTGTCTGCGATAACGGGAGGTTTGTTGCCCTTGTTGAGAGCCGTGTTGAGCATTTGGATGGCATCGGCGTGAAACTGATCAGAAAAGCGGGGCCATTCGAAAGAAAAGGACATGGCAAAGTTCTAGGAGAGGTGTATACCATCCAGGGCACGCCGCTAGTTTGCAAATAGGCAAGATAAAGGAGCTGTAACAAGCATGTCTACGGCGCTGGTGGCCGTCACAACGCAAGAGCTCGGCTGAAGGGGACCCTTCGCGGCGGTTCGGAGGAAAAATAAGAAAAATTGAGTGCGACCGAGACTGAAGTCGCCGAGCTCGTGTCACGGCCGCGTTCCTTCTCTGTTACGAAACGGGCAGCTGGTCTGCAGTAATATTTGGTCCGCCTTCCTCCTTTTCCTTAGCTTTTCTCTACACTTTTCCCTGGGGCCATGAATTTCGGCGTGCGTCGTTTCCTGGGCGGCGGAACGTCCACCACGCCGCCCCCACCGTCGGTCACACCTCCCCCGCAGTCGCAGCCCTCAGTACCACCGCTATCCATCGGCGGTGGGAAACAGATCCCCAGACAACCACCGCCATCCGAGAGTCCCTCTCAGTCACAGCCAAATTCGCCTCGCGATCCACCGACAAGCAGCACTGCCGCGCTTTTCCTGCGCAAGGATAAGCAGAAACCATTACCGACGCCCGGCTCGCCTACCGACGATGCAGGGGGCACTTCGAATCGGTCCGGTCGTTCAGGTTCGAACGCCTCCGTCTCAAACAACTCCCCCGTACGGACGCAGAACGCCTATTCATCGCCTGGACGGGGGCCGTGGAGCCCGCTTGCAGGTCCGTCGTCGCCACGCTCACCGGTCACGCGAAAGTCGGTCGCTTCAACCGTCACGTCGACTTCGGAATGGAAGCGGACATCCGGTCTGCTGAATACGAAGGACGAGCTGCTCATGAGTCTACTGAGCAGCGAGGCTGTGGTGGACAGTCGTGAATTTGAGATTCTCAGTTCCGAGGAGGTTGACGACCTCAAGAAGGTCAGTTCCTATGTCATTAACGTGTGTATGCTGCTAAAGTACAGTAGGAGCAACAAGTCCTTGCATCGCGACTGGGCGCCATGTCGAAAAAACTCTCGCTGGAGACCAAAATTCGGGACGCTGCATTATCCCTAGCAAAAGTCAACGCCGCGCACAAGAAAGTCTCGAAGCAGTCTGAGGAACAGCTCGAGGCCGCTAGCCGTCGCGTCGAAGCCGCACAGAAAGAGTTCTGGCGTGTCTCGGAGCGTTCCAACGAGGTGCAGCGGAAGCTCCTCGAGCACCGCGCCGCGGTCCTTGGGTTCACCGTCCGGAGCATGGAGAAGAAGCTGTCTCCCAGCACCAATGGCACCAATACGGACACGGACGGTTCTGGCTACAGCACGCCCAATCGCAGTATGCAGATGAGCCCGACCCCATCCTCCGTTACGAGCGTGTCTGTTTCGTCCAAATCACGGTTCGACGGCGCGCATCTATTCGCCGGGCACGCGGACGCGCTAGTGCCAGTGATGTTACAGCGACCTGGCGACGTCTCTGTGCTCGAGGCGAAACTCAAAAGTGCCACGGATGCTCTCAATGCCGCGAATCAGAAACAGGCCGACCTGGCGCGCGAATTATCGCACCTGCAGCTGGAGAAGACAGAGGTGGAAACGTCGATGGGCATGGAGCTGCAGAGCGCAGAAGAGACTATCTCGGCGTTGGAGAAGGAGCTTCCGCGGTTGGAGAGTCAGGACGCTCAGTTGCAGGACCTGCTTCAGGAACGGCGGAACTGGGAGCGAGATAAAGCGGACAAGGATAAGCAAATAGAGATGTTGGAACGGCGACTGGAAGTACTGGAAGAACAGAGTGGGGAGGCCACTGGGATGGAGGAAATGCTTATGGAGGCGCGAAAGAGTAGTCAACTGGAGCTTCAGCGGAAAGACGAGGAGATACGAGAAATCAAGGCGCAATGGGAGAGGCACAAGGCCGCGGGGTCCGAGGTTGAGGAGGCGACCTCTGCGCTGCAGGGCATAGTGCAGGCGCACGACATCTTCGCAGCCGGCAGCTCGTTGCAAGCCCTCGTCCTTTCTATTGGGTCTCATTTAGGCGGAGTATCTGCTAAACTTGACGCTAATACGCGGGCGCAAGCAGAGTGGGACGCGACGAAACAGAAGCTGGAGGCCGACGTTCGGAGTAGTTTCGAGAAGCGGGAGACGCTTCTCCGTGATGTCGAGATTGCGCGTCAAGAGCGAGAAGAAATTCGGAGAGACTTGAGGGTGATGGAGGAGCGTCTAAGGGTATGTGCATGCGCTCACCTGACGAAACGTTCGTGCTAACCGCAAATTATAGGAACAGACAGGTTTGAGTCCATCGGCAACTATCGCCAATCTACCATCTATAACCGGCGTGGTGAGCGATGGTGAAGTGACCTCAATCCTTCGTCCTCTATGGGCTGTCCTCCCGTCGCCCGAAGCACGCGCTGCAAAACTTGGCGCATCCGCACGCAACTTCCGCCCGGGCGGCTCGCCGGCAAGCAGTCCCAAAAGTCCCAAGATGCAGTTGTCTTCCCTGTCCGAGATGGACGTCCGGTCTCTCAAAACACTATACGACACCCGCACGCAGGCCCCGGCATCGCCCAATATCAGTGCATTCTCCATCGATGCATTCGCGCAGCGTGTACAGGCCCTCATCTCGGACGACCGTGCGCTAATCGAACGATTGATCCGCTTTGCTCAGGCGCACGACTTGCTGAAAAAGAACGCCGAACGGGCACAGAAGCTGGCTCAAGATGCCAACAATGCCCTTGAGACGTACCAAAAGCAGGTGCGCACGCTCGAAGAGCGCAACATGACCTTGACTGCACAGCAGGCGGCACTGTACGTTTATTGCATCTCAGCTGAGTCGCCGTTTTCAATACTAACAGTCTCCAATATAGGCAGGACGAAGTTCAAAGACTTCAAGACGTCGTCGAGAGGATACGGGCAGAGAAACTGGAGATCGAGTCACTGGCAGCAGAACAGGCCGAGACATGTCGCCAGCTCACCGATGCGAACAACACTCTCAGTGCGAAGACCCTGACCCTCGCCGAGGAAGCTGCATCTGCGCCGGAGATGATCAAGCGACAGCTGGAAGCGCAGCTCGCCGAATGCAAGGCGTCTCTGAACCTAGCGCAGGAGGAGGTCGATGCGATGCGCTCGTCGGAGCAGTCTCAGCGGATAGCACTCCTGGACGAGCTCAACTCGATGCAGACGGAAAACAGTAACCTGCGCGCTCAACTGCGTGCGGTGAAGAAATAACATGGACCTTCTCGTCGACGACCCCCTTTGCTTTCGGTCCCCTTCGTCTCGTGTACTATTGCTAACTGCATTTGTTGTCCCACGATACCACACTCTACACTATACCAGCAATTGCTTTCGATGCCACACCACATTACACCGCAATAAATCTTAAATCTTATGTAGTATACACACTTGCCCCCATCGACCCGGGGCATTCGACACCCTGGATCAACATCTGAATTCGAAGTCCGCGGGCGTGAGACGGCCTCGCTTTCATCACTACCTTCCATTTTGGGTATCACTTTGTCTCGGCTGTCTGCTATAAACTGCTGCCGTAACTACATAGTAGCGGCAGTGTTGTAGATTGTGGCCTGGATTAGGTAGGTAAGAAGAGTGTAAGTAACCCCCTGGCATACTGTGCCAAAAAAAGTATTGCACATATTGAGCCATTCTCCCTGGAGAACCTGTATCCCCCAACCATTTGATGCCTACTATATAGAATACTTTGAAGGAAAGTGCACACTATGCCACATGAGCCATGCCTGCAGTCCCACTGAGCCTTGACTCAGAGAACTTGCTGAAATGGCCTGGCGCAGTACTTATTTTTTTGAGTTTTTGAGAAGTGGATGAAGTTCTTGAGAACAAAAAATACTAGTCTGGTGTGTCCAAGTCGTGCAGTTGTTGTGAAACCAATGCTATTCAATATTTGACAGACCAGTAGTGTATATTTAAGCAAGACAAAATGCACATAAGTATGATGAAATCCCATTCTAAATAGACGCCTCAGCGCCACAGCAGCTGTTTTCAATGCAGTGGAGAACCATGGATAGGACTCAGAGAACAAGCTTGCACACTGTGTTGTGTGTTGACTGCAAAGACCATGTTTGGCTAACTTTTTCAGAAACTGGATCTTTCAAATTGTTTTTTGTTCAAAAAAGGTTCTTTGCTATGTTGCTTTGCTCCTTTGCTCCTCTGTGCTTCTAACAAAATATAGGGTGAGCAAAAACCCCCACCGGGATTCGAACCTGGTGGCCTCTGTGATGTTGAAGGAGGATGGGGAAGTACACAAGGTGCATCTGCTTGTGCTCTATTGTTGCCCATCCTTAAACACTGACATGCCTCCATCAGCAAAATGGCCCCGCAATTGATAGCACTGTCTAGCACTGTATACTGGTGGCTTATAGTCTTATAGGGTGTATAGCTACTAGTAGGTCCGAGATTATAGGCTCTAACTCTACCCAACACCACCCACACTCTATACAGTACTTACTTTTAGTGCTTTATAGTAATCCTAGCATACTGCATAGAGCTACATAGATACATCTATTCTACCTAATGATTCAGAAATCTATAATATGGATTATTTCAGAGAACGCACTACTCAGCCAAAGTCTAAGTAGACACTTTCAATGAAGTTCCTGCGGGCGTGTTCTTGGCACACTCTGTAGCCAGCAGCTGCGCGATATTGCCGGTGCTGGAACCAGGTGTTGGGGCCGCTCTTTTAGATGATCTAGGAGCCGTAAGCAGTCCAACAAGTGATCTGTAGAATGAGTTTCTGTTAGTATTCCATACTGTTGACAAACGACAAAGAATGCTTACCGCTGGTGAAGTTTCGGCTCGATACAATATTGCTTACCCAGGTCGTACAGCCGCTTGTTGGACTGCTTGTCAAGGCTCTCCTAGGTCTAGTCAGTCGAAGGTGCTAGCATTGACCTGAAAGCGCTTAGGGTGGGCTCGTCGAGGAGAAGATACCTCAACACCCCAGGGTTAGATAGAGAAAATATGACGTGGGGACAGTGTAAGTTCATACCATATGATTCCATTTGCAGTGCATTCCGGAATCAAGCACGCCATGCCGCCATGATACGCGTTCTTCGGCACTTTCATGCTAGCGCGCTAGAAAAGTCAATTCCTTTCGTTGAAGGGAGTCATGTTGGTGGGATTGAACGGTTGCGAGGACCCCTTGTTGTCAAGAATCCTCGTGTCAGTTATGTACGCAAAGGACGAGGTCATTGATTTTTCTTTGCTGTTCACCGGACGGTAAGTGATTTCGGCGAAATCCCAGTAGCCGTGTGATGGCACAGAGTCTTTCCAAGTAAGATGGGGGTCCCAGATGTCACTCCAGGGAAGGTACTTGCTGTCCAGGAGATCTTGTGCGACTGCTTGATAAAGAATCGGTCGGTGGCTGGGGTTATTCCACAGTCGGGCAAGCGAGACAGGACAGAAATATTTGTTGAGAGGATGACGTCGAATAAATTCAACGCGTGGTCGATGCTAGAGAAATGAAATCTCCCCGTGAATGCAAGTGGGAACTTGTCTACGGAAGGCGGATCAGCAAGGACAGCAGCCAGCCAAACAAATTGGCCCATGACAGAGCCCATCGTGTCGAAAATACTTTCTTGAACTTGTGTGGTATCACAGGAGCGGAAGACCAGTTCAACGGGATTCACGGAGACACGGGTCAGGCGAAGGCTGTCAAACTTGAGCACATTGACCCGTCGCTGGAAACAGCGCTCTATGAGGTTGAGGTGGACTGGAGCGAGCACAGTCTCAGCAGTAATTGTAGGATGGAGCTTGGCAAGGCAGAGCAAGCCGCAGTATTGTCTCAATGTGGTATACTTCTGTGAGTTAGCGACAAGTTCCTCCTTCAGCTCGACATCCGAAGGGACCCGACCTGTCCGTCGTGTCAACGCTACCCGGGCAAGGCCAAGGAATCCGATGCCACTCAACTCCCAGTATTTGTTCTCAGTGCAGGTATTACCTCATTGGCGGGAACATCAAAGAAGTTTGCGACGGTGGCCGAGCAGATGCACCTTGTGTACTTCCCCATCCTCCGGAGTTTGCGACGGTGGCCGTACCACGCCAGTCCCAGTATTCGGTCCTCATTGCGAGTGTCACCTCCTCGTTGGAGACATTGAAAAATTGGGCGACGGTTGCGGTGCTATGCTGGTCCCAGTACCGCTTCTTCATGGTGGGAGTCACATCATCGTAGAGAACCTTGAAGCGCTTCGCGATGGCGACGGTCAGGGCACCATGCTCAAATCCGATGTGCCGGCGTTCGAGATCTTTTTTGTATGCAGTTCGAGTGTGCGGGACAAGCCTAAGAATATTGGCCTTTTGCATGACTTGAGAAAGCTGTTCACGCTTGATGGCATCGGGGATCGCTTGCAGAATGAGAGCACCGAATCCGAGTATGAAGGTGATGCCAATTAGATCCAGGCAATACATTGCCACGATGCCACGCATGAGTGCTGGCCGTGCCAAATGGGACGTGAAGAAAATCACTCTCTCTAGCCCGTCATAGAAGCAGTTTTTTGGGTCCTTGGTCTGGCCAGTCTTTGGGAGTGGGCGTGTTCGATTGTAGTCCATGTAGCTCTCAGCGGCCCTCAGAAAGCAATCACACGCATTTTGCCTGCAGATGATTAGAACAGTATACCTCAATGTCATAGCGAGAAACTGTGACGGCCAGAGTCCGGAAGAGGAAACTAGAAGTCAAGGATGAGCGTGAGAGCTTGGAAACCTGGACTCCTGGAGATGAGCAAGTGAGGGAAGCTGAGAGGGAAAAAGAGAGAGAGAGCAAGAGGTAGCTGTAACTGGCATTCATTCTGCAAAGGGGGAAAATACACAGAGAGCGGTATATATATGTGTGCAGAAGCAGATAAGGACTGGGCGAAAGGTGTATGCGGAAAATGCTGAACTTCAGAAGCTCACATTGGAATCTGAAAGTGAATAACAATGTAAACGGTGGAAGGGGCTAGGCTACACCATGCCCCTTGCAGAAATGTGGTGCTGTTTTTGAGCATCATTTTGCAGTCCTTGGTAGTGGTTTGATAGACCATTGGGCTCGACGTCGATGATCCATAAGAAATGAGAGTAATTTGGGTTGTCCACAAATTGCGAGGGGACGCCGCAAATGGTTGTGAGATGGTTGTGCACTGGGTAATGGCTTGAGTGTTGTTTCCGCCACCATTTATTGGTGGAGCATCCGCGACAATGACAACTGAAACCAGATGGCAAGGGTAAGTGTTATAATGCCGAGAGATGGAAGCTGTCGCATTTGTAATGCCTATGTAAGTTTGGGAGAGAGTTGTCTGTCCCTTTGCAGTTGTGTAAGTCTAAGGCCACAATGGTGCACATACTAGTAGCACATAGCAGATGTAAGGGACCGATCCCTTACATATGGTAACCTAGCGCGGCCGGCCAGGCCTTGTCCACCTCGGTAGCGGGCGTTAGGCGCTGTAACAGACTAGGAATAGGGGCATGATAGATCAGTGGCTAAGGCTGGTGCAATTCCGGCGTGCTTCATTTTCCCACGGTCGTTACATTTGGTGAAGCATGGAGTTCAATTCCTGCTTAAGGCCACTTTTCGAAAGTAGAAAAGTTACCCCATACTGGCAGTCATTGAACTGGAGGGGGTATGTAAGGGATCGGTCCCTTACAGGTAACCTAGCGCGGCCGGCCAGGCCTTGTCCACCTCGGTAGCGGGCGTTAGGCGCTGTAACAGACTAGGAATAGGGGCATGATAGATCAGTGGCTAAGGCTGGTGCAATTCCGGCGTGCTTCATTTTCCCACGGTCGTTACAGCAGATGTCTGGTGTGTCCAAGTCGTGCAGTTGTTGTGAAACCAATGCTATTCAATATTTGACAGACCAGTAGTGTATATTTAAGCAAGACAAAATGCACATAAGTATGATGAAATCCCATTCTAAATAGACGCCTCAGCGCCACAGCAGCTGTTTTCAATGCAGTGGAGAACCATGGATAGGACTCAGAGAACAAGCTTGCACACTGTGTTGTGTGTTGACTGCAAAGACCATGTTTGGCTAACTTTTTCAGAAACTGGATCTTTCAAATTGTTTTTTGTTCAAAAAAGGTTCTTTGCTATGTTGCTTTGCTCCTTTGCTCCTCTGTGCTTCTAACAAAATATAGGATGAGCAAAAACCCCCACCGGGATTCGAACCCGGAACCTCCAGATCGCTATAGAAAACATAGAAGTCTGACGTCATAACCATTAGACAACGGGGGCCCAACAAGTGGCACCCGAGGGGACGCCAATTCCGCCAAGTGGCGTTCAGTAAAAATTTAAACATTTAGCGTTTGGAGCCCCTGTCTAGACCAGCGCACTAGCCATATTACTATTATTGCCTTCGCAATGTTGTTTGAATACTACTATGGCCAAGAGTACATGCTACAGCGCACACAAGGATGCCATATTTATTATCTGCGACTAATTTATGGCGGTGAACAAAGTCGATGCACCGACAAATTGGAGTTACCACCGGCATATTGCTCTCCAGTGACTCCGAGGGCATCATACCCGAGCCGGCTGCCCGAAAATATGGGCAATACTGGGTGGAGAAAGGAATGCGCCATTGCGCCTACGACGGGCGGAAGGGAAGTATGGCTTGTGTCTAGAAATATTCGCTAAAGACATGCCTAGATCTGGGCATGCGCGCGTCGAGTAGCCGCGGGGATTGTTACGCTGCAGCGTCACAAGAGTGCGATGATAAACCTTTTCATAGGGCGGTGAGAGCGACGGCGTATTTTTGATTGACATAGATGTTAGACAAGACCTACACGATACAGGTACCCACGTCGTACATGAACACAATCCACTAAACAACGCCTTTCCGACTCGGCGCAGCCCGGTCAAAGTTCCTCGCCAAAGTGGTCGTCATCGACGAGATCCGGTCCAGCATCCCACGGCGTAGATAGATGCGGCTGAAGACGAGCATCATGAATATTTGGGTTCGCCACCCTTCTCGGACCCCCTACAGCACCGTGGGCACCGTCCTTGTTCTGGCGCTCGGTTTCTACCATGCCGAGCAGTTTGGCCAGTGCATTGCTGGCCCTGCTGACCTCGCCACTCAAGGATCGGCGGCTCGGCCCGTCCGTCGCATGCAGCTGTTGCGAATGATGCCCGCTCAGCAGAGGCTGTGACATGACAAGGGAAACGCACCGGCAGTTGTTTGTACCAAGATACATAACGATCCAAGGCATCCAGGTTGTCTCTGAGTGTCGCCACGGTGCTACCGATGCCTTGGAACTTTCTCTGCACATCATGCAGAAAGGCCAAGTAGTTCCGAAGAGGTCTCGCTCTGGAGATTGAGCCGTAAATGCGGTATAATATATGTGCATCATACCACGGTAGCTCTCTCAGCTCGTCCTCGAGGCGTGCTGTCTCCGCAAAGACATCTTGAGTGGCCTCGTCGTTGTACTGCTGGAAGCGATCCATCTCACGCAATACGCCTTGGATCGTGGGCTGGAGCGACATGTAGGCTGCGATGGAGGTGGTGAGCAGGTCGCGAGGGATAGCGGCAAGCAATGCGGCTAGGTCCCGAGCTAATTTGAGACGGCTGACGGTCGAGAGCGAGGTGTCACCATCCAATGCCTGGCGGTGCATTTGCACCTTGTGCAATCCTAATACACTGTCATCAAGCTATCCTCTAGTTAGACACCGATTCAACGGGTAGAATTCAAAAGCACCCACAGCAGCACGGACGACACCATTTTCCTCGTATAATTTAACAAATTCGTCCCGCAGAGAAGTAATTTCTCGCCGTATACCCAGGGCCTCCTGCAATGCTTTCGAAACCCCTTCCCAGACGGGATATTCTTGGTACACACTGGTAACACCGCGCTCAGCATCTATCAAATCCAAAATCCTATAGATTGTTACGGTTAATTTATTGAACGACAAAAGAACAGCGTACCCATGTTCCTCAAACAGTGTCGCAGGAGTTCCGCACCCCTCAATCAGAGTATACATTTTGGCAGCGTGCACTATGTGGTCGTATACAAATCCCCCGACCCTTTGCTCTGGGCTGGAAAAGTTATGAGGTGGAGTAGTCGATTGGCCCCGGAACGTGGCATTTTTGGAGTAGTGTTCGCGCATCGGCGACCCCAGAAGAAAGGAAAACACGAAGGAGCATAGGAAGATAGAGACCATCATCCGTGGCTTGAGCAGGACTGGATTCTGGCGTATCTCTGTGAACTCTGTGGACAGGTAGTGGAAAGCATTGCGAGCCCAAGACATGCTCGTCCATGCGTATAGATATGAAAGGCTTTGAAGAGACCGAGTGGATGGGCAGAGCAGATGCGATTATTCAAACGGACAACGTACCGAACGAAAGATGTAAGCAAGATCGACGTGGAAACGGAACTTTTCTCTCGCCACCCGTGTTCTATTTGGTTACAGCTTGTGAATCAAGCAGGATTGGCCGGGCCGCAAATTCATTATCGAGTCCAAGCCAGCAATTTTGGAGAAATCAACCGACCGAGTCCTTCATGGAGCGATGACATAGTACGACATACATCTAGCAGTCAACAAGATACTCGTAGCCCTGCCCATGCACGAGCACTAACCGCCGAGATGCACAGCCAACGCATCGCAAGTACCATCTTGCGTCGGCCCAGGTACATGTAAGACATCAAACGCAAGATGAAAGTTGTAACGAAAGATGAACGGAAGCGAGGAAAAAATCAACGGAGGACTTGCGCGGGGACAAACACCTCGACGAATCGGAGATTGCCGAGTGTTGAACGCTGGCGTCAGTTTCACACCGTTTCCCTCGCGTTCACCGCTTCTTTTCTCTACCGATTTCCTCGTTTCTGGCCTTGCGTTTCCCTCCTTCAAGGCAGATAAAAGACCTCCTGGACATGAGCGGCGACGACGCTGCTGGTCTGTCTGCACAATTTTCGCCGTCTTCGTCCGCCACGACCGCCCTAGATACAGCCGTACCAACATCAACACCAACACTCGTACAGTTAGACGTCACCGATGCAACATCGGCTGGTCCCTCAAATGAAGTCGACCCCACTGCCGTGAAGCAGCCCAACGGGCTCGCGGATCAGGACAACAAGGATGTCCAGTCACGCGAGATTCTCGGGGAGGCTCACAACGGCGCACTTGAGAACGCAGAGGCAGAGGGCGCGGAATTGGTATCGGACGCTTCGCTAGGGTCAGTTGACTCCACGGGGAGTGGAGAGGACGGGCACGAGTGGGCACACGACGACGAGCACGAGTCGAAACGCGTCAAGGTACGTGAAAGGTCTTAATGCTCGCAGCCCTATAAAATTTTGTCTCGAACTCCCGCGCTCGCGCAACGTTTGCCTTCCGTTGAAAAATTGCGCGTGATGCGGTCCCTCTCGACGCTTTTTGACGTGGACGAGATCGAGTGCCCACGCCCCCGCGACACATCCCAGACGCTCGCTCCACGCATTTCGCCCATTTTCGTCCCACGCGGCCACGCTACTCATGCTGATTATTCCTGAAGGTATACGAGTTGATCGGCTCACGATGGGTTGACCAAGGCACCGCCTTCTGCTTCGGCCAATTCTCAGAAGAAACGAACGAGGCACTCCTACTCGCACGCGCCGAAGCCAATTATAACAACGTCATTCTCTCCACTGCCATCCGCTCTAACGATGTGTATCAACGGCAACAAGGTATGTGTACTCCTCGCTGGAATATCCACCAGCCAAAACTTCTTCCCGTGCGCCCGTCCTGATCCAAATTTGTAGATACGCTTATCGTGTGGACAGAACCCGATGGTGTCGATTACGCTCTCAGTTTTCAGGATCCCGAAGGCTGTTCAGAGGTTTGGAATTTCATCCTCGAGGTTCAAAGGCACATGAACGCGGCAGGTACGTCGATTCCTTCTAGCTAGTTACGATGCCGTCTAATTTCTGGCTCGCGCAGATGAGCCAGCGGCTATAGGGTCGTCCTCGCCCTTGATAGGGCCTGAGCCACTAATCACAACGGCTAGCATCATTCGCTCCGGCCATTTACCACGGCCACAGCTAGGAAATATGGCACAAATCGAAGGTGCGATCAAGTCTCTGTCCAAGACCCAGGCCGTCAAGGAACGAATATGCGAATACATCCAGCATGAGGTACGTAAGCTCAATATATGCGGTCTTGTAACACTCTACAGCATCGAAGTACCAGTCAATATTTATTCGTGTTTGTAGGAATATATCAAGTCCATGATTGAACTTATGCATACGGCCGAGGATTTGGAGAACATAGAGAGCTTGCATGCAATATGCTCCTGTATGCAGACTATCCGTAAGTTTTAGGTTGCTGCTCTCGACCATCAACTTAACGTTTGCGAACAGTGATGATGAATGACCACAGCATGTACGAACACATCCTTGCGGACGATATCTTCTTTGGCGTAGTGGGCATCCTCGAATGTTCGTTTCTGAAATTTATGTATACCTCATCAGTGCATGACCTCCTTGGCCGACTACAGATGACCCCGAATTCCCCACGCACAAGGCCAATTACCGGGAATTTCTACAACAGACCTCGCAATTCCACCAGCCCATCGCGATCCGAGACGAGGTCATCCAACGGAAGATCCACCACACATACAGACTACAATTTCTAAAAGATGTTGTACTTGCACGGGCTTTGGATGACTCGACATTCAACGTGCTGAACTCGTGCATATTGTTTAACCAGATCGACATCATCACGCATGTACAGAGCGATGTGTCATTCCTGCGAGAGGTAGTCGGCCTGTACGTGGATGAGGATATGCTGAGCGGGGGTGGCGGGCGGAAAAAGGAGAAGGAGGCAGGGGAAATAGAGGCAGAGAAGGCAATGAGGAAGTCGGACGAGATGGACGTCGACACCTCCGCGGGTACCAGTGCGAAGACGAACGGCCATGCCCGGTCGGCGTCATACGCATTCGCGCCTCCGGACGAACTTTCGGACGACGACATCAGACTCCGGCGAGAAGTCGTCCTGCTGATACAGCAGCTGTGTGTCATGGGGAAGAACGTGCAGCTACCCGCCCGAATGGCCCTGTTCCGCACTCTTGTCGACCGCGGAATTCTATTTGGAGTGCAGTGGGCGCTGGCGTTACCGGAGAAGGAGGAGTCTTCGCGACCAATGATCAGTGCAGGGGGGGAGATCCTTGGGGCGTTACTGGACCATGACCTCAACGGAGTACGGGGGCATGTTCTAAAGCAAGTAATTGCGATCGACAAGGAGCGGGAGGCTGGGAAGCGCGGTGTGGACAAGGCGGAGACGATACTCGCACTACTGTGCCGCATGATGGCTAGCAGTCGAGATATGGCGGTGCAGAGCCAGATCGGGGATGCGTTAAAGGTGCTCTTAGAGATCCCTCAGGGGGAAAATGATGTGAGTGCCTTTCATGTTCAGCGTGTTTCGGCATGATGACCTTTCATCTGCAGACTCTTGCCGCAGCCAAAGTGCTTGCACGCGGCAAAGACGACCCCGGAACGGAAAAGTTCCTTGACTATTTTTACAAGTACTGCATCGAGACCTTATTCAAGCCATTCAGTGATGTGCCCGAGTACAAGCATCTAACCGGTGAGCTGCAATCATCGACCTCTATCGCCGGCGAAACTAACACGATGGACAGAACCTACGCTCTTCCTGACACGGGAGAAAGTCAATCTCTACGTCTACTTATGCGACATGCTGTGCAGTTTCGCGCTCCAACACTCATTTCGAAGTCATTTCTTCATCCTCTCTTCCAACATCACCCCGCGTGTCGCTTCGTTATTGACTAGCAGAGAGAAACATCTCCGTCTCTGTGTGTTTCTATTTCCAGTATTCTCCAGGCGTAATTATTCTAACATAGTATGCAGCCGCCTTCAGGTTTTTCCGAATAACCCTGAAGCTCAATAACAAGAACCTCATTAATCATCTGCTGAAACACGATGTGTTCAAACCCATCCTCAAACTAACCATCCAAGAGTCGCGGCGCGATAGCCTCGTCTGCTCATCATGTCACGAGTTTTTTGAGCATATCCGGCGGGTGAGTTTCTTTCGAGTTTTTGCCTTGGCTATCGTTGCTCACGCGATTTCAGGAAAACTACAAGGAGCTCATTATGCATTGCATGTCCAAGTATGAGCCGGAGATCAAACGTTTATCCGAGATGCGACTTGCCGGACCGTATTTCACTGCTTTCATCCGACGGTGGGAGATCAATAACCAACCACCGCCGCCAGAGGGCTCCAAATCTCCCAAGTAAGCTTATTCTCACCGACCACTGACCTCGATAAATCTGACCGATCTACGTTTAGGCCAGATATACGTGCCTTACCTCAGGCGGCGCGCATGGAGGCCGAGGCACTCGAAGACGATTACTTCAGCGCCGACGACTATGGAGGCGACGAGGACGAAGAACCACCGTTCATACATCTGTCCTTATTCCAGGGCCCAATGTCACCGCAGCAAAAAATCGAGCGAATCCTCAAACGCAAGCGGCAGAACGGATCCGCCTCTGCTACGACGCGCGGTTTCCGACCATCAACCCCGACGCCCCCAATCTCACGAAATGCACCGTTGGGAAATCTGGTTGACTATGATGACGAGGATGAGATTGAACTTGTTCCCTCTGTGGACGACGTTGCTTCAGCGTCTTCGTCCAAGGCATCTTCTTCACGGAGCGTCCCATCGCCGCCCCCAGGCGAAACACCAAGTAGTCCTCGTCTGCTAAACAAGGACGGTCCTCCACGACGACTCGCAAAGGTGGATGAGGATGAAGAGGACAACGCGTTGGAAGCGCTCGTGCGTGGGAAGCCGTCAGGTATCCCCCAACCAGTACGTGTGCCAGAGCTCAACATGGGCCCACTACGTCCTGCGGAAAAGCGGCGGCGTGACGAGGATGAGGACGATGAGCTGGAGCTGCTGGCGAGCAAGGCGAAGAGGCCGGACCTTGGCACGCAGAAAGTAGCCAAGGATGCTGCGTCGAAGAAGATGAAACTCAAATTCGGTGCGACGAACCTTGGTGGGACGCCTGCTAAGCCGCCATTACCCTCGGAAACTGGTGCCAAGGATGGAGATACAGGGTAATCCCTGCCATGTATGTCTGGTTTGTACGTGGCTTTCGTGTTGCTTTTTTTTGCTATGGCATGGATTTGGGTGCATCTACTACAGTATTGTCTTCATGTCATGTTGTCCGATACTCATGCACATCTGATGTAAAAGATAAAATATTTCGCCGCACTAATCCTAAGTACATGCTACCGCCAAGCTACTTGCCAATGGCTAGTGTTTTTGAGAATCCAGCAGGAGGCGTCGCGCGAGCCTCGAGGCTGACTTGACAAGGACCGGCCAATGCCACGTGGTCAGCGCGTAAGGCAGGCGGCTCCGAGCTTTTGGTCTTCAGTCACTCTTGAACTGTGACCACCACCATCTCTTTATCGACCTCGGTGGCATCGAACGACTATTCCTCGAATTTGGACATCTTAGTGCAGGATAACCTTGTGAGAAGTGGTAGGTGCTTTGCAGCTGTTCCATCATGAGAACTATGCTGCACGACTACTCCTCTAGACATCCAGTCGGAAATTTTCGTCGAAAAGCTCGAACTTGATCGTTCTTAAGTACCTTTGTACTACACTTACGCCCGAATAAACCCTCGAGCGTCTTCCAACTCTATCTCCACACGACATGGCCTACAACCAACCTTTCCCGCTCGCAGCATCCCAAGAGAAGGCTAGCCAACAGCCAACTTTCGGGCCTGACTTAGCCGTACGACTCATCTGCCCCGAGTGTCGAGACCCAAACCCAAATATTGTCGAGGAATTCGGTAGCGGAGATCTTGTGTGCGGGAATTGCGGGCTGGTTCTTGGGGACCGGATCGTTGACACGAGGAGTGAATGGCGTGTAAGTTGTGCATGATGAAGGATAGGTTCTTCACGAAACTCACCTCATGGTAGACTTTCGCAAACGACGAAGGCGACGACCCTTCTCGTGTCGGTGCAGCGTCTGATCCTCTACTGGAGGGGATCGAGCAATTAGACACCGTCATCAGTTTCCGCGACGGAGGCTCTGGCATTGCACGCGAATTGCAGCGCGCAGCTTCACGCTCGCAGAACTCCCGCTCCGAGCGCAACCTCCTGCAAGCATTTCGTGACATATCGAACTGGTGCGACCAGTTCTCGCTTCCTAAAACGATCAGCGATATCGCGAAGCAGCTGTACAAACGCTCGGACGAGGAAAAACTCCTGCGTGGGAAGCCGCTCGACGCTGTCATAGCCGCCTGCATCTTCATTGCGTGTCGCCAGGCGCATGTCCCGCGGACGTTCCGCGAGATATGTAACCTAACGCATGTATCAAAGAAGACGCTGGGACAGTGCTACAAGGCTCTCGAGCAGGCGTTCAACCTTACGCCAGGAGCGTCCGCACATGCCTCTGCGCATGGGCCGACGTCAGGTCCGGAGAACTTGCTTGTCCGGTACTGCAACCACCTCGATCTTCCCGCCAACGTGCAGTCGATTTGCGGAGACATCATCGTGGCGGCGCGAAAATACGGCATTGCGGACGGCAGGAGCCCCGTATCGATCGCGGGAGGTGCCATATACTTTACTTGCCATCTTCTTGGCAAGGTGAAGTCGGCGAGAGATATCAGTGCGGTGGCGGGTGTTAGCGAGGGGACGATCAAGCTGGTATACCGGCTGTATTTCGCTGAGAAGGAGAAGTTGGTCAAAGAACAGTGGATCAAGGATGGGAAGGCGAAGTTGGACAGACTGCCCAACGACCAGACTTTGATGAAGTGATTTACTGGGTACGCTATGGACATGCGGCGCGGGTTTATTGTAACGGGATGCCATGCATATAATCTTGTAATTTATTCTCTCAAACATCGTATTTTCTTTCAGTTGCGCTTGAGATCGGAGACCGGGCGAAGATAGATTGGCAATTAATGATGAAACAGTAAGTAGTAAAGCAGGAAGGTAGAGTGCGCGTATAGACGTGCATATTATACAAAACAGAACCTGACGAGAACCGGTATTATCCATCGCCATTATGTAGCCCCCTCGATGGGAAGAGCTCTCGCGAGCCATGCACGTAGGTCATCTAGTTCTTTCTGGTTGGTCGAGTGTCCAACGCCATCGTACGACCTGAAATCCAGTCCCTGCGGCTTCCCAGTAGACGCAGCGGGTGCTTCAGGGATCCCGAGTGCAGCCTTCAGGTACGCCACGGAGTCGACGCCGAACTGGTATCGGACGAGAGGATCGACGAGGCCGTGACCCCAGAATATGGGTGTCGTACGTGCATGTGGGCCCGCCATCTGCAAGAGAAATCGTTGTAAGGTTCACGCCGACAATTTGCCAAGAATTGGTGTATGCTCACGGCCTTGAATCGATCGCGCAGAGGAAGCCAACCGCTGAGCACCACAATGCCGCCGAGCTTGCGCTCAGAAGACAAACCTGTGAGGAGAGACATGGTGGCGCCTTGGCTAAATCCCCCCAGCACAATATTGCCAGGCTCGATTCCACTATCCACCTCGGCAGTGATAAGCTGGTTCAGCGAATGGACGGTCTCCAGCATTCCCTTGGAATCCTCTTCACTGTCAAACCCGAAGGAGATGATGTCAAACCTGCAAGGGCGCATTAGGGTTAGGGTTAGCAGGACGTGAGAGGCACAACCAACCATGAAGGCATCTCCATCCCCATGTTCGCAGTAACAGGTTTGGTTGGCCTGTCAGGGTATGCGTTAGGACATTAAATCTGATATAACATGTAGCAAATCGGCACCCACGAATGTGGAAGAACCCATTTAATGTGGTGGCACTTTGGGTCGCTTTGGAACATATCTGCGACGGGCTTCCACCCAAAACCTGTATCTCCGAGGCCCTGTAGGACGAAAAAGCATACATCAGCACCATCAACGTCGTTATTCGGCGTTAAAGGCGGGAACAAACGAACGTGAACAAAGATGACGGTAGCCGAATGTTTGACCACCGGTTGGACGATCAGAGTCTTCAAGGGGGCGATCGCAGCCATCATATGCTCGTTGCGTGCTTTCTGCAGTGGATTGAGGGACAACAGTGAGACGGCGAGGGCGGCGCACAAGACGAGGGAGACACAGGTCGTGGTGCTAAAGATCGATAGTATCCCGAGCATAGAAAATTGCCCCCGAGAATCTATTGTCTCAGTCTGATTACGACCCTCAAATCCTAAACAGGTCCTGCGGCGCACTTTTCTACTTGGTCTATGCACTATGAACAAAACAGATGAACTCACGGCAGTGAATACAGAGGAGCCTCTACCGGCACCCAGCAACGCTGCCTCGACTGATAGCGCAGCCAAGGGACCAGCGGACGTTCCTCCGGACGGCGTCGATGCCTCACCGACACCACTTTCTAAAAATGCACAGAAAAAGGCAGCCAAAATGGCACGCTATGCGGAACAGAAGCTAGAGCGTCGTGCCCGCGAGAAAGCAGTCAAGAAGGAGAAGAAGCTAGAGCGTGCGCAAAAACGAGCTGCGGGAGAGCTAGACGACGACGATGAAGGCGGACGGAAGGTGAAGAGAGCAAAGTTAGGAAAAGGGACACCGTTCAACGCGCGAGTGGTCGTGGACCTTGGATTTGACGACATGATGAGTGACAAGGTACGTGTCATCTCATGTCGTTCTGTAAGGCCCGAGTCATTGACATCGTGTGTAGGAGGTGAAGTCCTTGTGTTCCCAGCTTGCGTATACATACAGCGCGAACAGACGGTCATCTAGCCCTTTTTCGAAAATACTATTCACGTCTTTGAATGGGCGGACATTGGAACGGCTAGAGAGTTTGAATGACGCTGGATATAAACGATGGACAAGCACCGAGTGGTGGGAGGAGGGATACGACGCGTTGTGGACAGGTGAAAGAGACACGAGAAGTGCCGCAGACGGGGCAGCAAAGGACACGAGGGAATCGGACCAGGGAATGCAGGACGGCGCCAATGAAAAGAAAGACAGCGTGGTATATCTCACCGCTGACTGCGACGACGAGCTCACGGAGCTCAAGGAGGGCGAGACATATATCATCGGGGGAATATGCGACCACAATCGATACAAAGTGAGCTTCTCACCTACAACGTATCGTATGAATCCTCGCTGAACGGTTTGAAGAACCTCTGCCTGAACAAGGCACAGACATCTGGGATACGCACGGCGCGCCTACCCATTGGTCGCTATCTCGCAACGTTAGCGACACGCAAGGTTCTGACGGTTAATCAAGTGTTTGAGATCTTGCTGCGATGGGTAGAGACGCGAGATTGGGAGAAGGCGTTGTATTCGGTCATGCCGAAACGCAAATTCAATGAGAAGGGGAAGCGGGGGAAGGGTATCCCGGCTGGCACTGGAGCTGATGATGAGGACGACGAGAATGAGGATGGTGACGGCGAAGAGGATGGCGGAGGTGCAGGGAACGACGACACAGAGGCAGATGCAGCGCGTGAGGAGCCTGCCGGCGTAGAAGACAGACCCGTGGCAGAACCCGTATCGCAGGGATAATAAAAAGTGCTGCCTACTACAAAACGTCTTTCAAGTTCGTCTTGCCTGTGCCTCTCTCCAAAGGTTTGGGCTGGTTCGGAGCAGGCTTCCAACCAATCTATTTTGAAAGCGGGCGATCAGATCAGTATTCAATGTATTCTAAGTGCAAACAATCCGTTCCGTACCATGTAGATGACCTGGAATGTCGCTGGAATAGAACCATCTTCGTTCCCATGCATCTCTACACAGACCAACGGTTGGGAAAAAAGGACGGTACAATGCTCAGTTGATCGCACCTTTGTAGATAGCCGAGGCCGCAGCTAACGTATCGCGGTGTAGAAAGTGTCGCCTGAAGCTCAGGAAATAAGAGACGTCACAGGATACGTTGTAACTGGATACAACAACGCACCGGCCCAACACGGCATTACTTTCCCCCATGTCGCGGATATCCTCGATGAGCTCGAAGATACTTGGATACGCGACTTTGACTTCGTCGACATCAACGGTAAGAAGTGTGAAGCCTGCGCGGCCCAATAGATTAGACATATCTCGAGTGTCTACTCGCCATATATATCAGCCAGTCTATTTGCGGGCGAAAGAGACATGGTCGAAGTTACCGGTCATAGGAGAGATGTGAGGAGAGATGCCACCTTCACGGTCCACTTCTGCGAGCTGCAACGCTGTCCTAGTGGAATATCAGAAGGTGCATTTTATGCGTATTCGAATCGCAATACCGCAGCTCGAAGAGCGTGTCGCCGCCAAACAAAGCTCCCATGAAAAGTCCGTCAGGCTGCAGAGCTTCTTTTATCTGAACCAAGACACCTGTTCCGTTAGATATTGAGATCAATGTGCAAGTGGTATCGAAACCGTGGAACTGACCAGGAAGGTCATTTACCCATTGTAGGCTCAGACAAGAGACTACAGCCTCTTGCGAATTACGCCCTACAGCTTCCAGGAGACGTTCCTCGTCGGCATGTATGCGCTGTACCTCCACTGGAGGACAATGATTAACGGGAGACTCCGTTGGCAAATGAGGTGAGCTAACCTTCAAACTCTGAGTCGGGATCCCGATGCAACGTCTCCTCTGTAGGCACGTCAGTTTCGTGACAACGGCGGTAGAACGAACTGCATTTACCACTGGAGTCCAACAGAATCACTTTACGCGCCTTATCGGTATCCAGTAGTTTTGAGAAGTGCCCAGGACCAGAACCCAGGTCAAGAATGGTGTTAAATTTCCGTTTGATATCCTACCAGTACGTTAGTGCGCCGTAGACCGGTTGAAAGCAGTGAGGATATTACGAGCAACCTCTCCATCATCCGATCAGCTACTTCGTCCCGCACGTAGTCAACCATCCTGCTGGAGGCACCGCCATTTTGAGCAGCGGCGCGGTCCCTCTGTAAGCGCTTCGCTGCGCGGTCAAAGACCTCGTATGGCCCGACCGTGTTAGGATTCGGCGGCGGCGAGGAAGACGATAGAGCAGCAAATGAACGTGCGCCACGAATGCTACGAAAGGGAAATTGTCTGGCAAGGTTGTACGCGACCGACATATTTTTGAAAGGTGAAAGTCGGTACGAAGGAACGCGGCTGCTCGCGACTGGCGGCGTCACGCGCGTTCTGGCCACCCTCTTTCGGAAATTATCGTGCTCGGTCTCGCCGTTTTCCTCTTGAACAGTCTTGAACTTGTACCACTACGTTTTCTTCATTTTATCCTTCTGAACGCGTCTATCGATTCTTATTCTAGGGTAGTAGGCATGAACAATGGACATCAGGGCGCAAACCAGGGGAACGCGATAATTCCAGTCACCGCCATCGTTACACCCGAAGACTACGAGCATAATAATGCGCGCCTGCAGCACATGCGCGACGTCCTCGCTTCTTGGGAAGTCATGAATGAGGAAGGTCGTAGAAACTACATCGCGACTGAACAGGCGAAGGAGGAGTTGCGGCGGAGGGCTGAAGAAGGCGAGGCGGCGAAACGTGAACTAGAACGCCTGGACGCTGAAGAGCGCAATAGACGGTATGTGCTTCCTATGCACCTAGATGGGTGTTCATTTACACGTCTATCAGTCGTTTCTCTATTCCTGCGGTATCGGCTGTAGGCCGTATGTTGCCTGCGCCCCACCTTATGCCACCCTCGAATCAAGCACAGAGCAATCCCGCGCAGCGACACTATCGGCCGCAAAGCTACACCCAGCAACACCCAGCAACAGCGACTATCGTAGAGGTCGGCGAATCGTCACAATCACCTAGAGTAAGTAGTTCTTCGCTTGACGGTAAATGCTGCTAAACAAATCTCCATAGCCGTCCAGTGCTAGCCAGCAGCCGAGGTCGAATCCCAACCATCAGCATAAGCATGTCATCGAGATGGCCGCGCTACAATTAGGATACACCGCCGAACAATACTCGAATGCCCCGCCCGAACGGCAAGCGGAGATGTGGGGTCAAATTAGAGCTCTCGTCGCAAGCGGGCAGATGCACACTCCCCAGTCGAACGGATTGCAACATGCGCACGTACAGGGCGGCGTTCCCGTTACACAAGGTGTCCAGGGAGGTCACCCTTCTCACACATCTTATCCGCAGTCCACAACAGGTCGTGAGTATCATCGTTGGCTGTAGCTTCATATCGCTGACGTAGTGGATCCCCCCTCAGATCCCGCACATGCTGTCGCCCCACAACAGAATAGGACCACTGTACACCAGCAAGTGCCGGTGGCAAGCAGCTCCAGCCTGGATGGGGCATTGGGCTCGGACGTGCGATACAGAGGGAACAGCGCCACTCATAATGGACCCCATCCGACCGCTGACACAAGACACTCCACCATTCCGCCGCCGCGTCCTGGAGAAAATCAAGTAGCAGCCTCAAAAATGTATCAGGAATTACAGCGGGTAAATTCGTATTTCCCCCCTCTGCGCGACGCCGTCGTTGATCATCCAATAGCGTTTGGGGCGAGCTGGTGCTCAACAACACATTTTGAAAATGAGGGCAGATGCCCTCTCTAAATCGAAAAGCCCGCAAGCTACCCCGACGCCGTCGACTGTTCCCAATGCCTCTTCTGGACAAGCTGCAAGCGGGCCTTCGAATATTGGACGTACGGCTGTGAACGCAGTCCCAAATGCAGGCCCCAAATCCCCATCGGTTTTTACCATGAATGCGCGGAGCACCGTGCCCAACGGAGCATCCGGTTCCTACAACCAAGGGTCTCCATCCGGAAGCCATACCGCCAGCAACCTCCCGAACAATCACGCCTCGCATTTATCATCCGCTTCGACCGCCACGAACGGAACTGCATCAAACCGCCCGACAAGTAATCCTGCTTTACACGCCCATTATCCGCCACTATTGAATCGTAACCCTCAGGGGGTTCAACCTAACGTCCCCAATGCATACCCTGTGGCTTCCAGTAATAGTACAAGCCACGCGTTCGCGCCCCACGTCCAACAGGCACCCTTTCCCCCGCTACAGCCCGGCCAACATTCGACTCAACCCTTTACCGCTGTAAATCCCGTGGCGTCTTCGTCCAGTATGCCATTCCCTGCGACTCATCAGGAGTCTCATCCGCAGGCCCGTTCGCCCGTGCCAGCAGCCGCGTCGGTGATACCAACCCCGGAGCGGCCCCATCAAACAACAGCCCCCCGAACGCCGCATCAAGCGGATAAACGTCGTCTTGCGAGAGATATCCTTTTCTCGTTAGGTAAGAGGAAAAGGGACACTGATGACGATTTACCAGAGCCGAAAGTACATCCTGCAAGCCGTGCGTCTACCCCAGCACCGCTTGTCTCGGAACCATCCGCTCAGCTTTCCGAGCATGTCAGCAACGGGGAGGCGCACTGGCTACCGATCCATGTCCTTCACCACGCCGATGATGGTCACGAGCGCGCCGATTCTCTGCCGTTGTCTGTATCCGAGACAAAGTCAAGGGACGAAATTGAGGCAGAAGCAGAAGCAAGCATCGCAGCGAGCGAACTAATGCTGCCATCCACCCCGCCACGCTCGCCGCACTCCGAGAGTACACGTCTGCCCTCGACTCCTGCCACAAATAAGCCTCCTTCCTTGATTGCAACTCCGCAGTCATCTCCTTCGAAACGATACGCTTATCCCGCTGCGTCCAGTCCGGCTGTGGCAGCCCAGCAACCATCGCTCGAGTATGTCCCACCAACTGCCGAGAGCCACGACGCCGATCCCACCCTGGCTCCGGAGCCTCCATCTCCCCCGAAGTCTGTAGACGTTCGTGCCGCCTCCCCGCTACGCGAGAAGACGCCACTCTTTCTGCCTTCCCCTGAAAGCTCACCGCAAGCTCTGGCGCCGCTGCAAATGAGTGACAAGGTTGATGAATTGGATGACGACGTCATTATACTAGACGACGATGAAGTCGATGTTTCCGTGAAAAGCGCCCGCAACATCTCGTCGAATCGGAAACAAAGGCAGGAGGTTTATGTCCTCATACCTCCGACACCCCGCTGGGTCACCAAGGCTCTCGCCTCGGAGCAGAAACGAGCTGGAAAGCGGCGCGCGCGTTCGAAGAGCCCGGAAATAATCGACGTTGATGCAGAGGACGATGGTGCGATACTGAGTATCTCTAGTGATGATGAAGTGATGTCTAATAATTATTCTAGTAGAGCGGCCTGCAGGCGATGGTAGGCGGGCATGTATACATTTTGATGATGCGCGTCTCTAATTCTTCGGGTGACAGAACTTGCGGAAAAACAGGCAGTACAATTATCGTCAAGTCGTATACGAGAATGCCCTTGCCAGTGGAAAGGCTGCGACGTCGTCATGAACAGCGCGGAAAAGTTAAGAAATCATGTTGTCCAACATGCTAATGATCTTGTCGGTCCCGTATGTCATCTCGAATCCCGTTCAACTGCATTTGCTAATGCCAGCTTCTTGTTCAGGCCCCTCACGCATGCTTGTGGACAGGATGCACGCGACGATTACGAGATGAATCCAAAATACCTGCCCACCTCGAGTTCCATGCGCGAATCCCTCTGTTTTGTGCATACAGAGGTAGGCCGTGCAGTACATTGAATCGTGATTCCGCGCTAACGATTGTTCCCGCTAGACTGCGACGATAGTTTTCGTACGCCGCGAGAACTACTGCAACACCATCTGCTCAGTCATCGAAGCGACCATTTGCGGCGAACACCGGCGCCTTATAAACCTCCCGTGTTTTCTGCGCCTCCTGCGCCCAAGACATTGCCAACGTACATGGTCGAGCCTCAAGACATACGACAGCCGGGTATATCTCGAGAACGCCACGCTCGTCTTGGTACATGGGTAAGTAGAAGTCCACTCGAATCATCCGGTTTGCTAACTGTCTACACAAAACAGGTTTTGCGAAATATATTCGGCCCCGTCAACCTTGGGCCCAAACGGCATAACGCCGCAGTCCCCCTTCGTCGCGTGCGTCGTGATCCCGGCCCCGAAGATCCAAACGCGCCCCCACCCCTCAGACCGGACGAATATGATTTCTTGTCGTCTACTTCCAACACTCGGTCACGAACGCATTTCGGCGATTTGCTTTCTCATGAAGTGTCGGAACTGGTATATAGCGGACACGTGTTTTTTGCTCCCAGCCCAACGCGGGGCGATACAACTCCCCTCGGACGATCCTCGCTCCCTAAGCACCCATCCGCGAACCTTTCGGCGAACCACAGCGGCGACGGAGATGCAGTTTCATCGAACAGCGGCGTTAAAGATGTCGTCGCGAAAGCCGAGGATATATCCGGCGAACATAGGTCGCGCTCAGCTTCGACCGAACGGGGCGGTGGCGGTGTTGTCGTAGAGCAAGACGGCTGGTCGTGTCTGCAGCCTCTGGAGGACGAAGAGAACGTAGACATGATGCTGTGATCTACGTATGTACATGGATCGGGTTTTCGACTATCAGGATCTTGTTTTTGAAATCACCGACTCAGGGAAGCTGCAGGGCTTCCGCCAGAAGTCCGGAAGTTGCGAGTGAAAGGTAGTGAAAAAGCGGGAATTGCTGTGTTCTGCTGGCCTACCACTCCTACTTGACATCGTACTATGCTGCATACTCTCTTTCGCCACTGCAGCCAAATGAGAGCATATTATTCTGCGAGGAATTGTGGCACTTCGAGCCTTGTGGTGGGGAAGTTCTTGCTGAATTTCCATCAGGCGGAATCTCCTGATTGGGCCATGTGTTTGGGATCCCAACCGACTCGCCAACAGCTCTTTTCACTGCTTTCCCTTTCGTTTGTCCTCTTCACAACATGGTTGGCGCCGCTGACGGTCACGGTGAGCACAGGCCATTTTAATTACCCAAATTTCACTCAGACTCGTCTCCACAGCACCCGGTTACATTTCTCTCCGTTCGGCCGAGGTCATTCTCTCCGACATACGGCCAATAAAGCTCAGAGTCGATGCTCTTCGTTCCGTTAACGTATTTCTCGACGAGTTTCTGTACAACATCCTCAATGCAGCACGCTCGCTCTCGACGGAGAAGCTCAGAGAGGGTCTACTGAAGGTCCTACCGGGCGCGTTAGGCAAGGAGGCGCTGTTGGAGGCTGAAGTGGAGTTGCGCGCTTACTGGGAGCGGACCAATGGCGCCGCTCCGCCGCAGGCAGCTATCGAGGAGAACGGCAAAGACTTCCACCTGCAGTGGTCTTTCGAGGTGCGCCCTCTGTCTAGATCGACAGTAGCGTCGTAACTGAACTCTTGGATACTAGTTGCTACGTCTAAAGTGCGAAGCATACTCAACGCTGAATGACTCGGACGAGGACGCGGACGTTGAGAAACGATTGAACGACCATTCGGTGCAGGGGGGAGGCGCATCGCCAGTCAAAACCGCTCTCGTAGCCCCCGCTGCTTTGTACCTCACCGCGATCCTTGAGTGCGTGCACAGTCATTGATAGCCATGTCATTACTGATCTTCCCTCCGCATTTTGCAGAGCTATATGCGAGTAAGTAGAACTTCTCCCGATTTCCCTTTGATCCTAGATATTGAGACGTCTCCCGGCAGACATATTTTATCGAACGTGGGTCGCGTGGCAGCACGAGACAGTAGCAGGACAAGCGCTACCGTGCAAGATCTCTTCGTCGCACTGTGTGAGGACGACAGTATTTATGGGCTGTTCAAGTCCTTGAAAGGTATGTGGTAGCTCCAGATTCTCATGTGTGTGGCGTGACCTCGGCTCATGCCGGCTCCTTCTCCATCTTCTGTTGTATCAGTGTACGAACAGATAGAAAGCTTGTCCAATATGCCCAAACCACGACGCAGCAAATCGTTCTCACGGACCGACCGCCCATCCTCTCTCTCACGCACAAGCTCCCCTCACCACGATACCGCAACCAACCACCGTGACTCTCCCGCACTACCATCGCGCGCCCGCTCTCGTATTTCGTCAGACACTGTCATGACAGCGACAGCAGCTACGACCTCCTCCTCGCGGTCGTCGTTTGAGAAGTCAAGAGCGATGAAGCTATTCAACAGGTCGTCCGGAGAGCAAGGTGCCTTCTCGTCAGACACTCATGGGAGCGGCCACAAAAAGTCGGACTCCGTTATAAGTGACGCGACAACGAGGCAAACACCGTCGCTATACAACGATAGCCAGGAGTTTGAGGTCGGTCGCGCGCCAGACAATCATTGCATAGACCTGCTAACACGCTGATAGGATGACTCCATGCTAGAAGAGTTTGACAACGCAATGCGCTCTGGACCAACCATGAAGATGTCGTTAACACCGGATAGGTTGAAAACTATGGAGGTCTGTCGCTTCGTTCTAAGCCCTCAACATGGATTTTTCTTATACATAGTTCTAGTCATACAACAAGGAAAGGGGTGGACGTGGTGGGACCCGCAAAGCACCTCCGAAGTCCTCTCGACACGCCTCCAAGGCCAGTGAAAAGCCTCCTTACGATCTATCGACCCTTCCTCCTTCGCCATCTCCCAAGCCGAACCCCATACCCCCTCTGCGTCATGTGGACTCTATCATTGAGGACGACGAAGAGGGCTCCCGCACAGATGGGCGGCTATCAAAGGCAAATATTCCAAGCGCGAATCCAAAACGTGCCCGCGCTATCTCTGCCTCCGTGCCCCCTACATCAAACCGTCATTTCCTCACCCGGAAACCCTCCCAAGATGCGGCGAACAGGGCCCCTGCTCAGCGTGATCGCCATATACCCAAGCAACTAGATATACCGTCTGGCAATCCTCCTCGAACCCGCAGAGTTGTGCGAGGCATCGAAGACCTCGACTTAGACGACGTAATGGGAGGCTCTGACGACGACGACTCGAATGTGCTGGATGTCCCCGTACCACCGAAACGTGGGCCTCAAACCGCGGGCGCTGTCTCTAGCAGCACGCGAGACCTGATCGACTTCCTTTCAACGGGACCACCCGATGAGAACTTTTCGCCGACGGGAGTAAGCGCTGCGAATGCGAGTGCGATCTCGCTGGACAGTAAACAGAAGGGTTCAGGGCGCTTACAGCGAATGATGTCTAAATTAAGGTGAGCAGACTGACAATCGACGCCTAAACTTCGGTCGTTGACGACGCCTCATCTCCTCTTCGTAGGATTGCACAAACACCCGTTACAAGTCCTACACGAGGCACGCTCACCGCGAAGAAATCAATGTCCAGCCTTTCTTTGGCGAACAGACCGATACCCCCACGCCCGCCGCGCGTAGTCCAACCGTCGTCGCCGTCTCGGGACTCGTGGGAAGACCAGTCCGTGTCTCACTCCAATGGACCTTCCGATCCATCGTTTTCTCCGCCCGCACCGCGCCGTGAATTATCGCAGAATGGCCATTCACCATCGCCGACCCACTCCGCCCCGTCCTCCGTCGTTGTCAATGGGAATGGGAATGGGCATGGCTTTGTACACCCTGTTACCGACGACGACCGTGTTTTGGCTGGAACCCCGCGCGCTTACAAGGTGCATGTCCCTACCAGTCGCCCTACCAGTCGGCCGAGCAGTACCACCCCTCAGCATGTACCCGAGTCGACCCCAGCGAGCCGCTCTCAAGCCGTCGCATCTCTTAACATCAACGGCTCGAACGGTGCACAGCCATCTGCTGATAACGCGCGAGATTTGCGACGTCTTCTGGCTCAAGCGACGACTGCCGACGAATGCCGTCTGCTTTTGGACATGTTCTTAGCCAAATGCGGGTTCCCAGCGGAAAACATCGAGTACAAAAATCCGTACCCATCTCCGACTACTGCAGACGGCGGACCTCAATCCACAGTGCGTGGAGACGGACTCGAGCATTCCCTGGTCGAACTCTTGCTTGGGTGCCGCAGTGACGCCGTGCCATATACCCCCAACCACACTTCCCCTAGTAAAGTTACACCCACTGTCGTTACCCCAAGTAACGTTTCCCCGAACAACGTACATGCGCCTGGGCTTGCTAGCCCGCCCCATACCCCCACTGCTCCCCGCATATCTAATGGAGCGTCTCCCATTTCTCCAACCTTCGCCAATACCCCCGGGATGCGCCATACTGCGAGGGCGTAAGTATGCTGCATATACTAATGTCGTTCGTAATCGAGTAAATGGTGGAATCTTCCATTTCGCTTTCGTTACTTAAATTATTCTCTTTGTATCGCAGGAGCCATATCATCACTCCACACACTTTCGTTGTTCCTATCACCGTCCTTTCCTTCATGTATGCTTGAACCAGTTCTTTCTGATTACAATGTGGGCATATGGAATTATTTTGCTTATGCTATGTAATTATCGGTACATATGGAAAACACTCATGAACAGTTCTGATTTGAACGGCTTGAAAACGCCAGAGTATATTGTGTCTACTGGACCTCCAAAGACACCGCGATCCCCATGGATGCCAACTCGGCACAGAGGTATCGAAAGACGTACGGCACAGCGACGACGTCGAGGTCTCCTCCTTTTGGTGCTCGTCCGAGCATATTTTGCGGTGGGATGGCGACTCGGACGTCCGGTTGAGCCATTCGATCCGGGTTTTGTCCTGTCGCCAAAGCCTGTCGTTCCCGCTCCTCCGTCTCCTCGGCAGCCGCGCGACATACCCTGCAGTATTCGCCCCCTGGGCCTGTGGCTTTCAGCGCACCTGTAGACCCAAATGCAACCTCGCCGAGCCTGATATCTTCATAGCCCAAAGAGATGAGGCTACCGCATGTCCGGCATACCCATGCGGTGGAATAGTCGGAACAGTTCATCAGGCGATCTTGAAGTAAGAAGGAGGTCCCGTGGGCTATGAGCGCGTCTCGCTCCATCTCACCGAACCGGATACCACCAGCACGCTTCCGACCCTAAGATATACGTGTCAGTGACGAGAACTGGTCGCTTGTACGACGAAGGACATTACCTTGACAGGCTGACGGGTAACGGGATCCACAGGGCCAGTAGTACGGACTTGAAACTTATCCAACACCATGTGCCGCAGTCTCTGGTAGTAGACGACACCGAGGTATATGTCTGCTGCAAACTCTTGCCCTGTGATGCCAGAGTACATAGGCTCGTGCCCATAATAGTTGTACCCTGCAGCTTTGAGCTGCTCGCCAAAGTAACTAATAGCGGTGTCTTCTTCCGAGAACCTGCGGTGCGTTAGCAGGGTGAAGTCGGTAAATGTGTGCAAACGCACTTGAACGGTGTAGCGTCCTGAGCGAGTCCATGCATGGCACCCGCTTTTCCCGCCATACTCTCCACTAACATGCCGATGGTCATTCGACTAGGGAAGGCGTGAGGGTTGATGATGACATCAGGTTGCATTCCGCTCTCCGAGAACGGCATGTCAACGGCCGGCCATTTTTGAGAGCAAACACCTTTCTGCCCATGTCGCGACGAGAACTTATCTCCGATGACAGGTGCGCGTGTTATGCGCAAAGTGATGTGAAGCTTCTGCAGCTCAGAGTCGCCCGCATCGCTGCCTGTGGTTTGACCGTCAGTTTTGTGCAATCAACGAATTTCCTTTCACTTACCGAGCAACCGAACTTCGTCGACATATCCGACTTCATCGCCCTTGTATTTAACGAAGCGAGTCCGATGTGTGGTGTCGTCTACATATGCGGCCAAAAAGTCCCCGGAAGTAACTTTCAAGCCGATGAAGGGGAGGCCATCGTTATCCAAGAAGTCGCAGCATGGATGTTGTTTCAGTTTCGGTCCATTTGCAGTCCGTATATCACTGCCAAGCCCGAAATGGAGTGTCGGCGACGTGGAGGACTTGGATGCTCCCCGGACATCTTTGAGATCGATGATTTGGGACTTGTAAACCGTACCGTATGTGAATCCGCGTTCGTGGGCAGACTTGTTGAGAATCATGGCATCTTCCATATCGTACCCCGTGTAGGATATGACGGCAACAACAGCATTTGTGCCGTTTGGGAAAGAATCCATGGCGTACGTATTATGGAGGGCCGGACGGACGACAGGACTTTGCCCAGTTTGTAGTCGGTAGAGTTTGTTGTCTGTTCGATGCTTGAGGGCTGTCGAGGGTGTCCCCATAGTCTGTTTACCCATCTACGACGCCGAATAAGCCAAGTAGGTCATATAGACAGCATGAATAATTTACCTGGCATTGATAGATATTTCTTGGACTCTGCGTCATCGATGTTCAGATCTGCGTAGCGCCAATAAGAAAAACAAGCCCACCTGGTTGAAATCCGAGAACGGTGTAAGATTGGCGAGAATCGACAGGAAGTTGGTGGGATCATGTTCAACGTGAGTAGAAACGCCTTGCTCGATACCTTCGGGAGTACACGCGATATCCATATATACCTGCTCGAAAGGACCAACTTGGTCGTCTCGTCCATTGGGGAGGTACTTCACGGGTCGCATCATCCGGGACGGTGATGCAAATAGGAAAAGACCCGGATACTGGCCGCCCTTGGAGGTCGGCACGTACCCAATCTCTAAGTCTACGGGGACGTTGTGTTTTCCTTCGGTCTTCCATATGCGTAGATTTGTGGCCAATTGCTTCGCAACGGCGGGCCGCGCCCAGCCTACAACGCGTCCATCCAGCTGAATGCACAGATTCTTTTTACCGTCGACGGATGGGGTAAAAGCCTGAGTCATTCCATGGGCAGCAAGAAGTGCGGGTATATGCGCAACCGCTAGAGGCGACGTTACGATGCGACACGTTCGTGAGAGATGGTTAAGCAATCCGCACGGGGAGCCATCTGGGGTGTGCACAGGGCACAGGAAACCCCACGCCTCTGGCAAGAGCTTGCGGACGGTGGTGGTCTTCAGCTCGGCGAAGAAGGCACCACGATGTATACACCGGAAATGGCTTATATACCGCTGCCAGTTCAGTTTCTCCGCGACGATCGTAAAGCCAGAGGCTTGCTGCAGATCGAGGCCTGTAGGAGAAACGAGGTTGCCCGTCGCAAGGAAGTTGGACATACGGGCGCCAACATCCCAGTTAGTATGGGCCAAGATCTTGGCCATATATCGTCCTAAATGTGGGGTGAGTTGTGTGAGAGGAGGAATTGCGAAGGCGGGACTCACGGTCGAAAAAATCGGGGACGAAGTCTGGTCTCCGAAGATCCTGGTTGATTTGGTTTCGGATAGCGTTTAGGCCCTCTTCAAGTCGCTCCTTGATGATCATCCCATATAGACTGCCGGGGAGGAGGACCTCTTGGTGCTGTGGAGAATCCGGGTTGTCTGCACAGCACGACCCAGAGACTAGCGAATAGAGTTTGCGCAGCATAAACCTGCCAAGAACGGGTGAGTCCTCATCTGAACTCTCGAGGAAGTTTCTTACAGCAATAATCGGAATTTGTCTCGCGGCGAATCCAGGTGGACCAGGATCATTTTTTGTATGAGCCATGCGCCAAGTGCAGCGTTTGTCCAGTCGTCTGGAAGGGCCAGGACTACCCTGAACTTGTCCCCGAGATACTCCAGACATTGTTCCCCCGTCTGCATCCCAAACCCTTTGAAGCTTCGCAGGAGCAATTCAACTCGGTCTGTGAGGAAAGTATTCTCGTAGTCTTCCATCATTACGCCTTCGAATATTTCCTTGTCCGACGCACCCACAAGGGCTTTGAGAATCAGCATGATCGGAACGACGTATTCAGTTTTCCGCCAGGAAAAGCGAAGCATGGCACTCCCGTTCGAGAGGTAGTGCAGGTTGTTGGTTGCGCTGGTCTGGTCGGGCCTAACACATCGAATTTGGACGCCAAATTTCGTGTACGAAGGTCCGCGGTTAGCGAACGCAGGTCGGATGAGGGAAATGACGTGATTTCGGCGGGGAAGAATGAGGTATCGTATGAGTCGCTCGTTACCGTTGACAACGAAGTAGCCTCCGAATTCCTCGGGCTCTTCGTGGTGCTTGACGAGTTCGGCAGATGACATAGAACGGAGATTACACCGTACAGACTACATCAGACAGTGAGAATCTTGTTTCAAAGCGGTAAGAGATGAGATAACGTACTCTAACCATGATGGGCACTAGCCCGCAATCTCTTATGGATTCTTGTTTTGCATTGTCGTTAACCTGCCAACATATTTTGGCTGTCATTCGTCCGCGGTATGAAGTTAGGCGTTCGCGAGCCTGGGGGACGCAATGTAAGCATATATCACGAAGTGCACAGTGCGATGGGCGTATATAACACGCTTTTCAACGAGCAGGGGCCAAGCCGGCAACGTCGTACTCACTTCGGTAGGGAAGACTTTCCTCTCCTTCGTTGTTTTCTCTTTATCTGTGACTAGTGGTCTCGCTATTGTGACCTTCTCGATCCATACTATATTACGATGGATTGTTAGGATGGTGCATATTAAATTTAAATGCGACGCACTTCGCAAGCGATTCCCCCAACCTGTCTGCCCGCTTTCGGTGCCGATTTGGCCTGTCCCGTCGAAGACAACGCGTTCTCCCATTTCTTTTATCCCGAGGGAAAGAAGACCCTGGCCATCCCCATCGCCCGCAGATAACCCGGAGTCGTCGAACAGTGCATTGAAAGACTCGATGTGAGGCGCGACAAATTCGTTGAGTATTGGGATACTGGAGCCGTTTTGAGTGGGATTTTTGAACGATTCTTCGCGGGCGAGTGTGTTGAACGTAGGAGTCCGTTTCGTACGAACTGAGCCGTCTGGCATGGCTTTCTGCGCCTGCGCTGCTATGTCAAGCCTGTATTTTACTCAAGATCGCCGAGCAGAATTGAAAGCACTTCAAAAAATTAAACCACGTGGATTTCTCGGAGGTATTTGCCGAGGCTCGAGTCCTTTTTGAAGTCGAGTCGCGTTCAACGATAACGACCTTCACGTCTCTCTCCTCTTCACCACCATGTTCGGCCAGAATTCTGTCACGTCCTCTTGGGGGCAGCCGCAACAGAACCAGCAGCAGCAGCAGCCAGCCGGAGGTTCTGCGTTTGGTCAACCGAGCGCATTCGGGTCCGGCGGTGGTGGTAAGTCATCCATTGTCATCGATATAAGGCGCCCAACACCAACTTTCTTCGAGCTTTTGGTTCTGGAGGCGCGTTTGGTCAGAACCAACAGCAGCAGCAGCAACCGGCAGCGAACCCAATGTTCGGGGGACTAGGCGGCACCTCCAACACCGGTAATTCTGGTTTCGGTGCGCGTCCTCGAGCCCACGCTACCAATTTGGCTAACTTTTCGCTCTCACAGGCGCTTTTGGCTCTACCAATAACGCCCAAACAAATAATGCCAACCCGCTCTTCGGTGCGTCAAAACCAGCGACAGGATTCGGCGCGTTCGGTGGTGGGGGTGGAACATTTGGTGGCGGGGGTGCGTTCGGAGCCAGCACGAGCACTCCTGCCTCAGGGTCGGGTGGAGGTATATTTGGCCAGGCGAATACAAACGCGGGCACAAGCACTTTTGGAGGAGGCGGGTTGTTTGGACAAAATAAGCCGGCGACTGGGTTCGGGGCAACAACAAGTAAGTCATCGCTGTTGACTTCACTGGCAGAAAATAATGTCTCAACGCTAGCAAATCAAACCGACGTCGCTGTTGCTCCAGTAACCACGGGTAGCTTGAATCCTCCATATGCTGTCTTCAGCGAGAAAGACGCTGCAAATGCTAGCGTGACCCTTCAGTATCAAAGCATCAGCGCTACACCCCAATACAGAGGGTCATCATTCGAAGTACGTCTCCCTGAACTACAAATCTTGCATTCTACTTGCGGCCGATCTGATTTGTCTAATCAATGTTTAGGAACTACGTTTCCAAGATTACCAGCAAGGCCGAAAAACAGCAGGTGCGGGTGCTGGCGCGTTTGGCCAGCCGTCAGCATTTGGCGCACCATCACAACCTGCCGCTAGCACGGGCAACAGCATTTTCGGCCAACCTGCACAACCTGCGCAGCCGACGAACTCGATATTCGGTGGTGGTGGAGCGTTTGGTCAAAACAACCAGCCAGCCGCCGGTAATGCTTTTGGTGGTGGGTCTGCTTTCGGTCAGCCGGCTGCGCCCGCAACAGGAACTGGATTGTTTGGCGGAGGCGGCGCTTTCGGACAGCCTCAAAACCAGCAGCCGCAACAGTCGACTGGATTCGGTGGTTTCGGGCAACCTCAACAGCCGCAAACGCAGCAACCTGCTGCTAACACAGGCGGAGGCTTATTTGGTGGTGGCGGAGCGTTCGGTGCGAAACCAGCGGCGTTCGGCAGCACTACTGGAAATACCTTTGGTGGGGGTGGAGGTATCTTCGGTCAGAATCAGCAGCAGCAGCAACCCGCTGCTCCCAGTGGTGGTCTCTTTGGGCAACCTGCGGCACAATCACAACCTGCTTTCGGTGAGCCATCCCTGCCTTCGTTGTTTATATGGCCTTTCTGACATCCTCTTTCTACAGGCGCGAATAATAACGCCCCGAAGCCTGGCGGACTATTTGGTCAGCCAGCCGCTCAGCCCGCGGGACAAACCAACGCATTCGGTGGCGGTGGTCTGTTTGGTCAGCAGAACCAGCCCAACCAACAGCAACCCGCACCGTCGGGAGGCTTGTTTGGCGGTGGCGGCGGATTGTTTGGCAATAACAACAATAATCAGCAAAACCAACAGCAACAGCCCAACCAACCCCAGCAGGGTGGTGGACGTAAGATCTGATTCCATTCGAGTGCTCTATCCCTACTAACATAGCGCGCCTTCCTAGTATTTGGGCAACCGCCAGCTCAACAGCCGTCGGGTGGGCTGTTCGGAGGGGGCGGTGGATTGTTCGGCAACAATAACAATAACAACAACAACACCGCCCAGCCAAATCAGCAACAGCCCGCGCAGAGTTTCGGTCTTTTTGGTGGTGGCCCAAAGGCTCCCACACCTGCTGCGCCGAGCGGAGGGCTATTCGGAAACACATTCGGTCAATCTACTACGAACACCAACAGTGCACCCGGGCAGCAGCCTAGCATATTCGGCAACACGCTTGGCCAATCGTCGAACCAACAGTCCAACACCAATACGGGTGCATTCGGAGGCGGCGGTCTTTTTGGCAACAAGTCGACGACGGGGACCGCGCAACCGAATCAAGGTGGCGGTCTCGGCGGCGGCTCGTTATTCGGGAACTCTTTCGGTGGCTCGAATTCATTCAATACGTCGACAAACAATGCTGGTACCCAGGGATCCCTGACAGCATCTATAGCGGAACCCATCGGTACAAATCTCCCCATATTCTCCATGCTACCCCCAGGGCCCCGCGCCGTTCCCGTCGATTCGCCAAAAAAGAAGCCCGGTTTCTTCGTCGACGTTCCAACGCGGTCACCGGTGCCACGTCTGCAACTAGGCTATACCCCTGCGAACATCAAGTTGCGCGGTTTCGCGTCGCAAGCCGCGTCGTCGTCCCTCGGTGGCAACCCCTTCAACGCGACTCTATCCTTCAACTCGGGGAAACCCAACGCACTGTCGTTAAGTCGAACTGCAGATTACAACGGGGGAGCCGAGGCCTTCCTCAGCAGCCGTAGCTCGAGCCCGTCCTTAGGCAGCGGCAACCGCCAGAGCGTGAAGAAGTTGATCTTGGACAAGAAGATCGAACCTTCCGATCTCTTCAGTCAATCTGGAGGCTCTCCCAGTATGAAGAACGGCGCCGGGAAAGTCAGCTTCAGTCCAGCTTTGAGCGTGGCTGCACGGGAGAAGGAAGCGGCTGCCGCTGCCGCACCCATGTTGGCTCTCCCTGCTCCCAATGGCACACCTTCGCCTGCTCGAAAACCATTGAATCGATTCACCGCGCACAGCACACATCATGTCATCGACGCAGACAAACCTGGGCCAGCACCAAATAGCGGTGCTTCCGAGCTGCAAGAGGGTGACTACTGGGTGAAGCCAGATCTCCAGACGCTGAAGAACACGGGATACGAGGAGCTGTCGTCCTTCAAGGATCTTGTCGTTGGACGGGTCGGATACGGCGAGATCCACTTCCTCGACCCTGTCGATCTGACAGGACTGAACAAGCTGAGCGCGCTCTTCGGCGAAATCGTACGCTTCGACGACAAGGAGTGCATCGTATACCCAGACAGCGACGACGTGGACAAGCCACCTCCGGGCTCCGGGCTGAACGTGCGGGCGCGCATCACGCTGGTGCGATGCTGGGCGGCGGACAAGGCTACGCGTGAGCCTATCAAGGACGAGAAGCACTTGGCCGCGATCAAGCATCTGAAGCGACTGCGAAACATGAAGCACACGCATTTCGAGGGATTCGACTTTGCGGAGGGCAAATGGACGTTTACGGTGGAGCATTTCTAAGCCTGCATATCTATCTACGGTCTGTTACCTCCTCTGCCGCAAATCTGCTTTCTCCTAGTCTTGCATGTCGTACTCTACGTTGTCGTGTCTTGCATGTCCAGCGCTCGTTTGATAGTATTATATTAGCTACCGGTAGCCTCTCATGTACCTAGTCGCATCGTGTCCAATGATTGCTCAATATAACGAGACTTCATGATGTACTTACCTTGGCTTTTCGGTCGCGATGGGTCTCCAAGTTGCCAGCATGGCCATGTGTTGTTGTCACTGTGAGCCTCATGGCCAGAAAGAAGCGGTGGCGGTGCAAGTTTACGCCTCGACTTTGACTCCCTCGGAGTCTCGGACTACGTCTCAACACGTATCTCAAAACCCGTCACAAGGACATTCACTTACTACCACGGTAGGTCACTCAGATTTGCGCACTTCAAGTAGTAACTCATAGGCGATGGTCATCTACTCTGTAGCATGCATGGGTATGGCATCAACTGAGGAGGCGAATCACTTTGAGCCGCGAGTCCTTGTTCGAAGTCCTGACTCCTTAATCCTCCTCCTGCGCCTTCATGTCGACGTTACCGTATACCTTTCGTCTATCGGATGTCACCGCGATGAGACCCTGGGGACGATTACTTCACGGTCTTCAACGCCCTGCAAGCCGTCCGACGTACTGATTCCAAACTCCTGGACATGCGCAGACTTCCAGCGGACGCATGATCGATGCCTGTATCCTATTATGCAAGTACTCTGCAGGTCCTCTCACTAAATCGCGTCACTTTCAAGAATGCCTACCAACCTATCCATTTGTGGCGCCATACCCGTGACTCGCTCTACCAAGCCCCGTTAAACTGGAATCAAGCGTATTCAACATCGACGCCGTTAACTTGCCGGGAAATTCCCCGCAATTCCCTCCGGCCCTGCGATTGCTCGATCTGCCATCGGATGTGACATCACTGGGCGCTGTGGCCTGGATGATCTTGAAGCCTGCCCCCCTCGTCCGTGACTTTCGCAAAGACCAGACCCTCGCTTGTCCATGCGCTCATTGGCCAATGGACGTGCGTCCTTGAAGCACCTCGGCCTTTACGTCTCTCCGGCCCTCTATAGCGCTCGAGTCCTTGAGCTCCAGACTTTTCTGGACCTGTCGCACAACACGAGCGTTCGAGCTGTTGATCTGGGCGATATGGCACCGGCCGACAACATTTCGAAAGAACATTCCGCATGGCACATTAGTCCGCAGCGTCTCCTCACATTGATGATAGAAGACATCTACGCCGGGCCAGACAACCATATGGACCGGAAGACTTGCCATCTGCGCTACGATAGTGCGCTCGCGATGGGGGACGGCGGACGCGTTGGCGCAGCTCGTTCATATCAAGAGGGTGGTTGAGCTGGTGGTTCCGGCGTTCCAGGGATGGCAGGGAAAAGTCGTCTCACACTGTTTACGGGAGTGTGATGCATGCGACATCCTTAGAGTTGACGCACTCCGTCATGTTTATTACTGAGGCTTACTGGAAGACTCTGACTTCACCACGATCTGCTTCGCCGGTGGACGGCTCAAACTTCAATAAAATTGTGTATTCCAGTCAAAGTCACACGACCAATAATAGGGATGACGATGTTGCACTGGCAACCAAGGGGCACCGTGAGCGCTGAGAGGGACCAATGGCAATCGTATCGTCCCTTGAGCGCGCATAACCATTCCACCTACTATGGCGAGATATTACTGGCCAGTACCATCGCGCAGCATCTGATTAGATCAACACAGCGAATTAACAGCCTGCCAGATGAAACACGTACGCGTCCTTGCCGAGTAATTTTGATTCGGAAGAATATTTTCAGGAGGTCTGGAGGCAATCTGGAGTGGGTCGGTGGGGGCAACCAGGCGGGCACCAATAGGATCGCAGGTTGCAGGATAGCCTTTCAAGCACCGCGACGGTCTGCTCTCCTGGACTCCCCATAGCTTGGCTTGGAAAAAAAGCGTCTGTTTAGAGGAAACAAGACATGGGGAGCACAAAATGCGGCGTATGATCTGTCTGCTCTGGTTAGATATACGAATCTCTGCAGAAGAAGGCGTTGGAGATGGCCAGACCGTTCGCACTCACGATGTTACAGTAGCTCCATGTAGTATCCACTGACGCACAGGCTCTAGAACATTATTTTGATCAGTCCGAGTTGGTTGCCGGCGGCGTGGCGACTTGGGGGCCATGTCTGCTCAAATGCACTGCAGCCTTTCCCACCTGAACCAGAGCGATACGAGGGAACGAATGGACTGCAAATGGTATATCGCAGAGCGCTGGTTGCTGCGGATGAAAAAGAAAAAGGAACCAGTGAGAGGCGGTGAGCGAAAGTGTTCAAGGTCGCCACGGTAAAAAGGCCTCACGGTCGACTCGAGTCTGGAGCGACCATCCACAGCGCCCGGAAGGGGTCCATCCAGAATTGATACTATTTTTCTGGACTCACTTTATAATCCCCATCGACAGATATCAATCGCCCTTTCCCTTCTACCCTCACCACCCTCTTGAACGTTGTCGAACGGGAAGTGCGGAAGAAAAAAAAGAAATGGCCCGCAAGAACGCACGGTCCCCCTCACACGAGCGCGACCCGATCCTCCTCAAGAAACAGAAAATATTACACAACACAGAGCCGGCGTTCGACCACAGCCAGCAGTTTGCCGCCGAGGTCTTCGACGCTGGTGCCATCCAAAAACTTGCAAGCTCGTACGCCGTCAATCAGCCGTTCAAATACGCGATCGTCGAGAAACTCTTCCAGGACGATCTGCTTAAGAAAGTGAAGGACGAGTGTCTGAGCGAGCTCAACTTCACGGAGAAGGAGACAGATATCTACAAGGTGCGTTTCATACCGTGTATCTGAAATTATCAGCGACCGACATCCACTACAGGTCAACCAAACAGGAGACCTTGCCTCCTTAAACTTCCTCACGCCGTCCCAAATATCTTTGCTACCAAGCCTGCTAGCCCTGCGCGATGCACTCTACTCCGACACTTTCCGCAGCTACCTCCAGGCCGTTACCGGCTGTGGCCCGCTTTCGGG
The DNA here is from genome assembly GCA_000827205.1 of Plicaturopsis crispa FD-325 SS-3. Taxonomy (NCBI): domain Eukaryota; kingdom Fungi; phylum Basidiomycota; class Agaricomycetes; order Amylocorticiales; family Amylocorticiaceae; genus Plicatura; species Plicatura crispa. Next base: position 1,845,301 of record KN832554.1, read on the forward strand.
CACGAAGCAGGACATGTCCGTGAACTCTTACACCAAGGGCTGCCATCTCCTCAACCACGACGACGTTATCGGCTCGCGGCGTGTCTCCTATATCCTCTACATGCCGCTCCCGCACTATCAGTTCTGGCAGAAGGACTGGGGAGGCGCGCTCGAGCTCTACCCTACGCGGATGGGCGTTGATGGAAATGAGCCAGAGGCGATGCCCATGAAGACCATTCCCCCGAGCTGGAACCAGTTTATATTCTTCGAGGTGCAGCCAGGGAAGAGCTTCCATTCGGTAGAGGAGGTCGTCGTCGGTGGGGAGGGTGAGGATGGCAGGGAACGATTAAGCATCAGTGGGTGGTTCCACGCCGCGCAGCCTGGCGAAGAGGGCTACCAGCCTGAACCACCCGTGCGAGAGGTCAAAAGCTCTAGGGAGCAACTTGTGAGCATTGCTTCCGTTCAAAATCTCATTTGCACCGTTGCTTATCGCATGATAGACGTCCACACAGACAGTCTTCAAATCCTACCCCGAATCACCCGAGCCGCCTCTCCCAGAGACACCTCTCAGCGAAGAGCACGTCTCTTTCCTCTCCGAATTCCTCAACCCGGTATATCTCCAGACGCGTACCATGCGCGCGCTCGCCACCCGGTTCATCGAGGAATCCAGCCTCGAGCTCCACTCTTTCCTCTGCGAGCCCCTCGCATCGAAACTCCAGACCGGCTTACGCGAAAACGACTTCAACGACGGGCTCGGGCCCGAGCGGGGCGGCCGCATCCCGCCGCACGTCGCCGGCACCACTGGCGCGTGGGCGCTCAAAGGCCCGCCCCACAAATGGCGCTACTGCACGCTCGCGCCCCACGCCGAGGGTGCCCCCGTTGCCGCGGTGACGCCCCGGGCGGCACACACATCGCCGGACGAGATTGTCCGCAGCCTGCAGGACGAGCTGTTTCCCAGTGCGGCGTTCCGTGCCTGGGTGGCGGGCGTGTCCAAGCTTCTTCCCCTCCGATACTCGGCGGAGGCGCGGCGGTTCAGGCCGGGACTTGACTATACCCTTGCGACGAGCGAGGAAAACGAGGCGCGCCTGGATGTTGTGCTCGGTCTGACCCCTGAACTCGCTCCGGAGCAGAGCTCTTCCACGAACGGGAGAGGGAAGAAGAGCAAGGCCAAGCAAGAACCGAAGGGTTGGCAGACTGGGCTGTGGGGTGGCTGGGAGGTTCGTTCGTTTCATCTTTGCGCAAGGGGCCGATGCTTACCCGTGTTCTTTGACAGTGCTACATGGCCCCGCACGACGAGGAGGATGACCCCGCTGTATATCGATCTGGATCTCACAAAAAGCCCACCTCGGAGAAGAACGGGAATGGTCATGATGTCGAAATGGCCAACGGCACTAACGGCACACACACTCATAATGGCACCAACGGAACGAATGGTCACAATGGCACGAATGGTACGAATGGCCACAGCAACGGCAAATCGCACACGAACGGCAACGGCGCTGCCTCCTCATCCAGTCCTAAATCAGCGAGATCTACCGCAAGCCCCAAGCCTAAGCAGCAGAGTCCGTTGCAGTCGATACACGAGGACAGCGACGACGGCGATGAGGACGAGGATGAAGACGACGGCACATTGCTAACCGTCCAGCCCGGATTCAACCGCTTGCTCCTCGTCCTACGAGACGAGCGCGTCATGCGGTTCGTCAAATATGTCTCCGCTGCGGCCGAGGGCTCGCGATGGGACGTCTGCGGAGAATACGAAGTCGGCGCTGTCCAAGTGGAAGACGGAGACGATGACGACGACCCTTGACATTGTCCTACTTCTCTTTGCATCGCTACTTCATCGACATCTTCCCCCCATCTACATCCATCCATCCCTCATTGCTTTCAACTGTAAACCAGTATATACCATGCTCATATATGCGCCCTATAATAGTTATATGTAGGACGGTCATGCCTCGTCGTCAAGTACATCTGCAGGATACACACCAGCTGTGCACAAAAAGTAGTAGATAATGTATTCAAAAATGTGTTTTCTTCCCCTGGCTTGGAACGATAGCGGCGGATTCCCGTTTTGCGAGCGCAAGTGCGGCGCCAGGCTTTGAGCGTGGCCGATTGCTTTTATCCCGTCCTCCTCTGCCGCCGCCGCCCTCGGCCCTACCCCCGCCCTCGGCCTTACCACCGCTCTCGCCACCCCACCACGGCTGTGGCTCTTCTACACGCTGCCGTTTCGGCGGGGCCTGTTCCTCCGCACTAGGATCTTCCGTGACCCTTGCCCTGGCCTCGCGCGGTGTGCCTTTATAGCCAGTATTGTCTGCTGCCTTCCGCCGCGGGGGCCGAGTCTCCTTGCTGTACTTGTCCTTGGGGTTCCGCGGTCCGTCCTCTCGTTTGGGACGTGGGCCGCCACCCCTGCGGACGGCATCGGCAGAGGCGTATTCGACGACGAGCTTCCGCCCGTCGAGCGAGTGATTCTTCGGGTTGACGAGTGCCGCGGTTGCGTGCTCTGTGCTCGTGAAATCAACGAAAGCAAATCTATATGCACGGATATCAGTAGATATCTTGACGAGAGGTGCAATACATTATTTGGTCGTACCCTTTGCATAATCCGCTGTCCTCAAATGTGCCCATGCGTACTTTGCGGAGCCAAACGTCTTTTTCTTGGGGTTTGGTCTCGTCTTCAGCGGCTGCTGCGTCGGGTGCGGCTACGGGCTCCTTGCCCTTCACCTTTTCGTCTGCTCCTTCGACCTCCGCCGCCTTCCCCTTTTTCTTCACCGCACGATGTGCTTCAAGTAGCTCGCGTATCGATTGCTCGGTTGTTTCGAATCCAAGGTTTCCCAGGAAAAGCGTGGGCGCTGGCGGCTGCTTCTGCGCACGAAGGATTTTCTGCGCGGTTTTCGACAGCCCTGTGAGGTTTTTCGACGCATCGGCTCCCTCTTCTGCACCGGCAAGGGCAGGCCGACCGGTATAATCGTCGCCTACGTTAGTTGCATTCTATGAGATACGAAAGTGGTAATATTCAAGCAAGAAGACAGACCGTCTTTGATCAAGAGTCGCCTCCCGTTGAGAGGTTTTTCGGACATGGTAATGGCAATGATTTTTGCCTCCGGTGTCGCGAAATCGACGTATGCAAACCTAGAATATCAATGCAGAGTGTTTATTCAGGACATGCGTGCATAAATCCGTGAAATTGGACGGACCCTCTATTCTCTGGCTTCGCCGTTGGCGCGCTCGGTAGCTTCATCGGCATATTCACCCGCGTAATCTCCCCAACCCCGTCAAAGAACCCCTTCAGCGCCTCCACGGTCGTCTTGAATGTCATATTCCCCACCCACACCGAGTGCTGGCGCTTCCCCTGCGCAGCTGGAACATCTTCCTTCCCCGTGCGTGCCTCCTTCCCGGTACGAGTTTTCGAGGCAGACTTGGCGGCCTTTGCGTCTAGCTTTGCCTTCTTCTTCTGCCTGCGGCGCTCGGCGTGCGAGAGTGCGGATACTTCAGCGACGTCTTCGGGCTCTGACGCGGACTCATTGTCGCTACTGTCGCTCTCGTCTCCGATAGGTTCTCGTTTACGCTTGGATTGCGGCGTCGGTGCGATGTTTTTCTCGGAATCGGACTCCGAAGACGAGGAGGAAGATGAGGACGCCGACGACGACATTCCTGTTATTTTCAGTAAGCTACACGCAGAATTTGGAGAGATGAGAGGACTGTCTTGCAAAGATCGAAAGCAAATGCGATCTTCACCAAATCTTGCAACTACACGATTTTCGGCCTCGCGTGGCAGACAGGGGCTTTTTTACACGAGGCTCACGCCGCCGACCGTGTTCCCTTACGACCTGGTCACGACCTCTCGAGTAGGTTTAGCTAATTCAATGTGAAACGAGTTTATACGCAATATGTCATTCAGACGAACCATGAACAGGACTGAATAAAGTACAACACATAAGGGTGTCACTAGTGGATGCAGAGGCTGGGATGGATGGAGGATGGGTGGCACGTATGCCCCGAGGTGTACAAAAGGAAGTGGGGGATGGCTGGAAAATGCGGGATCATGAGAGGAGTCATTGCGTGCTGCGCTTGTGTGTGTCTATTACTGTGGAAGATAAAAAGATAGGCAAGAAGCGGACGACCGTGTACCGCGGGCGCGGTAGTGGGCAGTGGACCGCGAAAGAGTGAGAGACGACGGCTAGAGAGCACTCGAACCCCAACAAATAGTGAACCCAAAAAAAACAAGTGAACGGGCCGGAGGAGGGTAACGCCCCATATTACGCAAGGCCAGACATATCTATACATGCGTCTTCGACGCTCTCCAGAATCGCTACAAAGAGACCGAGATGGCCGGGTTGACCCTTGCTCATCACGCCTTGCGAGGAAGCGGCGACAAGGGCTCGTCCTTCGTCACGGGAAGGCTGATGCGGCCGGTCTCCTCGTGGTGATGGTGCCGGTGAGCAGAAGGGGGCCCATTACGCGTAATCCACGCCTCCGTCGCACGCGCATGGTCCTGCGGTGAGAGGCTGGATAAGGGGACGGGCGCGTAGACGGTGACGGAAGGTTTATGTGACGAGAAGCCTGGCGAAGACGGCGACGAAGGGAGAAGGTAGATACGCTGGAGGGACGCAGAGGACGTGGAATGCATGGGAAGATGGTGCGGGCGGATGTGTCGCGACATGTGGGAGTAATAATTTGAGACGGCGATGAGGAAGTGTAACTGGTCGAGATATGTTTTCAGTATACGTAGCTAAGTGGGAGGCATGAAGGTGAAAACTCACGCGAATCACGACAAGCACAACCATAGCACCCATGAATGCTACGACTGCCCGCTCAACCCACATCTCGCAATTCTCCAAACTCAAGCCCATCTCCCCGATATTCCTCATGAGCTCGGGCTGGCGCGAGAGCTCTTCGCACAAGCCCGCACGGACGTTTGTGCGGAATGTAGCATATGTGCCGAGCGCGGTGAAGAATGCGCAGAACGCAAAGTCCGCAATGGAGTAGTCTCGGTAAAACCGGACATACGACGGAATACCCTAATATCATGTTTCAACGGTCGAAAAATTCGGGGTCGGTGATAGTTCAGTGAGCGTGTACTAACCTTGATAATCCCGACGAAACCAATGGCACAGACTGCTGTAGCTGCGCCGAAGTACGCAGACAACAGTCCCCAAACAATCTTCACGCTGTCCATACGCCAGGCGTCGCCCGACGGATCCCACTCGCTTTCAGTGAACCATTTGAGGAGCGGGGCGGTGAAAACTTCGATGAACAGGCCGAGGTTGACGCAGACCCCGAGCAAGGATATCACGATCGAGGCAGTTCTGTCGGAATACAACCGGGTCATGAGGGGCGTGGTTCGTGAAAGAGGAGAGGGCGAGCGGGCGAGAGAGAAAAGGAAACAATCGGGATTAGGCGTGGTTGAAAAAGACATACCGTGCAGGATAAAATCGAGGCATAGCGGATGACTCAGATGAGACGAGTGTGCTGAGTGAGCGTTGGTCCGCAATGGAACGAGCCACCCGGTAAATAAGTAGTAAACGACCTAGATGCCAGTTGACGACAGGAAAGGACGGGCAGTCTGACGACTTGAAGGCGGGCGTGATAAGAGGGAAAAGCGCAAGGGAAAGGCGTGGTGGTCGTACGAGAACGAGAAGAAAAAGAGAGCAGACCCGATGGATGGCGGCGGCAGCCTGAGCGAACGACGATTCCTCTTACGCAGTCCGTGCCGTTCTCGGCACCTTTCATCTCAGCCGGCTATCTTGTTCTGGCTGCCCGACCGTGGCCAGGATGGTCTTTCTCTTCCCCACACATTCATTGCCACAAAAGACGGGTTTCAGGTATGTTTCCTACCGAGTTTTGGCTTGCGGTCCTGCTTGGAAAGGACATCTCATCTCGACAAGCCACTTGCGAGTCCCTGGAGTTCACCCGGACATGACCGTACTGCTTTGTCAATGCATTTGGCCCATCGATATCAAGCCCCCACGGAGTATCATCAAGAAAACCTTTGCGCCGACCCGCAGCCTCCCGCAGTCACAGATGGCCGAGTGACCCGTTGCTCGATTCCCATTGCTCAACCACGGGGCCCAGGTCAGAATCTCCCAAATCTGCGGACTTGTGTGATTGGTGCGTGCACGTCTCGAATCATCTGCCTACCGTCGCATGCTTACATCTGTAACATGACGAGAAGGATCCGACGCGACGCGAATGCGTTACACATGTGCTATATATAATCGGTCTCTGCCTGCCTGCTGTCAAAACTGGTCCAGGTCGACCCACTTGAACCGATCCACTCGTGTCCGAGCCCGAAGCTTCCGACAGCGAGTACGCACCCCATAGTCTGACAGAACATGTGGTTGCAACATGTATGTTTACCTTTGGTGGCGCTGGGAGTATCCATATGCCTGCTTCTAGCAAGGCCTATGTCCAGTTTCAAGGCTCGCGTCGCGTACCGATGCACACTTCATCGTGGACCGTGACCAACGGCTATACGATCGGAACGGACGCGCTTGCTTTGGATCGATACACGACGCAAATCTGCACAACGTTTGGCATTACCCTAGTCCAATTTCGAGCTCGTCGCTCGGTTTACAATCAGGTATGACCTCGTGCTGCTTGCCCTGTAACCCGACGGCCCGCTATAAATGCAGGAGAGCGTTCTTCTGGCCGCCATCGACGACCGCGCGGAGCACATTTCGTTGCTTCGTTCTGCCCATGCCGCCAAAGCTGTGGGTACTGTATTATCGAGCTCGAGGTATACATCCAAGCTGTAGCCAATCGTCTGCCCGCATAATCCAGGAAGTGACGGTGGTTCACGCTCATCGACTTCCCAGACACCAATTCTAAGAGCAAAGAGAAGAACAGTGTTGAGCGCATAGTACATAGTATATAAATCAATGCAATCGAATGCATGAGACCTCTAGATATTCAAGCACCACCGTCTCCATACTGAGAATTCAGCATCCTACTTTCCGTACGTTCCACTAAACTTGAAAGTGCCCTCATCCGGCTGCCAACGGACGGTAACCTCTGATCCACTAATGGAAAGTGTATCATATCTAGTTCGACATGTTTCAGTGAGCATTCGGGGCAGAGTCTCGCTCGTACACGCACCTAATGGAGACATTCAAGTCACCGATAGCGTCCTCAAAGTCCGCCTTGGGGATCTTCTTCATCTTGAACGTGGGAGGGCCGCCCAGGCCGAGCAACGCGCCAAACACCTCCGCGTCGTTGCATACGCCGTCGTATACCCATCTAGCGCTGCCTGTTTTGCACGAAGGCTTCCACTGAAGAAAAGACGCGTCGGTAAACATACAGACACGCATCGAGCAGCCGCGTGAACCCAATCCAAACTCACGGTCATCTGTTTCCTGATTCCACTCCTCGCGGCCTTCCGTACTTTCTCAGCAGCCTCCTCTATCTGCTCCTTGGTCTTTGGCGCGGGCTTCGACGCGCCTGCTCCTCCTCCGCCTTCGAGACTCCTGGCATATGTCGCGAGGTCGACTAGCGCTTGACGCGTGGCATCCGCGTCGTCTGGGACGGGGTACGCGGTGGGATTCGCGAGAATCGCGTCGACGAGGGCCTGGCCGGGCGAAGACGCGGCACCAGTGCGCGCTTTCTTCGCGCCTGATGTCGACGCGTCGGATTTGCGCTTCTTGCTCGTGGATGCGTCTGCCATTGCGTCAAAAAGATGTTTTCTGTGGTAGTGTCCTTGTTGGCGTGAGGCAAGCAGTAGTTTGACGTTGTCGCTGTCGTTGTCGAGGAAACGATGTGCAGCTGTGATTATTTGCAATAATTTGAATTTTATTTTTGTCAAGAGCGAGACCGTGGCACGATGCCACGTGGCGCGTGGTATCTCCTGGCCAGACCTCGCGAGTCGACGCGCCTTTCCCCGATTGGCTTGCCCGAGACCTCCCGATCGTAGCACGACGTTTCATTCGACGTCACGGCGGTCCACGGGATAGGCTGGGCTATATCTCTGCTGTCAGACGAGGCAAAGTCCAAAGTCCAAAACTTCATTGCAGCAGCTCTTGGTTCTGTCTATCATAGACTCTGAATCACCTCTTCACACTCATCATGAAGGTGCGCCTGCTGCGACGTCGCACACACCACGCCGATTGACCGAGAAATTGCTTTCCAGCTCGCGACGAAAGAAGAGATAGAGGAGCACCAGAAGGCCACGATCCGTGGTGCTCTGGAGGGCTCCCTCGGTAGCGCGGCGGTGGCCCTGCCCACGTTCTACCTCATGAACAAGCGGTGGCCGTACTACCGCTCGTTACCGCCCTCGTTGAAACTGCTCGGCCTCATCATTGTCGTTGCACCGTGTCTTTCTATCCAGGCCGAGCGCCGAGGCTTAGAATACGACAAATCTACATGGTACGTCCTGTCTTACAATGGACGCTGAATCCGATTTGATTTTCTGTATATAGGACTGGTGCGGGGAAGGCAGAGCTGGAGCGTGAGGCTGCGGAGAGGGAACGGCGTTGGCAGCAGCTAAGCTTGTCCCGGCGGATTACCGAATGGACGGTGGACCACCAATACAGTCTCATTGTGGCTGGTTGGGCACTCAGCGTAGGCATCGCAGGTGCCGTAGTCTGGCGCCGGCCATTCGAGACACCCACTCAAAAGGTGCGTCATCCGTCCATATACTGCATCGCAAGACAAACTGACGCGCCTGCTGGTAGATTGTGCAAGTCCGTATGTGGGCGCAGGGCTCGACGATGTTGATGATGCTCGCGGCCGGTATTTTGACCGCGCAGCGACGCAAGGAGTCGATGGACCACGTCAGTGCAATTCCATGCGGTATATTATCCACCGAGTGATAACTTACAGTCCGATTTCAGCGCGGGGAGGACCACTCGTGGATGCAAATGGTGAGTCTGTCTAGTAGCGAATCAAACTCTTTTATTGACGCGTTTTCTCCAGCTTGACGAGCAAAAGAAGGAGGAGGAAGCTCGCAAGGTCAAGGCCATTGCGGCGTGAAGTCGAGTCGGACTCGGTGACCAGTAGACTTGCATTATCCAGCTACGATTAATTATCGCTTCCCCTCCTTGTATCCCCGAACCATTGTATTCCTCGATACCTGCATGCACATAGACAGTACTTTACACCCCTTTCAACTTGTGCGCCTCGCCGTTCGGTAAAGGTGCAATCCCAGTGAAAATCGGTGCGTGGGATATCTAAGTCCTACGAATTATATCGAACTTTTTGTGTGCCAAGCCTGTGCCAATCGGACGATATCGAGTGTTTTCGAAAGCTGTCGGAGGAAGCGCTACACGTGTTGTCGGTCTCAATCAACGGGAGTCTTCCGCCTGCCCGTCTCCTCTCCTTCCTTCAGTTGATAATATTATATCGCATTTCCTCGAACTCTCGCTTGCACTCTGCTGACTTAATGCAAAAGCCTTCGCTCGACTGACGGACGCATCTGTTTGGGGAGAGGTCGAGCGCCGCTCTGCCGAGCGGTGTTTGAAAAACATGGTGAGATTTTCGTCGCCTCCCCTTGTGTTTCTTGTCTTTCCACCACCACCACCATCACTCTGCCACATCGACAACCACCTCAGACGACGACAAAGATGACCATCACCACTCCGCTCCCCTTTCCTGACAGCTGCGCTCACCGCTGTCCTGTTACGCGCCACGACTACGCCCACAGGTTCCGCATCGTACGCCCTGGTATCGCGCCCGCTTCTTCAGCTCAAGACGTTGCGGCCCAGCACGGTGGCAGGGCCTTCAGCAGGCCTAATCATGGCATGACTGGTGCGTACATACCGCCTCGCGTAGATGTCAGAACTACTGCAGACCGACTCCCCTTACAGAACCACACAGTATGCACCCCGGGCGGACAGCAGGTATGTCTTAGAGGACTACGACATAGGTAAGCTTTCCCCACTCGTTCGCATTGACTGAATCCCGGCATCACACAGGTTTCCGGACGATAACAAAGCAGCGGATTTGTTAGCCCAATGACTGGGTGAGTTGCTCATATCCCTATCTTTTTACTTGCAGCTAACGGGTCTCTTACACAGCGTAAATATCACTTCTCAGAACGGTGGCGCTCTGCACTCGCGCTCCTGTTACCGGCACCCCTCGTAGTCGTACTTGTGTATGCCTGTAATTACATAGAATTCAATAAAATTAGATTTTCACGGTACCAAATGTGTGATCCTGGTAACAAACGGAGGGAAATGAAAAGGTTGACCGCATTCGATATTGTCCTATAGGGCTCGTTGGCTACGTCGGCTGAGCAACGAAACTTTCGACAGAGTTAGATATCGTCACATTTTTTGTGCCAGTTTTATGACAATGTCGGACACCTTACGATGATTTCGAAGTGCTAAGCGAGGTCCGACAGAATTCGACATAATCCGATATTATATTAGTCAATTTTCACTGGGGTGCAATATTAATGGCCACTGGCAGTGACGCCATGTCGCAAAGACAGGGGCGTTCCGAACTCAGACGCTTACGCACCGAGAAATATTGGCGCTGTCAAGTTCCTCGTCCTCGACACTGGTGAACGTCCGACAAAACCAGCTCAGGACGCAATGGCGACACAGAATAGGGCTGCACCAGCAGCGCAGCCAGAGGAATCCTACTTCAAGAAGTTCATACAAGTAGGACAGGTCAGTGCCAGCAATCAATGTACTATGACCGTACAGCTAAAAGTAATCTGTCGTCTTTAGCAAGTATTCATAATATGGGCAGTCACGCAAGTCGGTGCGTTGTCGCCTACTCGGCCTACTGTTTCATATTTGACACGCTCCATTAGGTACCAAATACTTCGCGTCCAAGGCGCCAGCTACGCCCCCCGTTCCAAATGCCCAGGTCACCCCCGGTGCACAAGGTCCCGTCGCGCCAGTACAGGTCGACCCATTCCTCCTCCCACCTGTGCGGACTACCTCTGCATGGCCCCTCGGCGAGCGCATCTCCATGCACGTGCACCTAAGTCAGTCACCGAATGGCGATGTATTCTCGAGCAAATGGACGTCTGCGTGGCGGCACGATGCGGACGCGGGTCTGCCGAGTTTCGTGTGGTCGAACATCACGTACGGGGACTGGCAGGAGTCGCGGACGGCTGAGTATCAAGTCAATTTGCCTGAGGTGCGCCGATTCTGAGCTTGAGATTGCGCATATTGTACTAAAGGTGTTGTAGGCCGTGCAGAACAACGGCTCGCTATGGGCAGACGTGTTCCTCGTCAAAGACGGAGCGAGCCCTGACCCGACGGACCCGTCGTTTGATCCCAAATCTGTGCACCACGTCCGGAAATGTGCGTACTGTCATCATCAGTAGGCCCTCTGAACTAGCTGACTGGTATGTGCATTGGTAGTGTTGACACAGTATCTTCCGAAGGTCAAGGTCCGCAAGGAGAAGAACCTATTGGGCGGAAACACCGACGGTCAAGCCGACGATGAGGAGGAAGTCGAGGAGGTATGCTCCCTCCCCCATTAATTATTCGTCATTGACGCCTCCATCCTGTTGTGTAGAAGACCGTTATCGCTTCTCATTGGCATAGCGTAAGTGGTGGCGGTCAACATATCTCCGATTATTCTGACGCCAAATCATCAACGTTTAGAACCTGACTTTGGCGCTCATCTCAGATGATGTAGCTGTACCTTATGGAACTTTACCTCCGCCACTGCTAGAACGTTCGTCTATGTTTCCTGCTTTCTATGTGCCCTCTATCTGACTTGAAACACCAGATGTACAACTTGCCAGCAATGAGCGCGATGCAACCGGGACGCAGGGCTTCCACAAACCTATCATCTTCCCCAACGAATTTTGGCGCCTGCGCTCCCAGTATATCGAGATCAACAGCACCACGCCGACGCTCCCGCTCCAGATAGTCTTCCAGCCGATGTCGTACATGAAGTTCCAGATTTTCGCTTCCATGACCCACGGCTTCAACGAGGCTGCGAAGCAACAGGGCGCCGGGGCGGGCGCAGAGCTGGATGAGCTGAAGCGGATGCTCGTGGAGACGAACCCGTGGTTCCTAGGACTCACGGCGCTTGTCAGTATGCTGCATGTTGTGTGAGTGGTGTTGACTGGGCTTCTGCGGGGAGTGCTAACGGAAAATTCGTCGACGTGATAGCTTTGAGATGTTGGCTTTCAGCTCGGATGTATCGCACTGGCGCCAGCAAAAGGAGCTCGTCGGGGTTTCTGTCAGGTCAGTAGCATGATCCTCTTGTGTCTGTCGATATTTAGTTGATTCATCGCCTTTATACAGGACGGTAAACGATATTCTGTCTTTTAGCCGTGGGGTTAATTACTCACGAGCTACCCGTCCGTCTAGATCGTGGCGAATGTCTTTGTACAGTTTATCATCCTCCTATACCTCATCGACAACAACACGGACACAAGCTGGATGATTCTAATGGGTTCCGGAATGGGATTGCTCATCGAAGCGTGGAAGGTATGTAACTTGGTGATGTTATTGCACAGACTACTGAATACTGCGTATCAGATCACAAAGGCGGTCGACATAAGTGTGATACCGTCTACTGGAGGCGCGTTATTACCGTACAAGATTTCCATCAAAGGTGCGCATTTTTGCTACTGTTGTATGTATGGTCAACTGACCTTGTCGGCAGACAAGCATGTCTTGAGCGAGGACGAGAAAAAGACTCAAGAGTCAGTCCGCTTGTGATCTATATATACCCACTCATATTTATCCCTATATCTGCAGGTATGATAAACTGGCGTTCCGCTATGTTTCATGGGCAGCATTCCCTTGCCTAGCGGGCTACACCATCTACTCCCTGCTTTACGAGACCCATAGGGGTTGGTACAGCTTCGTGATATCAACACTAACCTCCTTTGTTTATATGTTCGGATTTGTATGTAGTTCTAATGTTCACCCGAGATACCCGTTTGCTCACGTTGCGCCATAGGCACAACTCATTCCCCAGCTTATTATCAATTACAAGCTGAAGGTACGTGGCCTGTCAGACTTTTCCTCGGAGCAATTATTGACAGCACGCATAAGTCTGTGGCGCACATGCCGATGAAGGCAATGATTTACAAGACGTTGTCGACAGTCGTAGATGATCTTTTCGCGTAAGTGCTCTGTCTTTTTATAACCGAGTCGTCTCGTGCAAGTACTCATGCATCATGCCCTACCTTAGGTTCTGTATCAAGATGCCGTTCCTCCACCGTCTTGCCTGTTTCAGGGACGATGTTGTCTTCCTCGTCTTCCTCTATCAGGTATGCTCCCAAGCTCCGATGATTTTGCCTTACGTAGCGTGCTGATTGTCGCATTGCAGCGCTGGATATACCGCATCGATCTGAAGCGAATCAACGAGTATGGTCAGGTGGCGGAAGGCGCCGCAACGGCGGACGCTCCGGGAGAAGAATCCAAAAAGACAAAGTAAATGCAACTTCCGAGGGCACGCAAAGAGCAGGTCTTCCATTGGCAGGACCTGGATACGTTTTCAACTGGCAAGGAGAGCTCTAGGAATAAAGGGGGCTCGGTGGACGGCATATATGCGATGTGCATGGTACCTGTTTAGATTTAATGAGAACGATTATGGATAATTTAACCATGCATAGTTGGTGTTGTATGCAGGGTACATTGGACTACGGTAAAGACAAAGCACAGGATGTTTGCGAAGCGGAAGAGACGGGTGCGCACACCAACAAATCAGGCATAGCTTTTTTGTCGGTCGATGATCGGAGTCATCGGTCGAGTGTCGGTCCGGTGTTTTCAGTAGCGATTTCTCTATACTTTCACCTTTTCCATTTACCATCTCCTTCATCGCTCGCTCTGGCGCCTGATCGTCTGTATCGCAATGGCTGTCAACGGCCACGACCTGACATTCGCTTGCAAATGTCTCAATGTGCGAATACGGGGACAACCAGGGACTCGTGATGTCCCAGAGGCTCTCGGAAGAGATTCTGCGTACAGTCCTGTGCACGTCGGCGATGAGGGTATCACAGTGGTTAGTGCAATGCGCTTTGAGAGTATTCAACAATATCCTGATTTTTTTGGCTCTGTCTCTGTAGGTATACCCTCAGGTGACTTTGAGATCCTACTCGCAGGGAATTCCAGTTCCAGATAATACCCATTGCTCTCGCTACACCACTTTGTCTTGCCTCGTATGCTCGACTATCGTTTACCGGGCCCACCAAATCCTTCCAGTCGAGCTGATAGGGAGCGATGGGCCACTGTTACCCACAGAGGACTGGGTGGAGCAGGATGTTATGAAAAGCTCGGATGGATGGATTGAAGTTCATGTAGGATGCCTGGTGAGTACCCTCTCCTGCTCGGCGCACTTATATGATTTGTCCCTGCGTGGGTTGTGCATCTCATTTAACATTCCACACTATGATTGTTATCAAACCTCTGCTTACTGACGCACTTGCACCCAGTCTGGTACAGGAATAACACAAGTGGAATCATGCACGTCATATTCACCGAACTTTTTCCTGGCGCTTCCTCGTGAGCCCAGTCGCTCGTCGCTATCTGTGGCTACGTCTCGTCCAGGATCTCCGGTACGAGCTGCAACTCCGCCTACATATCCGCATTCTGCCTCGCCAGCCGGTCCATATCTTCCAAACATGCGGCCAATCTTTCCGCCGCCTCCATTCACACCGTCTCACCCAGTTTTCGCACATTTCGCAAAGCTAGCATCGCAACATTCGGAAGAGATTCGCGCTGATACCGAGAGAGAATTGGCACAGATAGTGAGAGAGAAAGTGGCAGCTATCGAGAGGGCGGAGGCGGAGCTGAGACGGGACGTCGAAACCATATGGCGGAAGTTCAGGCAGGGTGTGGACAAAGCAGAGCGGGAGAACCCGAGTACGCCATCTCTCCAGCACCGGGAGAGCGAGGGCTGGCATGTAGGCAATAACAGCATCCCTGGAACACCAGCGGGAGCCAGCCAGGGTACTCCGGTCTCGATCCGAGAATTCGTTGCATCACCCAATCCTCCTGTACGAGCAGCATCTGCTCAACCTTCGAGACGGTCAACACTATCAGCTTCACTGGCGACGTCATCTTTTCACCATCCCAGGGCGGCCCAAGAACAGTCACCACCGCGCTCTACTCAGGTCACTCGACCACGTTCTCCACCTCCATATTCATCGAATCCGCCATCGCCGTACTCAGCCACGAGCCCTACCATTTCTTCCTCGTCGCGCAGCTCAACATCAATCGGTGGTCACAGCATTGCCCGGCCCTTCAGACGGAACATGGATCAAGCCAACGACACCGCTACGAGTTTCCGTTATTTCTCGATATTGGAGTCGGAGGGCGCACGATTCCGGGAGAATAAGAGTACCACAAACGGCAAACCAACTTCCCCTGCACGAAGTCCAGTTACGACAGCGAAGCCAACAGTGACTGCTGAGAGCGCCGCCGAATCTTCCACTGCTATCAGCAATGGGCACAGTGATAAGAGCTCAAGCTCCAGAGGGAGATCGCGGAGTAGAGGCAGACATCACAGCACCGATACCCCACAAGCCCCTCCTGCTCCTAATCAAGAGAATGGTGTCAAGGGAAAACGGAAAGTTACCTTTGACGTCGTTCCTAATGTTGTCACTATCAAGAGAGAAGTTCTGGCTGAGCAGGCAGAGGAAGATGCCTCACGGGCTAGTTTGGATGCAGAAGGTTCGATTTCTCGCTCATCATACTATCGAACGCGTTTCTAAAACATGATCATCCTATTAGACATGATTTTCGATCTGGAAGACGACGCAAGTGATCGTGCTTCCTTGGACACAGGCTCTTCACCGCTGTATCAACTACAGGAGCACGTACAAGCCCCCGAAAGACCCGCCCGGAAACGTACCAACCAATCGAGCCTGTCGCAGTCTTTCTCTAATCTACGGCCAACCTCCCTTCCGGTGCCTTCGAATATGCGGACCCCCGTGCAACAAGCTGATATAGATAGCATACCACAACTGCTACGGCCTGCTCCAGGTGCTTCGTCTTTGCACAACCGTCCGACCCGTCGGAGGTCTATGGAGCATTTGACGGACAAAGAGGATGAATACGATGATCGTGAAGCTGCGATTCGCCAACTGGTCGCTGCCGATATCCCCAGTCATCGCGGTGCTTGGAAGAAGAATAGTAAGGCGTGGAAGACGTTTTCGCGCCGCCAGGATGGGAAACCGAATAGCCGCTATGGAGGCCTTATACCAGAAGAAACTGAAGATGGAGCTGACATGGATGAAAATGATATCATCGGGCTCCCAAGCGACGAAAGCGACGAGGATGATAGCGACGGTGAAGGTACAGTGATTTTGATCTTGCATGCAGAACATGTTCTCACTCTTTACTTTTAGATGTGCAGTGGGACCAGTACAAGTCCCCAGCCTTGGCGTCGTCGTTACCGATTGCAATTGGTCCGCTGGGGAAGACAAGAGAGGCGCTCAGCCTCGCATCATACCAACCGAAGACGTCGCTCTCAGATCGTCCCGGAACGCTCGTCCCGCCTTTACCACGCTCATATTCGGGGAACAAAGTGGCCTCCTCTGCCGCACTGCGCAAGGCGGTCTACGCTGAGCGCGACGCTCTTCGTGCCCTGGATCCGGGCCCTCTTGATTTCGCCGCGGACGATGACGACGACGAGCAAGAGCAGTCCGAGGAGGAGAACCCTGTCCCAGGGGACGTGGGCGCGGGCGGTCGGGGCCGCCAGCACGCCTACAAGATCCTGCAGAAACGCAGCGAGGTGCCCGCAGCTGGCATGTGGCGCAGCCTGGCTTAGGAGACGATGGCATCCCCGAGCGCTGAGGGGGCTGCAACAGACTTTGCATGTCACGTACGATATTCGTCGGTTAATAGTTCGAAATGCTGTCGCCTGTGCTTTATTTACTTGCCATGCTTGTTGTAGTAATTTTGTATCGCCATTGCAATGTCCATAGTACTCTAGGTTGTAAAATAAATGTGCCTTGTAAAGCATGAACATGAACGGGAAATGAGTATTACTTTTGGGGGGTAGAAAAGGATGTGAACTTGAACTTCAAGCATCGACACGACAGACTAGGCGGTCGTAGCCTGGCCGGTTTCAAGACGCGAAACCGAATCTTCAACTCGAGACCCATCCTCGGTAGGGAGAGCTGCCCGCTCCTCTTGGGAGGAAATGCCATCGGAGATGCAGCGTGCGCATGTGCAGGCGAACCTCCACCCGCGTGCAAGCTCCTGCCGGCGGCGGCGCCTGCTTTCGATGGGCGATTCGTCGGGGTGCTGGGTGACGTCCACGTACGCCACGGTGACCTCCTCGCCCTTCTTCAGGTCGCGGGATGCGATGAGGTGGAGCTCTGCGGTCCCGCTGCTGAATGAGGGACGCGCAGTTGGCGTGCAGGAGTGTTGGATCTGGGTCGCCCGTTAGCTTGCTAAGCACGACAAAACTGAAAGAGACGTACATATGAAGACACCAAGTAGAACCCAGTGCCGACCTGTCGAGAGGTTCCATATGGCGTCCGCGTCCTCTCCACGTCTTCCGGGCGCTCAGCAGATGGGGGCTGGACCAATAAAATCAGTTAATCAACGAAGAGATTTTTTTTTAGGAAATGCAGACCTTGTCATCTCTGCCACCACCAAAGCAAACGCCGTACGCGTTGTACGACACTTTACCCAAGACGACAGGGTAGGTCTCGTCGCTAGCATTCTGCTCAAGACCAGGGAAGGCGGTCTCAAGCACCCCGCGAATAAGCTTCTTCTCTTCGTCAGGGGGTGTCAGTTCAAGGTAGCGGAGGCGTTCAAAGTGATCGGCGAGGGTGTAGTCCTGGTTGTCGGCACCCGTGAACTCCATGGCCATAGGACTGCTTGCCGTCGGGATGGCCTTGGAAGTCTGCACAGATACACGCCTGCCAAGGTAACGCGCAGCAAGCAGGGGCGCAGCCTTCGCGGTCTTCTTGACATACTCGACAAATGCTTTCTGCGCCGCATCGCGGTCCTCTTTGGCCTCGCGTGACATGTCCTGCGCCGAGGCTATGGGCATGGCGGGCTCCATGGTGAAGAGCAGGTTGCCGTGCTGGATGTTGGACCGGACCTGGCAATCCTTGGAGCAGTACACGGAGTTGAGTCTGTCGTCGGCCGGCCGGATGGCCATGTTTTTCTGGATGGCACGAAGACAGTAGAAACAATGGGAACCTTTGCTTTGTAGATCGAAGTCAAGAACTGTAACCACGGGTTGTTCCTGCGTGGTCGCGTAAATCCTGGCATTAAAGGAGAAGACCCCATAGTTAAGGCGCACCTTGTAGATAACCTCTCCAGCCTTGATGTCCTTTGTAACGATGAGTATTTTCTTCCGCATCGTGGCGCCACTGCCATCGGGCAAGTCGATACTGTGGACAGCGACATTCATGGACTTCGGCGGGAAGCTCTCATAATAACCTGCGTCCGCAAAGGCTCAGTCTTACTATTGCATGCCAAGTATGCTCCATATGCTCACCTGTGATCGTGTTCTTGAGCTACATGGCGACAACGAGGCGGGAGAGAAGCAAAAAAGAAACGATATATTAGAACAGATCCAATAGAAGTTGTTTTGACAGGCCATTAATGTGCAGGGGCGTGACTATACACTGTACAGTCGTGGGCAGAATTACGTCGCAGGCGTTTGGCTCCCAGGATCAGTCAACTTGTCCCACTCCTGCGACGAAGCTTCCGAGGGCGGCCCGCCTCTTGTCGGGCTCGTCTCGACGTCGTCGAGGTCGACGTCTTCGTGCGGCCCTGACGAGTGCCCTGCCGACGAAGAAGATGAACTCACGTTCAAATCCACCATCTCAATTATTAGCTGGAGCGGAGGTCAGCACAACTAGGAAAGTCACGACATGGTAGACCATACCTTGAATATGGGCTCGGGGACGGTCTTCTGATATATGCTGATGAGGTCCACGGTCTGGGGATACACCCGAAGTGCCCTGTAGAAGGACATGGCGGCCGGCAAGTGGAATGTCGGGCCTGCGATATTCATCCAAGGTTAGCTGCTCGACCGCGACCACAGGAGATGCCAAACACTTACCCCGCATGCTGAGGTTCTCGCCTATGCTGACATGCTCCAGGAAGTACTGCTCTGAAGCCTCTACGGACGGTGGCACATCCTCCCTCTTGATGGTCTCCAAAGCCGCCTTCAAATCCTCCTTCGTAATCGTGGACGATTCACTCTCCTTCACCTTCTCCTGCGCAACAACCTTGTCCACCCGCTTCTTGTCCTTGCCTGTGTCTGTGTTTAGATATGAACCGTATGAAGTGGCACCATTGCGCCTTACGAAGCTTTTTGCGGAAGTCGATGTCGTTCCGCCGCTTGTGGTCAAAGTAGACGGCGTAGGCTACCAGGCCAAGGACAGCGGTGCCAACAACAAGCGTAGTGGTCCTGCCGCTCATATTGAAGAGATTTTTGAGGAGGATGAAGGTGGTACAGAACGAGGAAAGCTCGAAGAACGCGAACGCGTCGTGGCTACATTTTGTCATTGGCTCGCTTATGGCTTAGGTAATCCAATGTATTGTGGCGTCGTCCGACCGCGTCCGGGAATGCTGCATTTTTTGCGGCGTTGCCTCTGCAATGCAGAGGTGCTGAGGCAGGATAGAGCAGTACTTACTGGATGCTTTCATTGGGAGCGCAGCAAGGCGCTTACGATGTATAGATATGCATTGTCACAGAGGTCTCCGAGAGTCCGAGTCCCTGATCCACGCTGTACATACACAGCACTACGAGCGGTAAACACCCAGTGTAGCAGTTTCGCACAGGGCGGAGTTATGCAATGTCGGATGGCATTGGGAGGCTCCGCAAACATATAAAGCTCAGCGCCAAGCAACACATGGGTTGCCGTCCACCTGCCTCGCAAGATAAGGACTGACGTCTTCTAATGTGGGGTAGAGTGGATTGAACACTAAACCGTCACTGAGCATCAGGAAGATCAACTGCAGACCGGAAAGGGTCTTGTAGTATCGATAAGAGGTTCGGCGTATAGTAGAACCTGATCCCGTTCGTGTGCTGAGGTCCGAGATTCTACAATCGGGGTGTTCCAAGCCCTGGAGCGCTAATCCCCGGCCTCAACGATGTCCGGGGAGTAAACCGGGATGGAATGAAAGCCATAATGCAAGACGGAGGTCTAGGACGACTGCAATAGGTTATGTGTGGGGTGGTCCGTGTCAATGCGCTGCCCATTGTGTGGTCACATACTCAATAGAGCGTTTGAAGGACTGCACGTTACGACGATTGTCTCTGATTCCACTGCATTTGACAAGAAAAGGTCTGGAAAGTGCACAGGATAAAAGCGAGACAGCACTTGGAGACAACTTGACAAAAACAAGCGCGACGATGGACGCATCGAAGCGCCGCCGGAGACAGCCGAGGACAACAAACAGAGGCGTGGGAAAGTGGGTACCCTCTGCCCTGCGAAGGACGTGCCCTCGACCCTGCTCTGGATTTAGGCCGTAATCTTTCCTCTTCAACTACCACCATCATCTCCAACTTGCCCTACCACTTCCACTCCCGTGAGTTTCCCGTCCTCGTCGCCGTCGCCAACAACGAGCTCACCTTTTCTATCTATTCAGCCTACCCCAGTTCTCTACCCCATTCACAGTCAGTACGCGATCGCGACGCGTTGCAGTACATCTTTGTTCACTCGTTTTTTCTTCGTTCAACAGATGCCTGAATCCCGTGAAGACTCTGTCTACCTCGCCAAGCTCGCTGAGCAGGCTGAGCGTTATGAAGGTGCGCGCTCTCGCGATATCGATAGTCGCGTGCCACCTCTTACGCGTGACGATCTGCAGAGATGGTTGAGAACATGAAGCGTGTCGCCTCGTCGGACCAAGAGCTGACCGTCGAGGAGCGCAATCTTCTCTCCGTCGCGTACAAGAATGTCATTGGTGCTCGCCGTGCATCGTGGAGAATCGTTTCCTCCATTGAGCAAAAGGAGGAGTCCAAGGGCAACGAAGCCCAGGTTTCGATGATCAAGGGCTACAGGGAGAAGATCGAGAGCGAGCTTGCCAAGATCTGCGAGGACATCCTTGAGGTCCTCGACAAGCACCTCATCCCATCGGCCGCATCTGGAGAGTCCAAGGTCTTCTACCACAAGATGTACGCGTCACTGCTCGCTTCCGCCTTTCATCTCACTGACCTCCCTTTGCAGGATGGGTGACTACCACCGCTACCTCGCCGAGTTCGCCACCGGCGACAAGCGGAAAGACAGCGCCGACAAGTCCCTAGAGGCTTACAAGGCCGCATCTGACGTTGCCGTCACTGAGCTGCCCCCGACCCACCCCATCCGTCTCGGTCTTGCGCTCAACTTCTCGGTATTCTACTACGAGATCCTCAACAGCCCCGACCGTGCATGCCACCTCGCGAAGCAGGCGTTCGACGACGCCATTGCCGAGCTCGATACGCTCTCGGAAGAGAGCTACAAAGACTCGACGCTCATCATGCAATTGCTCCGGGACAACTTGACCCTCTGGACTTCGGACATGCAGGACTCCGGTACAGTGTTCACTTGACTCATCACATATCAGCAGCTAACACTGCATGGACGCAGCAGATAAGCCCGCAGACGCGAAGGACGAGGGTGCCGACGCCCCAGCAGAAGATTAAATTTCTCGTTTTTATTATTTCGCATGCATGCATCATCTGTTTCCCCTGCTCATCCCCTCACATACCGTCGCATTATCTTGCCCCTCATCTCCGCTTCACGTCTCGCCCTGCCCCACGATGGCTGTGTCCCGCCCTCCATTTCACGTCTTATTATCCGTAGTCTTACCGTTCCTGCCGTCTTTCTTTTTTGTGCATGTCTACAGTCCGAGTAATCTCTATGGTGTCAATAGACAGCTCTCGCAGACGCTCTTTCTTGATTGTCGTTCATGAGATTCGCGTGTCCAGAGAGCGCGTAGGATGTGTAGGGTTTTCTTGAGCACCTTGTCAATGTGAGTTGCGGTCACACTAGTGAACTGAGCCGCGAGATCTGTGTACCATGCAAGAAATGCAGCGCTGATCGGTGTATGAGTCCTTCCGTCCCTACTATTTCCATTTCCAAGGCGCCCCAACCCTACTATAGCTAAACAGGACTTAGCTAGCACTCCAGGTGTTCGACACGGGTACTAGTCGAGGCTAGTCGCCACCTTCAAATGTGGACGCCCCGACACGCAAAGACATTCGCGTCGCACTTGAGGGCCATCGTAACGGTAGGCCTCCTAGCGGTCCTCTACTTCGCTAGCATCGACACATCGAGAACTCTCTCGCCGCAAGGATGCCGCATGTCGTGGATGTCGCCGTCGTACATCCTGCAGTCAGGCTTCGACACGACGTGGTCCCCCCTCGCGCGCCGCTACTCACTCTGGCTGTATCGCGAGGTTGGATGGGAGTCCAATGAGGTGCGTTTCAGTGCCAGGTCCTGGCATATGAGCTGAGTGTGTCTGAGTTTTAGGTCAAGGGTGTCCCTGTGTTGTTCATACCGGGGAACGCGGGGTCCTCGCACCAGGTCCGTTCAATTGCCTCGAGCGCGACGCGGCAGTTCTACTCGTCGCCATATGTGAAAGCACCAGAATTCGAGGGCACTGCGCTCAAGCAACTCGATTTCTTTGCCGGTGCGTGCTACATGACTATTGCTATCACACGACCTTCCCCCGCGCAATGTTCGACGGACGCGTATATCTGGGGGGCATTTGCGAGGGACGTAGAGTCGAGGGACGTGCCCTACGACCCCCGCGTCGCTGCAAAGTCTGCCCAGATATATTGTTTTCTTGGAACTCGTCGGCTTATAGACTATTATATCGCCTTCGGATTCAAGCGTTATTGATAATATCTCGTAGTTGAGTTCAACGAGGACCTCTCCGCTTTCCATGGACCCACACTGGATGCCCAAATTTCATACTCCTCCAGCGCCATCTCTTACATCCTCTCATTGTACCCTACTGGTACGACCATAATCGTCCTGGGACATTCCATGGGCGGTATAGTCGCCACCTCGCTTCTCCCTACCACGAATATCTCCGCTATCATCACGATGTCGACGCCGCACACATTACCGCCCGCGCGTTTCGACTCGCGCATCGATAAATTATACACTACCAACCGACAAACCCTCCTCGCCGACAACACGCCTATATTGTCTTTATGTGGCGGCGCGACGGACATGATGATTCCATCGGAATCGTGCATCCTACCGCCGGCCGCGCAGTCCGCTAACGACTCGGTGAGCTACAGGAGGACTGTGTTCACCTCCGCGCTCGAGGGCGCATGGACTGGTGTCGGGCACCGCGAGATGGTCTGGTGCCATCAGGTGCGCTGGCGCGTCGCCAGAGCGGCACTTGAGCTGGGACTGTCTCAGTCTCCCGAAGAGCGAGGGGTGGTACTCGACCGGTGGTTGCGAGACGGGCATCGGCTTCCGCCGTCGATACCTACAAGCAGCTCCGACCTGATACTGGGTGACCCTGGCAGCTACGATGTGCTAGAAGGTGATGCGCGCCTCGAAGTACGGAATCTTCGCGGCTCGAGGATGTATTTGCTTCCCCTCCCAGCCTCGTCCTCTGCTACAGAGCCGCAGCTCGTTCTGTACGTGTCAGGAGGCTCCATCCCTCCGATATCACCCCACCATCATGGTCCCCTCCAGGTCTCCGTATACACATGTCGTCGGCAGTGGGGTACATCGGATTCCGACAAATGCACGCCTTTGTCTCCGTCGAGCCTCAAACTTATCCCCAGTCCCGTGCCAGGAAAAGCTTTTCCTGTGCCGGACGAGGGATTCGACGAGTCTGAAGGTGTGGTGCTGTTTGAAGCCAGTGTCCTCATCGCTCGAAGTGAGCCGGGTGAGGAGATGAGAATCGGTGTGCGCATTGAGCATGGTGACGGCAGCGGCTGGATTGTTGGCGGATTTGTTCCCGACGGTGCCACGGTGCGAAATGACGCAAGTAGCATCGGTGAGTGCTTGCTTCAGCACTATGCTCGTCCGTTGGCTGAGAGCTCTCGATAGCTCCGTTCCTGGGAACTCTTTCAGTCAGTACGGGCGCGTCAGGCGCGCTTCGATCGACGATAAATTTCCCGAACCTGCTATCCAATGCCCTCGTCGTATATCGATTGACCCCTACAATGTCGTCCGCTTCAAATTGCCTAGGTAACGGTGCTCTGACAAGTCGCGGCAAGACCATATTTTGATAACTCTTCCTTTGACAGACACTCTTCTCCATCCACTTCTGATGCACACGTCTCAACCGTCTGAGGCCCACTATTATCCCCTGGCGCTCTCGCGACCTATCCATCTACACTCGCACAGCTCTGCACCCTATATCCCTGACATCCGGCCCCTTCAGCACCGAGGATTAGATCTGACCATCTATGCTTCTGGCTGCCACATCTCCGAGTTCGACATAACGGTCGACTGGTGGGCAACTATTGGGCGGTGGGGGACCAGGTATCACACCACCTTAGCTAGCTGGGCGGTGGGCGTCGTAGCTATCATGCTCTTTCGTGCGTGGGGTATTGCTGAATTGGGAAGTGAGTACGGGTCGCGTGCTGTAAAACACATCTGAACGTCTGAATGTTATCGCAGGACCTGTACCATCGGTCGACCAGTCATTAGCAACCCTAGGGTCGATAATGCCTATGCTTGCAGTAGGTTCCTTCGCCGTTTCTTTCCTTCCTCTGCCCGCCGGATACTACCTTGGAAGCCGCGGCGAACCGCTGTTTGCGTTCCTAGCGCCTATTTTGCTCTTCCTAGCGTTTGGTCTGGTCGGCATCAGCTGGTGGACCCTACGTGTGTTCATTTGGCCATTGGGCAAATTGGGACGCGCCATAGGAAGGTAAATGTCATTTTTGGTTTTCGTCGACGGGTCCTGCTGACCTCCAGCGTGGCAAAGGCGAAAGGACAACGCTGGTGTCAACAGAGGCACCTTCGTCTCGATGGGTCTCATCTTTGCCCTCATTTTCCTATTCATCCCATGGCAGGTCGCATTCCTGGGCTGCTGGATCATTCACCTGTCGACGTGCGCCACATCGACGCAACCTTCCTCGTTCCCCGGGTCATCGCGAACTCCGGGTACTACACCGCCGCCTGTCAATATCCCGCTCAAAAGTACATCTGCGCAAGACGATCCAGTTAACTCTCCGGAACCCAGTGCAAGCGATGTGACTCCACCCCGCGACAACTACGATACAGGGAGCCATGCGGATAATTCCAACCATAATGTGCATCTGCTCCTTCTTATGACATGGCTTCTCCCCCTCGCCGCTCCGGTCCTCGCAGTGTGGGTGCGCACCCTCATCACTGCGGGACTTACTACTCCCTTCGACGGTGATCACAATTTCCTGAATATCGCGCCCTTCCTACTTCTGGTGGACTTCGCCTCTTGGTACAAAGGACCACTGTATGAAAAAAAGCGGTGCGTCTGGCCGGTGTACAGGACATTGGAATACTCTGACGGCTATTTCGCAGGTTTGAGCAGCGGATCTCCATCCGATGGGCGTTCCTCGTCTTAGCTGCAGTAGCTTTCTTCCCCGGGCCTAGCGGTGCATACAGGGTCTTCGATGCTGCAAACTGTATCATCGCCCTGATCCTTCTAGTTAGGATTGGGCCGCGCTACTGGGGTGGTAAATCGTTCGGCTCTATAGCATCCGCTCGTGTGCCCTAGTAAATAGCAGTTCATTGAATCGCAAAGAAAAACCTGTACTTTGCTGTATGACATGTATTCTCGACCTTTAAACGTTGCTGTTCGTTGAGGTTTTCGCTGGGTCCCAGGAGCTGTAAGTATGTACACTTGCTAAACGAACTTCAAACTGAAATTGAGATCGGGATTTGTTTCCGCTCCGACGACAAGTCCGCCCGAGACCGCCTGCAACCTTTCCCCCATGTCCTCTGCACAATCTATTCCTGCGTGCACATACCACCCTCGTTGACTCTATCTAGGATTCTAGATATCCTCGCATTCGTCCCAGGACTGGACCGCAGACATCAGTCAGGGCGAACTAACGGATGTTGACGACAAACGCAGCTTTACTGTAATACTTTCAACAGGACAAGACAATCCAGGAGAACCGTTCGCCTATCCTACCACTGGCCCTGCTTTTCGCAGCTCGCCATGCCTTCCCCTCCCTCTGACCTCACTTTGTCAACGTCACCGACGTCCATAGGGAGAACCTCGCCTGTACACCGTCGATCGAGCGCTAGTCCTAGCGAATTCAACGATGCAACCCTGCGTCCTCGTCTTTCTCCAACGATCGGGCGTTCATTTGACCTTAATGACCCTGAAGTTAGAGAACGCCAGCGCACCCTTGACGCAGACATGGCAATGCAGCTGTCGCGCGCTCGTCGAGACACCGTGACGAACGCTACAGCTGCTTCTCCATACGACCAGGTTCACCCGCCGCACCATTCCGACTCTTCGTTCCCCTCCATGTCGCACTCTGCGCAACATGAAATGGACATGGCGAAAGGAGACGCCCCCCACCCCGCCGATAGCGATAATGGCGACGCGCCCGACGATGCGACTCTCTTGCTTCACGAAGAGGTTTCACCACATATCCACCATCTACACCAAATGCACGACCCATCCCTCCTTGTTTCATCGGGTCCCTCTCGGGGCCCTGATGACATCGACGATCCGGCCCCTTCCATGTTTGGTCTTCCCACATACCAGCCTAACGTCTCCCGCACGAATTTTGACTTCTCACTCATGGAGGACTTTGCTGTCGAAGAGAAGGCTGTCTTAGGCATTACTTCTCCCCCGATAGAGTCCTCCGGGATCGCGTTCAAGCTCCGGAAGGCGCGTCAAGCCTCCGGTACAGCCCAAAATGATGCTGAGACCTCGAGCAACGCCCCTCGACGCGTTCGCGAACGGAAGCTGAGTCAAAGTAATCCAAATCCTCGGCAGAGAAAGGGGATCGGAGGAAAAATGGCACTGTTTGAAGGAAATCAGGGAGATCCCCCGTCTTCTTTGGCTGGCCGCCTGGGACTGGGTGCGAGTGCAGAACCTCCCACCAACAACACTAGCTATTTTCCGTCCACGAATGCACCCCCGTCTGCCCCGGGACCTGAAGGAACACCCAGCATGGGTATCTTGAATACCGGTCACGATCGGCCGTACCGCTTCTCCTTCTACTCGAACGCGTTGTCTGCAACTATCCACGCACGCAGTCTCAGCGAGCTCCCCGCGGAGGGGCAGACATTCGAGCAATTATTTTCGGGCGTCACGTCGCCGTCGCGACCGGGGACACGATCGCCGCACGCTGCGGGTGGTGGAGGAAGAAACGGGGCGGAGGGTGCTTCTGCCTTGAGCGCCCATGGTACAGGCTTCAGTACGAACAGCAATAAATACCCGGCAGATCAGAAAAATGGGATGGGCAGCGCTATGGTGGGTGGGGGCGGGGATTTCGAGGGTAGCACGTGGTGGCTAGATATACAAAGCCCCACTGACGAAGAGATGAAGATGCTTAGCAAGGTGAGTCGAGGTAGAGTGTCTATGCGCTCCGACTTAATAACCGGTTTACCATTGAAGGTCTTTTCGATCCATCCCCTTACAACGGAAGATATTCAGATGGAGGAGACTCGCGAGAAAATCGAACTCTTCCGTAATTATTATCTAGTTTGTTTCCGCAGTTTCGACCAGGATCAGTATAGCCCGACGCACTTGGAGCCCTTGAACATGTACATCATCGTTTTCAGGGAGGGTACACTATCGGTATGTCCTCGTGGCTACATATATCACAACAGCAGTGATTGACTGGTATCATAGTTTCATTTCCGGCCAACGCCCCATCCGCAGAACGTGCGACGGCGCATACAGCAGCTCAAGGACTACATAAGCGTGACCTCGGACTGGATATCGTACGCGCTCATTGACGACATCACCGACGCGTTTGGACCTCTGATCCAGAGCATCGAGTACGAGGTCGACAGCATCGATGAGCTCGTGCTCATACTCAAAGAGGCTGAGCAAAGCGACATGTTGAGGAGGATTGGGACTTGCAGGAAGAAGGTCATGGGTCTCTTGAGGCTGATGGGGAACAAGGCGGATGTCGTGAAGGGTTTGGCGAAGCGATGCAACGAAAATTGGAGGGTCGCACCAACATCTGACATTGTGAGAAAGCTCCATTGACTTATATCAGCACGTCGCTGAATGCATCTTATGAACAGGGCCTTTACCTGTCGGATATCCAGGTCCGTATTGTCGCGTTCGTCGACGCCAGCTGTACTCAAAGGTTCTCTTCATAGGACCATCTGATCACGATGACTCAAAATTTGAACCACTACGAGAAGATCTTGTCCCGTTCTCATTCAAACTACCTCGCCCAAATATCTATCGAGATGACGGATGCAAACAACCAAATCAACGATGTCCTCTCCAAACTTACAGCTCTCGGTACGGTACTTATTCCGATGAATTTGGTGACAGGTATGCACTTGATTCACCTTTCACCACCTCGCTGTATTTATCTTATGCCAGGTCTATGGGGTATGAATGTGCATGTCCCTGGACAAGACGTCGATGTGAGTTTTTCGATCCAATCCGCACGACTCGGGTATCCTCCTAACACCTCACCTTGAAGGGATACGCATGGTTTGTCTCTATCATCGCATGCCTAGCTGCGTTTGCTATCATAGGAGGCTACTCTACGTATAAATTTATGCTACGGCGGTAGTTTTTGGCAGACTCTTGGTTGCATATCACGGTCCCTCCCAGCGTCATCGGACGACTTCGTAAGTTATTGCATCGGCATTCGTAGACTCTAGAAACTTATACTTAATGCGACTACACTGTAATCCCGCGCGTGTTTTCGAGTATGTGCGATCTCTCCTGATAGGCATACTGTGAACAGGTGCGTGTCCGTGTCCGTGTCTTAAACATCACAGTGTATGCAGCTACTTACCACCGTTTGCTCTAGCAGAACCCCATTCAGCTACGAAGAATGGCTTTGGCCTCCGACTCGGAGTCTCGGACTAGGATTCATAACACACATTGCTAAAAATGGCAATCAATCCTAGTACGCGGCCTTGCCGCCAGAAAATTAACAGCAATTATAGCAGCTCGCATACGCGTCGACTCGGCACTGCGACAATTGGTGACAGTAATGCACCGAGTTGAAGCACAGCTCTGGCAAGAGGCAATGTTGTGTCTACTATTTGAGATGACGTGTACGCCATATATATAACATGTCCGAATCAACTTTATTGCTTTCAACTGCCTATCCTTGACTGACTTGAACTCCTCCCCCCCAGAATATTCTTGATTCTCTACAATGACTTTCTGTGGATTCGCGGCGCTCGTACGCGAAGAGTTGCCCGCTGGAAAGCCGAAATTCACTGAGGACGATCTCCCCGACCTAACAGGCCAGGTCATAATCGTGACCGGAGGCAACTCCGGAATCGGAAGAGTAACCACCAGGGTGAGCATACACAATAGATATCGTAAATTGTTGTTTGCCGACAATGTCGTCAGGCTCTACTCAAGCACAACGCAAAGGTGTATATTGCATCTAGGAGCCAGGCTAAAGTTGAAGAAGCAATCAAAGCGCTCAAGGAGGAGACTGGCAAAGACTCTGTGCACTTCTTGAAGCTGGACCTCGCAGATTTGAAATCTGTCAAGGCAGCGGCAGAGGATTTCTTACAGTGCAGACACATTCATTTGAGCTCGCCGGCCGCCGTATACTGATTAAATATATGCCTAGGCGCGAGAGCCAGCTCCACGTCCTATATAACAACGGGTACGTCTTCCGACTTCATCTGCCCGTTCAAATCATTACCAACTAAATATCTCAGAGGCGTCATGGTGCCGCCGTTGGACGATTTGACTGTGGACGGGTATGACCTTCAATTCGGTACCAACGTCTTAGGCATGTCACATCCCAGCTGAACATATAACGCACTCATGTTGACCGGGATGTCTTCAGGTCATTTCTACTTCACCAAGCTGCTCTTGCCCGTTCTTCTGGCGACAGCGAAGACGTCGCCGCAGAAATCTGTCCGCGTAGTGCACACATCGTCCGATGCACAGTGGTTTAGCAACATCCACTATGACACGCTGAGAGATGGGCCAGCGAGAAGGAAATACGGGACTGAGCAGTTGTACGCCCAGAGTAAAAATGTGAGGTTTTGCGATGCTAACCACTCAGTGGTGCGGGGAGGCTTACATGTGTTTGACCTTCACAGGGGAACGTCGTTTTTTCGAATGAGCTCGCACGGCGTTACGGCGACCAAGGGATCATCTCTGTGTCACTCAACCCAGGTGAAAACCTTGTACAGCATTCTCCCTGTTTCAAACTCATGCTCTCTACCGTAGGTATACTCAAGACGGAGCTACAACGTAATTTGACGGGTATGCAAGAAAAGATTGTGGTATGACTTGCTTTCGTTTGTCTTACCAGGTTCTTGACCTGTGAGCTCACATGCCTCGCTGTAGAACAAGATTCTCAAAGACGTGAACGTCTACGGAGCGACTTCTACTTTATATGCAGGTTTCTCTCCTGAAGGCGCTGCGCTCAATGGCCAGGTGAGAAATGCTGTCACGATGATATTCTCCTGGGGCCGCGCACTCATCTTCACCTAGTATATCATCCCTTGGGCAAGACTTGGCAGGGCGCGTGGGAATGCCTTGGACCCTAAGGATGGACAGAAGCTCTGGGACTGGCTCGATGAGCAGGTCTCTAAGGTTGCGTAGATCAGTAGTCCAACGCTGGGTCATCCTGTGTTCTCTCCGATGTCTCTAGGATTTTGAAACCGTTCTTGCTATATAGTCTATATATATTTTGGGCCCTCTGCATATGTGCGGCGCGCCTCGGGATCCTCAAGACTTTTGAATCTTACCGCCGCTTTCGGTGCACCTACTCACTCGCACTTGCCAGTCAACCTCCAGCCGCGTCAAATTCAATACCGCGACCGAGCTATGATGGCATTTGAATCACGATACTTACACAGTATCATGATCTAGATCCAACACCACATCGATATAAGTACTTGGTCGGAGCTCCCTGAGTTCAGAGGGCTGAGAGTTCACGTTATCAGTGACGTTCACTCTCCATATTGCGCCTAACTTCAAGTACCTTAGCGTGCTTACAGCTCAGGTAAGTGAGCAACAACATCATCCGCCGGAATGCATACCCGTTACTGATGAGACATGGCAGCTGCGCTGCATACAAGCGCCCATACTTGTAACACTGCGACAAAGGAGGGAAGACGTACGACGGTATGTCGCGGTCCACGCGTGCTGGTCTGTTTGTTTTGACGAATACGTCTTGGCACAGGGCATGTCAGAGTTATCCGTTATCTGGCATGCACTTCGCCAGCGTTTCCGACCTATGGATTCCCCAAATGCAGACGACACAGCGGCGCATGCACTGGCATCCCAGAATCGCTCCCTCAGCACCGGACGACCACGCCCGTATATTCTCTTCCTCCCCACCGAATTGCTCTCCATGATATTCAAACATGTCCATTTTCAACATTTGGACACGTTTGACTTTTTCATGACTCTCCGCGAGGGGAAAAATATTTCACGGTCCGAAGTGTACTGGACCGAAGAGATGCTCAACAAATTCTACCCCGAGGGCCCTGAATGGACAAAGCACGACGATATAAGGGCACGGAACATATTCCCGTACAACCTCGCTGCCGTCTGTCCGAAATTCCGTGCCATCCTGAGCACCGTGCCACAGTATTGGACTCGGCTCGTCATAGACATTGGCCGGGACGCGACACCTCTCTCCGAGGTTCGATCCTATTTGGAATGGTCGAAAGCTCTGCCGCTCGAGGTCACGGTTCTTCGCCGCGATGGCTATGCGGGTACCGATGCCTTAGAGGCCAACCGTGTCGCCGCAGTCAGTCGACTCTTAGCACCCCATTTTCATCGCTTCAAGGCCCTCGAGTTCAGGGTGCTCGATCCCGCATCCCTTCCCACTATGGGCGTCGAATTTCAGGGCACAGCTCCTCTTCTGAAGCAAGTGAAGTTTACTTCCGTGGTGGATTAGCGGTGTGGACTGCTCGTGTATCTCCACCACAACTACAACTCCACAGTCAACACGATTCCCATATACCGCTTCATGCCTTATTTTCGCTCCTCGAACGATTGGCTGTAGGTTATGCACACACTCAGCAAAATAACGTTCAGCGGGGACCATTCATGCATGTAATAAATTAAGAGGTATGTATGATAGATAGGACGAAAAACAATAAGTGGAATGTCTGCAAATGAGGGTGTAGATATAATAAGCAGTATGAGATGAGAGCACGACGAAAAGATAGTTCAGGCCCTGGCAGCACTCGTCCTCCTCCGCTCCGCCTCGTCCAGCACACTCTTCGGGCCCCGCTTAGCCATTGCCCAGAGGAACACGAGAATGATGATGGCAAACTGAAGCCACAGCCATAATTCGAGGACAACGGCCCCAACTCCCTTGTCCTGGCTCTGCGACAGCACAGTGCGGTCTTCGTGCGGCTTGTCGGCCACGTCGGCGTCGGCGTCCTCGTCGAGACGCACGACGTTTTCCTTCGACACCGTACCAGAGGCCGTTGAGCTGCTCCCTTGGCTCGCTCCTGTTAGTTTCTCGACGACCACATCGAGTGCAGTGGCCAGTCGCGACGGCATCGGCGGGTCAGGGCGGCTCCGAGATGGCTCGTCCTCATCTTTGGTAGACCGTTTCGGTCCGAGGAGCGACTCGCGAAAGCGCCCATTGACCCACTGATTCGTGCGAGAGCGTACAGTCTGAGACATACGGCGATATCGTAGCGATTGCTTTGCGCGTGCCGCCAGACTGTCGTCGGACAGAGGTATATGGTTTACGGGCGTTGGCGTCTCGGGAGGCAGGATGCTCGGACCAGAGGGGGCGGGAGTACACGCAGCGCTTATGCCGTATAGACTGCTGGTGCGTAGATGGTGGTTGGGCGCGAACTCGTCGCCGAATGCACTGCCGAGCTCGCTTTGTAGCGAGTGCCTGCCCTCGCCGTCGAGGGGAGACAATGAGTCTAGGAGGGTGTGCGTAGGTGGAATGCTGAGTGTAGAGAGCGTGGGTGAAGTTGGTTGGGATATATTGAGATCTATCTCGTGTGCGGGGAAAGGAACTGGTTGCGTCGCAAAATACGAGGCATTCTGCGACCCAGGCGCTTTCGGAGCGTTTGAATGGGGCGAATCGAATAACCCGACTACGGATTTCCGTGTCTTGTGCATACCGCCACCCTTCTGCATACTGGGAATACTACCTTTCCCGCCTCCTTCACCAAAAACATCCCCTTGCCCCGTGCCAATCGCACGTCGCAAACTACGGAATTTGACTGCGCCAGGTTCACCGCTAGTAGGTTGTAGCTGACTGTCATCGAGAACGAGCTCGAATTCGACAGTTTCCCCGTCACCAAGAGTCGCGTACATTTCACGCATGCAGTGGGCGTCATGCTGTACTGCACGCACTCTGGCCGCCGTCGTGGTCTGTTGCAAGCCGATCTGTGCATTAGCTTCCTCAAGCTCCTGTATCTTGTGTAGAAGTCGAGAGATGAGGGCTGGTTCCTGGCTGGACGCGGGTACGGAAGGAAGGGACTGCGACGCTGCAAATTCCATTGATGGTTTCGTGGAGAGGTTGACCTTCGGTGCTGGAGTGGTCGGGAGTGTAAAAAGTGCGGGATGTGATGCTCGTCTGTGAAGAGGCATTGCGGTGAGATCGAGAGGATTGCCCGGGGCAAAGTCTCTAACTTCTTCGTTCTCCTCGTCATCGGTGATAGATGACTTGCTCCTGAGCGCTCGGACGCGTTCTTCGTGTTCCTCCCTTCTCTTCGCCGTAGACTCTTCAGCAAGTGCGAGCGCACTTGTGCGTTCTTCGAGCTGCTCACTCCGCGCGCGGGTGCTCTCCAGCTCTTCCCGGAGGGTCTGCAGCTCCTTCTCGAGCTTGCGTAGTCTCCTGCGGCCTGCCTGGTCCGCATGTATGGAATCAGACTCCAGACGTTCGAGCTTGCTCATGAGCTCTGCGTTCTGGTCGGATAGAAGAGATATATCGGCAGGATTAATGGAGATGCGTCGCGTATGTCTGGTACGAGCGCCAGGGGGTAATGAAAGCGCCGCAGAAGGTGGTGGGGAGGACACAGACTGGTCCAGGGATGTCGTAGACATTGCGGGAGAATGGAGGGGTGACCTAGGGATACGTGCAAGGAGGGCTTCGTGCTGGCTCTTGAGCGACAGGTTCGTCTCAAATAAGCTCTTGCATACTGCAGTAGTGAGCCCCAGCTCTGCGATACAATTAGTGTAACTTTATGGTTGTAAATCACTGCGCGACGTACCGTTTTCGCGTTCCTTGATGAGCCCGTCAGCCTTCAGCAGGAGATCTGCAAGTTCACTTCGTGACTTCTCTCCAGGCGCGTCGGCACTAAGTTGTATGGGTGACGCTAGCAACGCGTTATCACTCGGACCATTGGTATCATCGTCGCTGTCGGGGATAGAGTGGATCGTTGGAAAGGCAGCCCGAGCGTAAGGTGGTGGGGGTGAGGCCTTGAGGGCCGAATTGGACGAGGCTCGTCGGACTTTGGCAGGAGGACGCGGACGAGGTGTCTCTTGTACATCGTTCGAGAGCATTTCTCGCAGCCAAAATGTAGATATGAGGGTTAAGGTGTCGCGGGGGAGGTGGTTAGGTTGTGTTTGATCCAAGAAAAGGTGTATATCAAATCGACATGGAGCCGTACGAGTAGTAAAGATGTTGTACCAAACGCAGATGTCCAGCACACTGCGGACTCCTGCCGATTGAGATTGCAGCTGCGACTATATGGCAGAGGATGTGTTCAGACCAGACGGCGTCGACGTCGGAAATGCAATGGTCTCCATGGCCATACTTCAAATATCAGACGTAGATTCACGTGAATCACAACGTGTGGGGAACGCGGGGAAGGAGTGTCAAGGCAGCAACAAGACAGCATGTTATTGCAGCTGCAGTTCACCAATTACTATTTCCCTGTGACTAGAATACATCCATTTTCACGGTGATCGTACTTTCCATTATCACTACCACCCAAATAGCTTCTCGGCATTCGTGTGGTTGAGACCCGCCAATTTTCCCCCGCTGGGGTCTTCCTGGATAAATTCCTCCAGCGCCTGCGTTACCTTTACGCCACCCGACAGTGGAAAATATGGCCAATCGGATCCAAATAGGATCTTGTCCGGGGTGGTGAACTCGAGGAG
The DNA here is from genome assembly GCA_000827205.1 of Plicaturopsis crispa FD-325 SS-3. NCBI lineage: Eukaryota > Fungi > Basidiomycota > Agaricomycetes > Amylocorticiales > Amylocorticiaceae > Plicatura > Plicatura crispa. The sequence continues at coordinate 1,880,331 of KN832554.1, forward strand.
AGCTAGAAGCTGGCCCTTGCTTGTGCTCAACGCAACGTCGACCCAGAATCGTTGCATTTGACGTTTACTGTAGATCCATGCATACACGGCGCATCACCATCGGCAATTTCGGGAGATAAAGTGGAGGACGTACAAGTCTGCTGCGTCTATGCCGAGGGGGGCCGCGTCGAAGAGGGTAAGTGCGCGCGGTAGGATAAAAGGCAGCGTTCCGCCATCGTGCGAGAGGATTATCTTGACGTTCGGGTGGGTTTCAAGGGTCTTTGTTACCACCAAATCGACTGCAGCACGAGTCGTTCCGTGAGGAAAGTCGAAGACGGGCGTTGGAACGATACCACCGATAAACGAGGGAGTGCTAGGGGCAACGTTAGCTGGGATCCAAATGAGATGAAACATAATGGATTCCCGTACATATCAATAGTGGTCGGATGAAGGAATATGACGGCCTTGAATTCATCCAGTTTGTCCCATATTGGTTGGAAGGATGGATGTCCTATGAGCCTGTGCTGCATCAGTTGCAATTCGAAAAAATAAAGTCAGAGGCAAGCAGACACACTTGGCCTGATACGAAGTCATGATAACAACACCATCTGCCTTGGCCTCGCCCAGCGCCCAAGCGACCTCGGCCACAGCACCCTCCACATCTGTGAAGTCGGGCAAGCTCGCGAACCATCCGAATTTGCCTCCACTCTCATCCACGACCTTCTTTGTAACCTCATTTAACGTTCTGGCCAACTTCCGCCCAGCTTCGCCGTTTCCTGCGACAGCTGGACCTGGCGCACTGCAGGACAGTATGCCTTTGGCGATTTCGAGCGTGTCCATGGCGGCAGTGGCTGATGCGGCAGTCCATTCAGGAATATTCCAGCCCGCGGGATCGCCTCCCGCGGCCAGCATGGCATCTTTGAGCTGAGAGGGTACGAAATGGAAGTGGGTGTCGATTCGGTTGGCCATGGTGTAGATTTCTGTGGTCGACGTCGACAATTTTATACGCACGTCAACGCGTCTTGGCGGGCAGCCATGTCAGTCCACATGAGTCACGCAGCGGGGCCTGACTAGTGAGCATTGATATGATGCACACAGGATAATGCGTTTTCGCAACTTTACTAAACAGCATACGGTGAGCGGTGCAAAGGCGCATACCCTGGATAGGCAGCCGCGGTCCAAACCGAAGCCACACAAACTACTCACCAGTAGCGTTCAAAGTTTTGAATCTTCATCGCCATGTCGAGCCTCATCACTGACAGTGCATGCTTGCGCAATAGCGCAGCCGTCGTCCGAGCCGAGGCGGAACCTCGCGATACGTCGCAAAACTGACTGCAATCTACATCACGCTAGAGCGCACCGGACCAGGCATGATGAGTACATTTTTCACAAGTAAGTAGTTGCGTAGTCACTCACCGTTACATTCTACTACTACTGTGACAGTAGCGGTACAAAGTGTGGTCCAGGTTACCCAAACGTCCTGACAGACAACTTGCCAACCTAAATTTTGAACTCCGCGAACATGTCTTCTTTAAAGGCGCGGCGCTCAGACTTGTTGGGTCTGTCGTCGCAGGTCGGGTGGTGTAGCATGCCACTGACTCTACGTTCTAACGGCGTATTAAACTCATTGCAAAGAATAGGAATGCACAAAGGGGATGCATGTGTCCATGATAGGTGGTATTTGAGCGATGCTAGAACAGTGATGCAAAAAGTGGGTGAGACTCGGGAGGGGACATGGTGATGTACAGTATCTTTCAATACACGGTCAAGTTTATCCAGTGAGAAGATGCATATAAGCGACGAACATGTGTAGCCTGTTTGCGATGAAGATAATATACCTCTGGAAGTTGTAAATTATTTTTGTTGAGGTTGCTGTCCCGACCCGCCCTGCGATCCGAAGCTGAACCCACCCGTGCCCGTCGCATTCCCGAAACCAAATGCGTTCGGAGTAGGAGCGGTCGTCGAGCCGGCGGGCTTTCCGAACGCTGGCTGTCCGCCTCCACCGAATACGGAAGGCTGCGAGCCATCCTTGCCATTCGTATTCGAATTGTTGTTGGCAGGAGCACCGAAGCTGAATGAGAATCCTGTGGGTTTGGTCTCCGCAGGTTTACTCTCCGTGGTCGCTCCGAAGACTGATTTCGTTTCGCCAGGCTTGGAGCCGAATCCGAATGCGGACGTTGACTTGTCGCCTCCGCCAAATACGTTTGGCGACCCGGACGGGGTGGTCGAGAACGCGTTCCCACCACCACCTAATGAGCCGCCGCCGCCAAATACCGAGGTCGGCGTCCCTGATGGTGTCGACGATGCACCCCCGCCAAACCCACCAAATGCAGGTTGCGAAGTAGTTTGCTCTTTCGGCGCTGCAGAAAAAGGGGACGAGAATGCGCTCTTGTTATCTGACGCAGGAGCCTTGTTCCCGAATGCCCCGAACCCGCCGAATGAAGGAGCAGCAGGGGCCGCCGCATTCGTAGCATTACTAGGAGCCTCAGCGGGCTTCGGCGCACCGAGCCCGAACGCGTTTGTAGCAGGGGCAGCAGGTTTCGCTGAGTTTCCACTCCCACTCGTACTGGGAGCAGGGGGAGTCGCTGGTTTAGAACCGAATCCGAAGTTGAATTTCACGGGCGCGGGGGCGGAAGTGGACGCCGCCGGCGTCACGGAAGACGTTGATGGTGCGGGCGGTGCGGCAGGTTTCGGTGCGGAAGCACCAAACAACGGAACCGGAGGCTTGGAGGACTCAGATGCACCGGGTTTCCCGAAAGAGAAGCCCGATCCTCCGCTTGCTGGAGGCTGCGGCTGTGTCGATGGGTTGGGAGCAAACCCACCCAGGCGACCAAGTAGCGAAGACGATCCTTCCCCGCTTGATGCGGCAGGCTTCTGCTCGGGCTTCTGCTCAGGTTGACTCGGGGCACCAAAAACTCCACCGCTAGGTTTCGGGGCACCGAAGCTAAACGGGGACGATGATTGCGTGGAGGGAGCTGGGCTGGGGGTCGCATTTGCGGATGCGGGAGGCGCGGGGAACCCGAACGCGCTTTGTGGGGCAGGCTTCGCAGGGGGCGGGTTTGGCTGCGATGCTGTGACAGGTGTAGTGGATGTCTGTGGTTGCGAAGGTTTCGCGCCGAAGAAATTGGGTACAGTCGATGATGACGACGATGAAGGCGCGGGGGCAGGTGCGGGGGCAGGAGCAGTGGCAGGAGGGGGTTGACCAAACCCGAACGTCTGCTTGGGCGCCTCCTTGGGCTTATCAGTGGACGGGGTAGAGGTGGACGCTGGCCACGAAAAAGTAGATGCTGGTTTGGGTTTTTCTGGCTCACTTGCACCATTGGTAGGCGGCTTAGCCGCCGCCCCAGTTAGACTGAATGCAGGTGAAGCCTTCGCAGGCTCTGAAGCATTGGCCGGGGTAGGTGGTGCTGCAAAAGAAAGCGTCGCAGCCGCAGCTGCAGGCTTGTCTGTAGGTTTAGGAAGACTGAAACTAGGTGCAGTCGGGGCAGGCTGTGGCGGCGTCGCCGGCTTCTGCTCGGCCGCCCTCTGTTCCCGCATACGCGCCATAGCCGCAGCCTCCAGATCCTGTTTCTCCCATTTCGAGAACGACCTAAACGCGCGTTTTCCGGAACTGTCAACGGTGTTGTACGCACTTGCTACACGCCGCCCGGGGGCACCCGTGTTGCCTAGGAAAGGGTTCATGCGTAGCCCAACGTTCGTTGCGATGGACTGTCGGAAAACGTTAACACCACGCTGATGCGAAGGGGCGGGAGTGGGGGTGGAGGGTGCCGCAGAGGTCGACGACCAGAGGAGGTTTTTGCCTTTCGAGGGAGAATCCGGTACGTCGCCTGGAGTCTGCGGCTCCGAAGGAGGCGGCGAATCTTGCCATGCAAGTTCGTGGCGGTCCTTCGCCTCTTGGTACTGAGCGTCTGTAAGCCAAGTCTCGACAAACACCTCAAGGTTGGCTTGTCGGTCAGGATGTGTCGAATCCTTGGGCTACAAAAGCGGTGGTCAGGGAAGGTGCGATTGCATGATTGTAAAATAAGATGGCTTACCATTGGGAATTTTGTACGTGCCTTCTTAACCAGCGCTTGTCGTAAACGCTCCCCATTCAAGCCGACCTTATATTGAACGCCGTTGATTTCCCATTCCTCCCCAATTCGTCGTCCTTTACACAGCGGATCCACGGAGATATCACCCTCTTCGATGGCACTCTCGTCAACAGGACCTTTCTTGCCGCGTTTTTTCCTCGTTGCGCGGGCGTCAGTTTGTCCAGCTTCGCTCAACTCATCCTCCTCCGCATCCCTGTCCCGCTTCGTGCCCCGTGATGCAACTTCAGATTTGCGTTTTGCGACTGTGCGCCGCTTGCGCCTACGCGCATCCTTGCCCGTCTCAGAGTCTGCCATATCCTCGTCGTCATCGCCGCCAAACGTCGACCCAGCCTCTGCACGGTCACGCTTCTTCCCCCTGACACTGGCGCGCGGGGCAGTATCGAGCTCCATCAACTCGTCAGCATCTTCCATCTCCTCATCTTCAGGCGTAACGTCCCGTGATACCTTCCGCGCACGCTTATCCCGGCCATGTTTGTGCGGTGCGTCGCCATCCTCATCTTCTTCCACGAGTCGCTTGGAGCCTCGCTGGGGACGCACTTCTTGAGACCACGACGCCTCCTCGTCGCCGTCTATAAGTTCATCGCCCTCCACGCGGCTTTTCTTGGCGTGTTCAGCATCCTGCGCGTCCTCTTCTGCGTCAGTGTCGAGCGAGCGCTTCTGTCGAGAATCGTTGGATGGGCCGAGACTTAGAGCCTTACGGCTTGACTGTCTGACGTAGCTGGGCACGGTTGGAGCAGCAGATCGAATTTCTGGTTGGGGAGTGGACTCGATAACGTGTACTGCAGGTGGATTTGGGTTGTAACGATCTGCGAAATTTAATGGATCGCGTTGAACAGGCCTAATGGTAGTGATCAGTGCACAAGGAACGCGACTATGGTGCATCGATATACGCACCGATCGTAATTTGCAATGTAGCCAGGAGTCGTAGACGGGTATCTCGAAGCCGCAGTCCCGCTCCCAGACGCGGTATTTTTGCCATGCGTATCTGCAGGACGTTGATTAGATAAATCTGGGGGTGTGGCAAGGCATGACAGTGCGTACCCGCGTCATTATTGAAAAGTCGCTGCCGCAGCTCTGCAAGGGCGTTCCGCTCGCCGGCATTGGGTACTTGCGCAGTATCCTTTGCTTCGCGTTCCTGGCGTGCGCGTACTGCCGCATAAGCGACGTTGAATGGACGACGGTCGTCGTCGGGTATGCCATATTTTCTTCGCATAGACCTGGCCGCGCGGCGTCAGTACTCGAGCAAGATAGCACATGCATACTGAAAGAAACGCACAGACGATATGAGCGCTCCTGCACCCGCCTGACCTTCTCCCATAAGAACAAAACGACGATACATGTGGCCAAACCGAGCCCAGCGAGGGCTGAAATTTGGCCAGCTTGAGAAAGGCGGTGCCATACCCCCGCACCGCCAGTGCCGGGGGTACGTAGAGAGCGTTTGCCTAGGATATCGTCGTGGTCGTCCATGGCGAGAGGAAAAGAGCGGGTGAAAACAAGAGAAGGTATGCCTTGACGAATGTGCTGAAGCAAAGACTCGTGACGCTACAGCCACGGCTTCCCTATTGACGCCTATTTGGCTCCTTTCATTTTTCCATAAATTCGTCGCGTCCTTGTTTTCTGTCGTTGTCGACGACAGCGACGACGCCTTTCGTCGTAATGACACCTCTTTTCGCTAGCCTTGTCTTTCATCTCGAGCGTCCTCCCCAGTGAGCAGTTTCCTATTTTCTTTCCTCTGTTTCGACCCACTTGCCAATGCCTGGAGGCACGGCGTCCCGTGCCATCGCCTCCTCTACTCGCAAAGTGGAAGACAAATACCCCCGCTTGGTCCACGCTTGAATGTCCAGCTGTTTCGTACGGCTACTGTATGGTCATTCGAGTACTAAACCGACGCGTACATACCGTATACACACATCATGTATTTGTATCAGACGCGTTATACAATTGTCTTGTTATGCACCTCCGGCTTCCCGCCCCAGTTAGAGTGGTCTGGTCCTCACAAATGTCACTCAATTTATCCTCGGGATTAGCTGTCGTTATACATTTTTACTCAATGATCTCCTTTCGCTTGCGGCTGGTGCGCCCCAGAGGACTTGCGTGCGGCCGTGATAAGAGTTTGGAGGACCGGCTGCGCCCCGGATCGTGCGAAAGTGCTCCGGCGATATATTCACACAAAAAGTCGTGCGTGTCTCTCTATTGCATCCTCGCCCTCTTGCTTTCCTCTCCTCCCTTCCTCCTCCTCCTCTCGTACTTACAATGGCCAAGATTGTCACATTTGAAGAGCTCAAAGCACATGGCACCAAGGACAGCCTCTACCTTTTGATCCACGAGAAAGGTGCTATCTCTTACGATTCCTCGACCGGCCAATCAGCTAACGCGCATTTTCTGCAGTGTACGACGTCTCAAAATTCATTGACGAGGTACGCTCAGGCGGCAGCCACTAGAGACCTGTGGTTAATGTTCCTTCTAGCACCCTGGAGGAGACGAGGTCCTCACTTCCGAAGCTGGTACGCTGCTATCTAACCAGCATGCTACGATAGCCCTCTAACACCACATACAGGCCAGGACGCTACAGAGGCGTTCGAGGATGTCGGACACTCCGACGAGGCTCGGGCCCTCCTCCCTGACATGTTTGTTGGTGACTTCGAGAAAGGCAGCGTAAGTACAATGCCCTCTTTTTCTGGACACGTCACGCCTAACAGACATGTAGGCGCTGAAAACGAAGGCGGCTGTCCGAACATCGCCTGGTTCAGGTGGTGCAAGCAGTGCCGTCGAGCAGGGTTCGAAGTACGTCGCCGTCATTGCACCCCATTGACATGTGCTCACAGCTCCCACAGTGTCTTTTACTTCGTTCCTCTGAGTCTCCTCGCCGCATACTTCGCCTACCGCTACTACTCTGGCGCTGTATAATTTACCGGACAACCTACATACCTATCTATATCCCTCCCCACACGCTGTTTATGCCTAACGGTCGCTTTTCTCGTTGCTTTCTCCCAACACATTTCCACCCGGAGTTCAATATAATTGGGATGTTCTAGAGATGCCTGCCTGGTGGGAACTGCCCCATTTTCAACGGAAGTTGTCCCTCAATTGGTATCCCCGACTGTGTTGCCGGCGTGCTCCGGCGTGATACTCCCGACCGTGACGCCCGCACGTCCTCCGGGGTTGGGGGAGTTGTAGGTTTTCCTCACCCGATGGGGTCGCAAATAAGTTATTGTGCAACATGTGTTTTCGCATCTTCCTCTAGGGCTGCAGATGTTGGCGTCCACCGTTTTTCTTTTGACAAGCGATTTTACTCTGAGTAAGGCTAAGGCACCTTTCAAGAGAACACTGTTAATAGTCTGACAAGGCGAATGCAATCCTTACCATACGTTGATCCTCATGACCTGCAAGAAAATAGTGCAGGAAACGGTGTATATTGTTAGTAGTATACTATTGTATACATAAGTGTATATATCTAGAATGCAAACGAGCTCGTACAACATCACAAAAATCCACAGAGCAAGAAGAAAAAGACGACGAAAGCTCAGACAGCCATACAACGATCCGCAGACAGCGTCTCCGGATTACCCCACCAGTAAGGGAAGGGCACAGCGTTCCCACTCGCACCGAACACGGCGAAACTGAGAATGAAGAGTATCACCTGCGAGCCACCGTCGAGCGCGGCGGATGTCAGGTAGTTGTACTTGATGAACCAGCCCGGCCGCCGGGTCCGGAGGTACCACTGCGAGGTGACACCGATGACAAGGCAACTCCACCACTGGCCGTTGACGGAGTAGGGGAGGCTGCGCGCGAGGACATGTCGTGTCAGTAAAAGCGCCCGGGGTGGAAAAGAGGAGAGTAGACGCACTAGCCCATGTACAGCGCGATGATTGGGATGTTGATGTACTTCATGAAGGCTCCGAACTTGCCGCCCTTCTTCGAGAACTTCCAGCATAGCCAGAACGGTATGGGGATGAAGAGTCCAATGAACCTGGGGAGGGGGGAAATATTGTCAGTCTTCACCCCGTATGAAAGGATATCGTGGTAGACGCTTACATTCCGAAGGGGATGATCCAGTAGCCAGCAGGTTTCCCGACGGTGTAGAGCTCTTTGCCAAGAGCGCCCATAGCGACGGAAGCGGAGTTGTACTGCTGGATAATCCAGCCACTCCACTGTGCACAGTGTCATTAGAAATGCACCTTTCTACGCAAAAAAAATGTAAGACTTACCACACGGGTACCCGTCGGGTCTCGCAGAACCTCGCGGTTATTGGAAACAATAGTTTTCATCACTGTTCAGATTGGACGTCAGCTTGCATATCACAGAGGATTAAGCAAAGAGCACGCACTCGTATAGTTGAAGACAGACCCCACGATCGAGCCCAGCATTTGCGCGGCGAACGTCGCCCGGGGAGGCACTTTTGTGTACTGGCCAAGTTTCAAGTCTTGAAGCATGTACAAGGTCTGGGTGGACGCCGAATTTCCGTACAAGTTGGCGTACATGACAGGGCTGACCCATGTCGCGTATATGAGTCGAAGAATTTCTGCAAGCATAGCAGGGTACATACATTGGTTGCCCAGGGTGAATGAACGCCGCGATGATTTGTACGGCATATTTCGTGGAGATTTGGAACCCTGAAAATGTGATGAGCAACCGATGAGGCGCAGTAGCAGAATGCAGCTTACCAGTTGTTGCGCTGATGAATCCAAGTACGACGGATATGAGTGAACTGAACAAGGTGAAAACAAGGATGCCCCATGCAGGCATAAGAACGACGCCTCCGGGCCCAGCGTAACTGCACCCGATTCCGACGGCCAATGCTACGATGAACAGAGCACCGTACACATACTGCGGCACTTCGGGGTACTTTTGCATTTCTGGAGAAAAATAATTAGTGCGTATCACAAAGTGAGTATCAACTAAAACTGTACCTTTGTAGTGAGGGTCGTCAATATCGGCGTGTCCACGGCGCAAGAACCTCATTCCACCAAAGGCTAGAAGGCGCGATCAGTTACAGTGCATATAGACATCGTAGAGTGACTCTTACCTCTCCTGAGCTCTGTCCAGTTCCATAGCAGAATGTATGTCACGGCGGAGCCTAGCGAGATGTTGTACGACAGCTGCGAGATAGCATACGTCGTTGTGTAGCGAGGCAACCCGTAGTCCGCCAACGCAGTCTCGTTGAGGTGGTAGTTGGAGTCGATGACGATGGTCTGGTTGTACGTTTTGCCAGTGCTGTCGAAGAGTGAACTTGACATGAACTTGAGGTCCCGGCCATGGAAGACGTTGGCATAGTAGCAGGCCGTGAGCACGATGTATCCTAGAACCATTCCCACTGTTTATAGAATTAGGTCAGACATCCCAAGAACGCTCTACAAGAAATCACGCACTGTACGAGTTGAGCTCTGAGGAGGACGGCGATCAGGTAAGTATGGAAAGTCACAGTAATGGGCATAGACGTACGCGTGTGAAGAGGCCAGACGAGGGGATTTCCCTGGGTGATGAGCGTCCATGAAGTGCTGAAAGAGAACAGCCCAATGCCCTCGTTACTAGATCCTGCACCAAACAAGTTGCGCACGAATGCGTGGCGACCATTGTCGGCCAGGCAGATGATAGAGATGGCCGTCAGGAGAGGGAAGGGGTATTGTGGTATCCACTCCCAGAAGAAGATGGCGGCGAACACGATCCAGAAGAATTTCCTGTGACAAGTTTAGCATATCCCGACGTCTAAATAGGCAACCATTACCGTTTCTTAGCGTTGAGAATACCTCCGAAATGCAAGGACTGCAACAAATTGACGACGGAGATGTACGTCGGGAAGAAGGCGCTACAAAATAATGAGCTTCCCCTTCCAACCGCGAGAAGGTCGCAGCACTTACTAAGTGGGGTACACAAGCAATGTGCGCACTAGTGAGATGATTGTATCAGCCCTTGCACTGGTATTACTCTGAGACACGTACGCATTCCCGCAATACCGTAACCGATCATTTGTGTGGCAAAGATCTGGAAAACTGCAACAGCAGGATTCAACGTAAGACCATAGAAGAGGTCTATGATTTAAGCAATTTATTAGCACTGCAACAAAAGTGAATGCTCGTGAGACGTACCTAAAGCAGCAATGATTTCCATTCCGACTGCAACATTAGAGGCCGTAGATGACATGATGACGATAATCGTGTGTTCCCTGAGCAGCACGTTGGTATTTGTGGCAAGCAACGGCTAGATAGAATCTTACTTCAAGTTGAATGGTCCAGGGTTGAGGTATCGCCAGTATCCGTGACTGGGCATAACGCCTGCGGACACGATTAGTGACTGAACGTAGTAACACCACGGCATGAGATACTACGCACCGTGCATGGCAGTGCCGAGAACATATGCGATGATAAGGCAAAACAACTGGGACACACTCGCGTTTTGCGGCTTAAATGTGTAAATTGTACCCAAGACCTAGTCACGAGACGTTTCGATACACGAAGCAAGCCGGGGAAATACGATACGACTCACCGCTCCAAAGGCACTTAGGCCTACACCGAGAAAAAGTGCACGGAAGGTGAAGACAGGCGATGTCGGGTCGTCTGCTGTGGAGATGACCTACGCACGGGGTATGAGATCATGAATACACTCCATCATACAGCTAGAAAACTCACCTGAATAGCCACCTCCTCATCCTTCTCGATGATGACCGACAAGTTATCGGGGTCGACCTCATCCTGTGTGACCGTGTACTCGCCCTTCTCCTTGTCGGCCAAGGAGTCGGTCTTCTCCATCGAGCTCATGCGCGACTGCTTAGCCGTCAGAGCCGGGAGGGAATGCTCGTCGACGGAAGAGGGTTCGACGGACATGTTTGCGCAAAGGACGGAATGCGTAGAGAAACCGTTTCACATCGGCAATGCGTTGCACTTATAGATGTTTATCGCGTGCATGTGTTCGGATTGGGCTGGCCTCCGCTATCTGTATAGGAGAAGAACTATCAGTTCGAAGCCAGATAGCTAGGCACACAACATACCGATCATAATATATGAGATACCGAAAATCTCTTCCGCTCGGTGGGCAATCGGTGGGTGTCGCGCGCCTACATGGGCGGACATGATACAAAATGATCCTCCAAACGGTGGATATCTCGACGATTCCAGGAACATAACATAGACCAGATAAGGGCGCCACCAGGTACAAGCTGCAGTAATACCAACCGAAAACTGGAAGCTTTGGCAGATAACGCGGCGCCTGCAAACGGACTCGTTTCTCGTAAATCGAAGGTGAATTTGGTTATGGTAGCGCGTGGTGCATTTCCACGTGGTTTACCTCCTGCTCTCAGTTTGTTCGTTCTTTCCCCGCATTCATCTTCGACGCCGGTTTCTCACATACGTCCGACTCTCACAAAACATAGAGACGTATAAAATGTAGCTGGTGCGTACAGTATGTATGTATGCTTTACAAGACCTTGGAGTAAACTGATATGTCGTTTCTTATCTTCCAAGTTAGGCACACTTGTCATTATCTTTACTATCTTGGCAGTCTGGCGGCAGTACATGTTCCACCGCAATTTGAGCTAGGCTTCAAATGCTTGGTTTAATGCAGTTTATCCGGCCACGCGACCGTACCCTGATGTTTGCACTCTTCAATCGCGGTCTGTCGATGTCCGACGGCTTTCGAGATCCCACAGCCGACTCGCGCAACAAGAACGCGTCGCGTCCTTATCTCGTTATCGAACCGGAGATTTCCCAACGGCTAGGGTATGGACAGCGGTCCCTACTTATGATGCCAAATACTTGTCTTCGATTCGGCCTGCACAGTGACTCACGACACCGTCATGCTCTTCCCCATCTCCCTCGCCAGCGTGCTACCGCTCATAGCTAACGCGCACTCCCACAATGAGCAGATACCGCTGACGGGTGGAAAGCCGCCTCTCGTCGACATCACTAAGGAGCCATGGACAAGCAAATACGGCGCGCAGAGCGACTTGGGCTTTTCAGGACCTCTGAGCTTCTCGCACTTGCCTTACACTCGCTGTCTCGAAGACGCGTCAACGGTGTTCGATATCGGGGTCCTCGGATTCCCGTTCGACACCACAACTTCGTACCGCCCAGGAGCGAGATTTGGCCCCTTCGCGATTCGCTCGGGATCTCGCCGCCAAATCGGGCGTGGGTGGACGCTGGCATGGGACACCAGCCCATTCGAATTGGGCGATACCATGGTCGACTGTGGTGATGTGATTACTTAGTCCCCCAACGATATTTGCGGAGAAATCTTACAGTCTGCAGGTCCCGCTTTCCGCGTACGACAATGCGAAAGCCATCGACCAGATGGAGGCGGCTTATTCCACTCTCCTGCAAAGACCCGTGCAAGGCGGTAATTCGGGCGCGTATAAATCCCGCACTGCCGTATTCGCCAAAGACGGGAAGGATCATCCGCGGTTGGTGACGTTGGGAGGGGATCACACTATCGTGAGTTTTAGATGGCAAAGATGCAATCTGACACTCAGCCGCTGCGCTTTAGGTACTTCCTATTCTGCGTTCGCTGAACAAAGTATATGGCCCGGTTTCCGTTATCCACTTTGACGCTCATCTAGTTTGTCTGACATCACTATGCACTACACCGCACACGGCATTGATAAATTTTCGCAGGACACTTGGGCCCCCCCGCCTGGGACGACCGGGCAGGAGAGAATCACCCACGGGTCCTTCTTCGCAATCGCCGCGGAAGAGAATCTGATGTCCAATACCAGTATACACGCGGGTATACGATGCAAAATGGCTGTAAGTTCTGACCGCAAACCCTCAGTAGTTCCCACCGCTGACGGTCCGAGTGTAGGGCATACAAGACATCACGCACGATGGCGCGGTCGGTTTCCAGGTGATCAGTACAGAGGACCTCGACGACTATGGCATCAACCAGGTCATCTCGAAAATAAGATCGCGCATCGGTTCGAGCCCGGTTTACCTGTCCCTTGATATCGACGTCGTTGGTACGTTCTTCAAGCTTCTGCACTGTCGTGCCCGGACTAATTTTTTCGGTGTAGATCCTGGTATGGCGCCTGCTAGTAAGTGCCAACATCCGGATGAAACGAATGAATGACTCACGACTGTTGCCTCGCCGTAGCTGGTACACCAGAAGCTGGTGGATGGACCACCCGTGAAGTGAAGCGTATCATCCGCGGGCTCTCTGGCCTGAACTTTGTGTGAGCATTCATTTCCGTGGCGACTGCGCCTTGCCCATTAACGGACAATTTTCTTATTTAGTGGCGCCGACATTGTCGAAGTTGCGCCCGCATACGACCATGGTACGTAAAAACTATCCCCGCCTCATGTTTGCCTCATTTTAACCGTCCGTAATTTAGCCGACGTGACGGGGATCGCAGCCGCTGACATTGTCCACGACTTCTTGTCGATGATGCAGTCCGACGCTCCCCCTCCTGTGCACAGCGGTCCGTTTGCGAAAAATGATCGGGACTTGTGAGGGCGGTGTCTTCTCTTCCGCCCGCGGGCTCCGACATAAGACCAATGTATTTCTTCTGCCGTGTAACAATAAAATGGTACACCTTGAACGGTCCCTTCCGATTGTCATGAGGTGTTTACTCGGTCGGCTATTCGTTTCTTTCTCTCAGACTCAAGCTACAAGATGATATAATTGCTTCCGTTGTCGAGTATTGTTTTAATCGCGTTACCCCGGGATGCCCCGGAGTCACCCCAACATGATTTGATTCTACTGCCGACCTCACACAAACGACTTGGACCACACCAGATAGATTGAAAGGTAATTTTCAGGGGATGCCCGAGGATGGTTGTACAGGCTGAAAGCAGAACGCCACATATTGAAACGTCCGAGGTGGCGAATCGGAACGGGAAGGCGGCGATGCCTCGCGGGCTTTGAAATGCTTGAAACAGCCTTTGTTGTCGGAAAACATTGGCGTTAGTTGCAACTCGAGTAAATTATGGCACAAATGGCAGCATGCGGCGTATGTTCATGCCTGCTCAAAGCGAATAAAATAAAGGCGTAGGACGATGGAGAGCCAGAAAACTGTCAAACTTTGGACAGAGGCCTTCCCACGTCGAACGAGTCGAAGTGGGTCCGCGTTGTGTCCAGGAGCGCAGAGTTGAAACTCCGCTACAGGGATATTGCACGCCTGGCTTCGACGCTCGGAATTCCTCCTTGACCAAGAACAATCAGTGCCGCAGAGGGCCTCCTCCTCGCCCTCAAATATGCACAGCGTTTCCAACGCAGGGACCCCTCGCGGGACACCAGCTCGCAGGGGAAAATCTCCTCGTTTCTCCGCAGATAATCACAGCCCCGCTCCCAGTACCTTTCTTCCGACTACTTTCCCTAAACCTGGAACGTCTTTTACAACTTCTCTCTCTATTCCTGTCGAAGGCGCGGTTCCAATCGAGACGCCTGTCGACAAAATTACCCCGCCTCTTCCTGTCCAACAACCATCCATGGCCGACACCAGCAAGAGAGCGCCTCGGAAATCCAAAACCGACGCACTCGCCGCATTGCACTCGCATGCACAATCCTCAGATAGAGAAGATGCAATGGGGAATGATATCGATGCAGAATATCGTTCTGCTCCCAAGATTCCCGTATCCCCCACCTTGAACTTGAATACTGTCCGGACGTCCGCGCCTCGGAACATTCCCACCCCTCCGCAACCACGCCCTTTCGGCCTCCAGGACTGTCCCGTATTTTACCCCACCGATGAGGAGTTCATGGATCCCATGGCGTATATTCGCTCTGTGCAGGGCCGGGCGAAGGGATTTGGCATCTGCAAAGTTGTTCCCCCGGTGAACTGGAAAATGCCATTCGTGACGGATACAGAGGTGAATACTACCATTCGTCGCCCAAATTTACGAACTAAATTTCAATGATATTGTAGAATTTTCGTTTCAAGACGAGACTCCAGCGCCTAAATTCCGTTGAGGCGTCTTCGCGAGCCAAAATCAACTATTTGGAGCAGCTGTACCGATATCACCAACAGCAAGGCAATTCGCGTGTGTCTGTGCCATCCATCAACAACAAAGCGCTCGATCTTTGGCTCTTGCGCAAGGAGGTACACAGGCTTGGAGGGCATGAGGCAGTACGTTTCCGATTGAAGCTCAGTGAACTCCTTCACAAGATCTGATCGGCCCGGTTCTCAGGTGACGAAGCTCAGGAAATGGTCTGATCTAGGCCGTATACTTGGGTACGGTGGCATCCCAGGCCTGTCGACCCAGATCAAAGGCGCGTATATGCGTATCGTGAAGCCATACGAGGATTTCTGCGCTCGCGTCCGTACCTCGCCTTCCATGTCCCCCGGCCAGGACCCACTGAAAGCAAGTACAAGTAACCCTATACCGCTGGGGTCAACCAGTCGCACTCCTGACGAGTCTGGGTATGGTTCGGGGCTTTCGAGTCCTTTGACCGAGTCATCGAGTCCGTTATCAGAACCTCCTGATGATGGTGAAGAGGGAAACGCCAGCGGATCGAAGCCGCGAAGGAGCACGCGTATGCCATCCCAAGAGCAGACCACCCGTAAGTACGCCACAAATCATATCACACTTTGCCTAATGCCCGTATTTAGCAGCATCGCGAAAGCCAATTTCGTCGAACGGAAACGGCCTCCTTCCATCTCCTTCCATCGTCTCACACGCGCACATTGAAGCTCGTAAAGACGCCAAAGTGCCATCGGAGGTAAGATCACGACTCCTCACCGACTCTCCTTCCACTCCGGCAGCTCGGGTGACCAAACGAGAACAGCAAAACTGCGAGGTCTGTCATAAGAAGAACCATGGCGAAGAGATGCTCCTTTGCGATGGCTGTGACTGCGGTAATTATCCAGCGTTCTCACGTTGCTCCTACGACTGATTTAGCAAGAGTAGGCTTCCATATGTTCTGTCTCGACCCGCCTTTGACCACGATCCCGAAGGGGCAGTGGTTCTGTCACACGTGTCTTTTCGGCACCGGTGGAGACTATGGATTCGACGAGGGCGAGGAACATAGTCTCTCCAGTTTCCAGGCGCGCGATCGCGAGTTCCGCCGCCTGTGGTTTAACGCCCACCCGCCTCCACCTATACCGGAGGCAGAGTTACAGAGTCCGACTGTGACTCGCGTCGGGGACGTCCAAGTCTCGGAATACCAGATTGAGGAGGAGTTTTGGCGGCTCGTGCAGTCTCCTCACGAGACTGTCGAGATTGAGTACGGCGCTGATGTGCACTCGACGACGCACGGAAGGTGGGCAACAACCACATTCATTTGAATAAGCTACTCACTATCGGGATTTTTCAGTGCGATGCCGACCATGGAAACACATCCTCTCGACCCATATGCCAAAGATCCATGGAACCTCAATAACATCCCCATCGTGTCGGATTCCCTCCTCCGGTTCATCAAGTCCGATATCTCAGGCATGACTGTCCCATGGACGTACGTGGGTATGGTATTTTCCACGTTCTGTTGGCACAATGAGGTTCGTAGATCTCCCATATGTTCATCGGACAGTCGCTAATATCTAAGCTTTCCAGGATCATTATACGTATAGTGTCAATTACAGTGCGCCTTTTCACCGTTGAAAGACGTTTTGTTATACTAACCTTCGCGTTCAGTGCACTGGGGTGACACGAAAACTTGGTACGGCGTCCCAGGAGAAGACGCGGAACAATTCGAAGCGGCAATCAAACGCGAGGCACCGGATCTGTTTGAAGCCCAACCGGACCTCCTTTTCCAGCTCGTCACCCTCATGAATCCCAAACGATTAACGGACGCGGGTGTCAGGGTCTTTGCATGCAATCAGCGCGCAGGGGAGTTCGTTATCACACTTCCTAAGGCATACCACGCTGGCTTCAACCACGGGGTAAATACAACTCAGCTATATAAATGAGTAAACGGGTTCTTACTAACATCGCCATATGTAGTTCAACTTCAACGAGGCAGTGAATTTCGCGTTATCCGAATGGCTGCCCTTTGGTCGAGATTGTGTTGAACGATATCGGGAGCATCGCAAACTCCCGGTTTTCTCTCATGACGAGCTTCTCATAACAATTACGCAGCAATCCCAGTCCATTAAGACTGCACTTTGGTACGCCGCTCACTCGAAACATCACGCCGCCACATAAAATTGACCTTTCATCCCGTCATCTAGGCTGAACGATAGCTTGAAAGAGATGACTGACCGCGAAATGGCCAGCCGCCAGACTGCTCGCTCTTTAGGCCTTGCTGAGCATCTTGAAGAGGAAGACCGTGCAGAAGACCAGTACCAATGCTCCGTCTGCAAGACTTTCTGTTACCTCTCCCAGGTCACGTGTCAGTGCACAACCAAGGTCGTCTGCATTGACCATGTCGATCTGCTCTGCGATCACCCGTCTGGCCAGCATGTTTTGCGGAAGCGGTTCTCTGACCGCGACCTGCTGGACACACAGGCTAAGGTGGCGGAACGGGCGGGGGTGCCGCGTTCGTGGCAGACGAAATTCGAGAACGCTCTGGCAGAAAGTGCGCGACCCCCTCTACGGACCTTGCGCGCGCTCCTTGCCGAAGGCGAGCGCATCAGCCACCCGCTCACAGAACTCGCGTCGCTGAGGAAATGCGTCGACCGTGCCGTCAAATGGGTCGATGCCGCCAATGTCTTCATTATCCGAAAGAACATTCGCAAGCGGTCAAGACGGGCACGGGGACGTCCGTCCTTGAACGCGGATGATCCCGAGGAGAAGCAGGATCGAAGCTTGGATGACTTGTATGCGCTCCTGCGAGAGGTGGAAAACCTTGGATTCGACTGTCCCGAGATCGCGCTCCTTCGTCAGGTAGCCGCTGAAGCCGAAGAAGTGAAATCGCGGGCCCGCCGGTTGCTCGCCTTGGTCGATAGCAATGGCATCCCGGATAGAGCCGCCCGCGTCGAAGAATGCCAAGCGGTACTCGCACAGGGCTTGGATCTCAATGTCTCCCTCGACGAGCTCCAGGAGGTGGAAAAGATCGTCAATCGGGAAACTCTGCTCTACGATCTGGACGACTTTGACGATACTAATGTGACGTTGGACGAAATCCGCGAGCTCATAACCCGCGCCCGTGCTTGCAGCCTTCCTCCTGATCATCCCCACATGAAGTTCCTAGAGGAGAAAGGCCGTGCGGCGGATAACTGGGAAGACCGCGCACAGCGTGTCCTTGCTCAGCCGTACAAGACCATTGACGAACTTGACGACTTCGCCAACATGGATCCCAAGATCCCTATTGACCCAGATGTCTTGGATGATCTGATGACCGCCCGTTCCAAGGCGAAGGAGTTCGAGAAGCAGGCGCAGGCCTGGATGGTCGCGGAGCCCGGCACGACGAAGCCCAAATTGCAAGATGCCCTGAAGCTAATCAGCCGCGCGGAGAAGGATTTCAGCATTCCCGCTGTCTCTGATCTCAAGCGCACTGCTGAGTTTGGCCACGACTTGGAGCAACGGTGCGAAGCTGTCCTCACCAATCGTTATCAGCATCGCGAGGAGGGGAACGTCTTCGATATCTTCCAGCGATGGCGAGCATACGCTCGCGAACACTTGACGATGTTTTCCCTTCCCAATTTCGAAAAGTTCGACGACCAACTCTCGCGCCACTACAAATGGCTAGAAGAGATCCCATGGTACTGCCGCCACCACCAGCAAACGCATGGTCAGCAAATCTACGACGATGTTGTAGAATGCACCAAACCCGAGGACGACTCTCCTCCCAGTGACGAGTATTTTACTTGCATATGCACGCAGCCTGTTCGCCCACCTCCCCCAGGAACAGTATCAGATGCGGTGCAGTGCGATCACTGTTTTGCCAGGTTCCATGGCATCTGCGCAGCGAATGGCGGCTCTTGTCCCTTCTGTGATCACCATCACTGGAACGGCGCGATCCACAAAGAGCGCAGTTGGCATTTTTGTTTCCTTCCCGCCCTCCTCACAAAGGCTCCAGATATCAGCAAACACTACTCCGAAGATTGGAAACAGTTGGAGACGATAGTTCATCGTCTTGATCGCCTGTCAGCGGTCATAGGCCAATTTTTGTCTTACGCTTCTCAGCCCGGGAATCAGCGCGTCGAATGGATCCCTCAAGTCCGACATTACTTGCGCAAACTTTACAAGATCCAGTTTGCAATTTCGCCGAACCGCGAGGTGTCGTTTGGGCTAGACCTCGCCGGTTTGCATCGTATCCTCGCCGGTCAACCAGCGCCCTCCAAATCGAAAAAGAGGCGCCGGCCACGGTTCATTTTCGGACAAGACGTGGACAAGGATTGGGCGGACGGAACCCGCTGCATCTGCCGAGGTCGCACGAGCTACTTGCTGAATTATCCCACCGTTAAGTGCGAGTTGTGCGCCCATCGCTATCACGCTGGATGCGTTTTCTTCCCGCTAGACCAGCCTTCCGCTGCCTCCCGCTTCATGTGTCCACTTTGTAGTCTGCGTAAAAACAGACAGTATCCTTACTCCGAAGTACGAGTAAAGCACGTCGGTGAGTCGATTTTTTTCTGCGCACAGTCATCGAGTGTCTGATTCGTCCGTAGAAAACCCAGATCCAGACAAGTACGTTGACACCAAGGAGATGCTGGAAACCTTCAGCAAAGAGGTCGTGTACATGAAACTGCCGCCCCCCTACACCCAGACGCTATTCGTCGAACTCATCCGTTTCACACCCGGTCAGCCTGATAATGCGGCTGCCAATGGCACCAACGGTGCCTCATCATCCGCCCGCTCAAGTACCTCTACTGCTTCCAGGCAACCTGCCCCTTCCGGCGCTTCCCCTCATGCTCGACATTCTCATGCGCCGTCTACTCACGCCCCACCCCCGCCGCCAGTTCCCGGTGTTTTCGACGCTAACCGATCAGCTACGGTAGCGACTGGTCAACATGTCCCTCCCCCTCCCCCATGGTCGCGATGGAGCAACGGTGTAGCAAGTCCATCTGCATCTGCGTTGACTGGCCCCCGACCTCCGACGACAGATCAAGGGCTTGCGACTCCACCTCTTGCTCAGAGGAAGCGCAAGTATGTTGATGACGATCCTGCGGATAATGCTGTGGCGTCTTCACACTCGCCCAAACGTCGCTCCGTCCCACGTACCCCACCTGTCCCTGCAGCAGGCCCCTCTGGCTCATCGGGGCATGCGATGCAGACTGTTTCTCCATCACTAGCCAGTCTTTTGTCTCCCAGTGTTGACGCTCGACCAGTTCGTGCCCCTCCGACGACTATGCCAAACGGATCAGAGTCGCGTCGAAATTAGAGGTACTGACTGGGGATGAAGGATACTGTATTTGTTCTATTCTCTACGCTATGTAATTCTTGTCGGGTTTCTGGTGCTCGTAATCTTATGCTTTCCATGTCTCCTACGTAGTAGACTCTTGACCTGTATAATATATGCTCCTGCTTGTTTTTCTACCTCCGAACCATCTGTAGTCACTAGTCACATGTGACTAAACGCGTCAAACCGTGTCCGGAAACAAAGTTGAAACAACGCGACCATGTCTATCCAGCCACCAGCGACTTTACCGTCCATCCTACTCCCTGAAATCCTTGGCTTTTCCCCGCAGCTCTTCCTCGACGATATCATCAACGTCGCCAACGATGTCGCCACTGAAACCGTGAACGGCTTAGAGAGCTTTCTCATTCGTTGGGCAGACGACCGGACGGAGAGGAACTCGCTGGTAGAATGGGACAGCACGCAAGAGGTCGAGCAGGGGCTCGTCTCGTTTCAGACCCTCCTTGAGAGCCACGTCGATATCGCGTTTGACTTTCTCGAGGTCTGGAGCAAGCGCAACATATTTGCGTTCGATGCCGACCTGGAGATCGTCGTGCCGCATCAGAAGGGCTTAGACCTGCAAATTCCCCCCGAAGAAGAGCAGGAACTTATGGCCGAGATAGATGAGCTGCGTAGGAAGATTGATAACGTGAGCCTAACGTATTCTATATCGACGAATGGGCAGTTCATTGACGCTGAGACACTCGACAGCAAAACCGGTTGAAGCGGCTATACATGCGCGCTGTTCGCAAGTCCTCAGTGCAGCTACACCGCTCTCGAGCACGGCTAGAAAAACTGTCTGTCCTCGACGTCGACTCGCTGAAATCCATCGCGGCGGTTGCTCCTGCGCTGTCTGCCATGCACGCATCCGTTTCATCCCTCCCTCCATTAGACCCTACACAAGTGCCTGCCCCCGTGACCCTGAAGGACTTCGGGAAGCGCGAATGGGAGACGAGCAAGACCGGGTACTTGAATTGGGCCACGGGGTCACTCATGCAACGTACCGTGGGCAGCAGCGGTGGTGTAAACGAGGCAGGCATGTTGGAAGGTGCGGCGAGTATCGGGCCAGGGGAGTGGATCAAGGCGACGCTCGAGTCTGAGGGTGCGGTTGTACCTGCAAGAGAAAGACCGCGAAGAGAAGAGGAAGAAAGCATGGAAATTGATGAGTGATTTGTATAGTTTCGATTTTTGGTCTCTCCTGCACCGTGTTGTATACATACATCTCTGTACTCTTACCCTACCAAAGCATCTAATATTCGATGGGATTGGTTCTACTCAGATGTTTCATGGGTATACGCAAACTCACCGCCTTTCGAGAACAAGGAGCCACGGAGAGTCACTAAATTATGCGGGGAATGTAGAATTGACATGCAAGAAGAAACGTCAAACGGATAGTTTATGAACATGTACAAGGTCCACCAAGGCCAAAAACTCTCGCCATCTCATGTGTGATGCTTGATATGCAAGCTTCCACCTGTATAGTCTTGTTTAAACCATCGCCAGTCTTCCTCGGAAACGATGCCGTCGTACGCAAGGGAAGATATCGGGCACGTTCCGCGGTCGAGCTCATCATCGTCTGGGTATTTCTCTGCTAAAGCTGCAGCGGCCTTCTGACGCTCCTCGACCAATCTCCGTACGGCACGGCCAGAGACATTCGGGCACTCGTATATGCCAAGATCCAAGAGTTGCCACAATATCTCTTTGGCTCTCATTTGTTCGAGGGTGTTGTCGTCGAAGGAGCGTGAATTACTGACATGCAGATCGTTGCAATGTCCCGCCCTCAAGAACCCAAGGACGTCGCCCTCGACGTTGTCCAGCGATAAATAGTAAGTGAAAAAGTTTTCTCGGTCGTCGGAGTCGAAATTGGGGAGCGTGATGGAGGTGAGATGAAGGCTCTCCGTGTGCCAGGAAAATAGTCGAAGAAACTCGGCCATCTGAGCCTCGGACAGACCAGTGAGATGGCACGTAGACAACAGCAATTCGTGAGGTTCGTCTGGAACATAGTCGTCTCCGGCAGGATCGAAGAAGACATTGCGTATCTCCAAGTACTCGGGTACATCATGAATCTCCAATCCCTTCGCCAGGGCAGGAAGCGATAGTCCCTCTCCAATACCCGCACGGCTTGTATGCTCGAGAATGGTTAGCCTGCGAAGATGGAGAGTCGGCCACACGCGTGAATTGAGGAGAATACGGAAGTTCTCCCCGTCCAATGAGAGCTCCGTGAGCACTGGGGTCTCGAAAGCGACTTTGGCGCTCATGGGAGGTCGGTTGCTGCCGCCACTGTCCCTCACAGAGGTGAAGTTGATCTTGGTAAGACGACCGGCTGTACCGTGTAGATCGGTTCCGAGAGTAGGGAGAGACATAGAATCAAGAACACGGATCTCGAGGGTTTTGAAACGATGAAAATGGGGCGCCAAAAGCTGAGTGACTGCAGCAACACGGGTGGCCTCCAACGCGTCGGTACCTTCGTAGCCATCCCGGCGCAGAACCGTGACCTCGAGCGGCAGGTCCTCGGACCACGCCAGATATGACCGAACGTCGGGAAGAGGTGTCGCATCCCTGCCAATGTCGATAACGAGACGTGTCCAATATTTGGGCACAGCGCTCAGAATGGAGCGCCATCTCGGACAGATAGCCGCGAGGTTGTACGGGAAAAGGTCCCATGCCCCCACATCAACGTTCTCCTTGGACCATTCAGGGCCTTCCGGAAAGTAATCGTTAAACTCCTCATCCGTCCAATAGATAAGTTCGCGGGGCTTAGGCGGCTCCGGTTCTTCATCCTCGCTGTCGGAATCCTCGTCTGGAGAGTGTCTCATCGCCATGATGGAGATGAACATCCAAGTGTCTAGATATTCAAAGTGGACGTGCTCGAATATCATAGCGAGCAGCTCGGTTGGGAGAAAGAGGATGGACGGGCGGGGTCGTCCTGCACTGAAGGAATGAGGTTGATGTACGAGTGCATGCATCTCGTCGGCTTTGCTGGAGCTCATCGTACTGCGAGCAATCCAAGCCCTCTGACCTGTCTGTCTGCGTGAGGACGTCAGGATTTGAGAACGAGGCCCACGAATGTGATGCTACGTACCTTTCGTTGTGTTTATTTGACCGTAGTCCAGTGTAGCCGGTGAAGGTAGCCGGTGAAGCAAGGTGTTAAGTGGACGTTCAGCGGTGCGACAGCAAGCGTAGAAGTTAATTGACGCGACTGTCAACGCGACTTCGAATCGCGTGTCCCGTGTATACGTGTACAACACAGCTCAACCTCCTTCAAGTTCAATGAAGCGCGCAAAGGGGAGGATCCAGCAATAAGAAAAAATCATATTCTCAAGACATATATAGCAGTTATACATGGGATATGGGGTGGGTAATATGTATGGGATATGTGTGAAGCAGACCAGAAACCAGGACCACAGACTCGAGCAAGTAAAAAAGACCCAACCCTACGAAAGGGCAGGCCGGACGGACGGGAATTCAGACAGCATGATATGCAAGACGCGGAATGTAAAAAGATAATCGTGAAGGCGGTGGGTGGGAGGGAAGGGAGAACAACGACGCGGGGGCGCGGGGCAGACAACATACAACAACGAGATGGGTTGGGGTGAGGGAGGTAAGTACTAGTGGTGTAGGGGTAGGCTTGGGCTGAAGTGAAGTTGCGACCATGAAGAGTGAAAGGGACAGAACGAAGGAGGAAAGGAATCTGAGATGTATGGGATTGGATGAAATGTATGGGTGGATGGGCGTTGATTTGAGTCCGAGCAAGCAGGCAACCAGAGAATAAATCATAAAAAATGGGGGCAGGCAGGCAGGCGGGCGAATGGAACAAAAATAAATGACGCGCTCGAGAGGACCGGCGCCAGTGAAATCGTGAACGTAAGTGATTGATTGCATGCGTGAGCAGACGATGAGCGGAAAATGGTGGGGCGATGTCGATGTCGGAGAAAAATATGTTAACTTGCGGCGAGTGATACAAAGATAGGGTGCGTGCTGTATGTGCGGGGTGCCGAATGGGACTTGCTTGAATGGACATGGCGTGGTGGATATGAACGTGCGGTGATGCAAAATGAACAATGGGATAAATAGGAAGGGAGCGCCAACGCCGCGGATGATCAGCCGGCCCTAGCAGCCTCTAGACCAGGCGCGAATCGCGGGTGCTCCTGCTCGGGGATGCTGGAGGTGCCCGACGCTGCGGACATGGACGCGCGGAATGGCGCAAACACCGCACCGGCGTAGCCAAACGGATGGGCCGTGCGCGGCGTGGGCGAGAACCGCGGGGGCGGGGACGACATGTACCCAAACGAGCCGCCGTTCCCGTTCCCGTTCGCAATGGGAGTCGCGTCGCTGCGGAACCCAGACGCGTCAGAGCTGGCGGACGTAGGCGTGCGGACGCCAAGCGGATTCTTGGAGTACGACAGGCGGATTCCGCCACCCTTGATCAGGCCGTTCAGGGTGTTTCCGTAGAGGTCGTTGAGCGCCTTGGTAGCGTACGCGACATCGTCGAACTCGACAAAGCACATCGGCCCTGCTGGCTTGTGCCGATAGCACAGCTTGCGGTAGCCTTGGCGCCTTTGGAAGAGTTCGCGCAGCGACTCCTCGAGGTAGTTGGGCGGATAGCCCGCCGGCGCTTGCGATGTCGGAAGATTCCCTACATATAGGGTGTTGATCTATTATAACAAACGTAGTCAGCAAATGAAAACCTCAAAGGCATCGAATATATACGAACCGGTGGATTCTGATCAACTGCGCCTCTAGTTCCGCCAGAGCTCGAGCCACCGCTCGCAGGCGACGGGAGCTGCGGCGACGTACCGCCCTCCGCACCGTCCTTGGCATCCGTGCTCACGGTCAAGTCCCGCATGCTCTCGATGACGCCTCCATCTTCGCGCTCACGTTCTGCTGCGCTGGCGCTGCTGCTCTCTGCCGGCGAATACGGTCGGTAAGACGGCGGGGATGGCTTCCGCGTGCTCCCGGCGAGCCCAACTGCATCCCAGAGGCCCTCGCCGGCGCCGTGGAACGCGTTCTCACCATTACCACCGTGGAAGGCACCTTCAAAGGCACCATCTCCACCTGCTTGGAACGCCTCGTGGAACGCAGCCTCGCTGTTCCCGTATCCGCTATCACCATTATGGAACGCACTCCGCAGCCGCCCGTCCTTCTCCTTACGCCTCAACTCGTCTTCGAGGCGCTCGCGCGGGCCGCGCTGGTGCGCCGGCGGCAGGGGGGCCGCCTCGTCGCGCCACGAGTGCAGCGGGAGCGAGCCGAAGCCCATCGCGCCTAACACGCCTTGCTCCCTCTCCCTCACGCTCATCTCGCTCGCGCCCTGCTGCTGCTGCTGCATGCCGCCCACACCCTCGGGCCCGCTGCTGCCGACACCCACGCCGCCCACGCCAGGCCCGCGCTTCGTGTGCAGATTTTTCTTCGCCATCTCCGCCTTCAGCACCGCGCCCTTCTCTATGTCGACGCGGCGCCCCTGCAGGCCGTCGCGCGCCTCGAGCGCCTCCGCGCGGGTGCGGAATTTGGCGAAACCGATGATTTGTTTGCGCGGGCCCGAGTTGGCGCCGCCTGGGAAGGAGTCGTCGGCCGCGAGGGACATCGAGGGCGGGCCTGCGAACGTGCCGGCAGAAGCAGTCGCCCAGGAGTTGTTCGACGTCCCGGAGGTCGTGGGCCATGCCTCACGGCCTGCATAAGCGGTGCCACCGTCCCTCCCGGCGTCAACGACGACGCCACCTTGATTGACCGTGACCATATTGTATGGATCTCCGGCGCCTGTCCCGGCACCGGCTCCGAGATAAGCAGTATAACCGCCGCCGCCGCGAGCGTTGTTGTTGAGTGCAGTGGCAGCGGAGGTGTACGATCCATTCGCGGATGTGTTGGACGTAGAAGACGAAGTCGGGATCTTGAGGGTCGCCGCCTCGAACCCTGAGGAAAATGTAAACATGTTTTGGAATTCGCGTTCCTATAGATAACCACTATCAGCGCTTGTCCGGATCTCATGAGTAGTAAACGAGTAATTACCTGCATGTCATCGGGAAAGCCAACGACAAAGATCGTCGAAATTTCTTCCTGGCCTCCTGACTGCCCGGCGCCAGCGCTCATCGCCTGACCACCAGCGCCTAAGCCAGGGCCTGTAGCGCTTTGTCCTCCACCTGCGCCGACACCATTCGACAGCGGCAGATGTGGTCCGTACGGCGTCTGAGACTGAATGACATGCGTGTGAGAGTGCGGCTGGTGGACGTGGTGTCCATTTAGATACGGCTGGGCGGGCTGCTGCTGTGATTGCTGCTGCTGCTGGTGATGGTGCGCGTATCCGTTTGCATAGCCGTTGACACCCCCGTTTTGCTTCGCAGTCGGACCCGATCCACCGTACTCAAACTTCCCAAATCCGCCCCCATTTCCATTGCTGGAAACGGTAGCAGAGTTCGGGCTGAATGTGGCAGAATTGCTGAACGAGTTTGTGTTAGCGGTGGCTGGGCTCGTGAATGCGTTGGAGGAGACGCTGGGGGTAAATGCGTTGGAGTTGGGTTGGAATGCAGCGGCCGAATTAGTGAAAGCGTTAGACGCGGAATTGGGGGAGAAAGTGCTGGAATTAGTGAAGGCATTCATGGGGCCGCTGAAGCCATTTGAATTGGGGGTAAAAGCGTTGCCAGACCCAGCAAATCCGTTGGAGTTGCCGAATCCGTTAGCTGTGTTTGGGTATGACTCGAACGAAAGCTGCGGCGACGATATGCCGAAAGCGTCCGCGGTCGTGGCGTACGCGCCGTTGGTGGCACTGGTGTTGCTGGTGCTATTATTGTGGGGGAAGGAGGCACCTCGCGCACGAGTGGAGGGTAAATTGCCGCTGTTGGTGGTCGTAGTGTTCGGAAAGGCGGTAAATGCAGCCGCCGAGCGGAACCCAGCGGTGTAGTTGCCTTTGCCACTCAGTTCGGCATAGTTGTTTGAGTCAGGGGACGACTGGCGGTGGAACTGGGACTGCATATTGGTAGCAGAGGCACGAAACGGCTGGGAGGGAGAAGACGCTGAGGAAGAGGAGGAAGTGCCTGATGCAGACGAGGAGAGTGGCTCTGCGTCCGCCTGAGCGTCAAGGGAGTCGAGAAGGGAGCGGTTGATGAGGTGGTCCTCGTCCTCGCCTGGCCGATGCTGGAGGGGCTGCGGCGGCAGAGAAGGGCGGGAAACGATTGTAGACGCCAGTTTGAAAGCGTTTAGGAGATGAATGTGTCGCTTTGGGGAAGGCTACAGGACGAGAGGAGGGTGGAAAGGACGTGAAGTCGAACGATATGCGATGTATGCGCGACGCGTGTGGAGCTGATATTGGTAGAAAAAAGCGCTGAACGACGGGCGACGAGGAGAGCACAGCGTCGAGAGGGCCGTCGACGTCGTTGAGAACAGCGAGGAGGACGTTGAGCAGGACGTGTGCGACGACGAGCTCGAGGGTAAGATTGTAGAGGAGTTGAGCGAGCGTGCGATCGAGGAGGAGGGGGTGATGAAAGAAGCGGGCGGACTGCCCCGAACCAAACGCCACGCTGCAACCCCCTCCATTCGTCACACTGACTTTCCCACGCACGGACCATCTCCTAAACCTAACCTTATTTCGCACGTGGCAGACCCCATTGTCCCCGTAGGCCGATGGGCGCACAACGGCGACGACAACAGAGGGAGACTCACCAGTAACCAGTGCCAGTCGAGAGCGTAGGGTTCAGGCTGAGAGAAAAACATACGCACCGTCGAAATGCCCAAGCAGCTCCCCCTCATCGTGGCGTTTTCCGTTCGTCTCCGTAACAGCATCGTATTCCATTGTACAGTGTACACGCACGTCCTCTCGCTCGCAGTGGTGGAAGCAGCCAGAGCTAGAGACCAGCACCCAGTTGCAAGAACAGACGGGGCAGAGCACAGGTCGTCGTCCAAACTCAAAGAGTCTGAAGGAAAGAACTTTCGGCGCAGCTGAGAGGGGCCTGGTATTTCATGCGGTCACATCACTTTAGTCGCAGCGCCGACTCCGACGTTCTTTCACCGTGAAAGAGTCTGATCGATGTCATTATTTCTATCGCGTCTCCCGCCTCAGGCTAAGTACTAATACTATTCCAGGTCTAGTCAGGCGCCTCCATCGGACCGCGCTAGCTATTTTGTTATCAAGGTTACAGTATGCATACTTGTAGTAGTGCTAATACTGCCTATATCCTCAATGCAAAGTATACTTTACTGTGACAGCCATAATAATATCCCCGCTCACCGCGACGCGTTATCCAATCAATCTCCCAACGATAATCGATAGAGTTGCAGTCGCGTCGGTCGCGTCCGGTCAGACCTCTCTCGCCGCCAACACCAAATCCGCATGATACAACCCCCTCAGCGTAAGCTGGTCCTCACACCCCTTCGCCAAAAACCGCTCCAGCAACCTCCCCGCCTCCCCCGCCGTCTCCTCATCATACACCCCCGGCCGCGCCAGCTCCAGCAGATCCACATAATCATCATACACATCCCTTGTCGCGCGCTCCTCCAGCCCCTCGTTCATCGCCAGGAACCGGATCCGCCGCCGAATGACCGACTGGTCCACCTTTCCCCAGGCCTCACGCCTTTCGAGCGTCACCCCCGTCAGCCCGCGCGTACCCTTCTCCGGCTCCTCCCTCAATAAATACGGCGGCGCCCTCAAAAAGTAGGGCACACGCGACGGCCACAGCCGACTCAGCGCATGCCCCTCCACCGCCTCCCGCGCCCCCTCCCACCGCTCCGCACACGCCCCTAATGCTATATTACACGCGTGCAGCACGCCGGGGTCGGGCAGCCACTCGTCCTGCGGGCGGACGTACACGGTGAGGAAGAGGTCGAGGAAGCGGTGGGACATGAGCGTCCAGAAGGCGCGCGCGGAGAGGAGGGGGAGGCGGGTGAGGAAGGTGAGGAGGAGCGGGGAGGAGGTGTGGGTGAGGTCGCGGAGGGCGATGCTAGAGGGGTCGGTAGTCCTGCGTACGCGGGGATGGTTAGGACGTGGGAATGAGGAAGGGAGGGGAGAGGGAGAGGGGGGAGAGGGGGGAGAGGGAGGGGGAGACGTACCAGGAGCCGTCGCCGCGGAGGGCGCGCATGAACTCCGATATGAAGAGCTGCTGCAGCTCCTCCCCGCACCTCCGTAGCGCTTTCATCAGGTGCCGCGTCTGATGCCTCGACACCTGCTCTACAAGTATCCGCATCGCGCGGTGCCGTATCGCGCTGCTATACACTTCCGGCCTACACCACCCCCCTCCATGCATCAGTACAACACCCTGTACCCATGCACTTCAGGCAACGCGAGCGGACATACCGTAAAAACTCAAGCAGATCATCATACATACGCCCCATCTTACGCCGCGAATCGTCGTTGTTATCGTTATGCGGGAACGCAGCGGATATGGTCGCGAGTCTCGAGCGCACGATGAGCGCCTCCGCGAGGCGCAGCTGCGCCTTGCCGAGCGCATGTATGGCGCGGCCTGCGGTGGAGCCGATGCCTGCGAAGGTGGTGGAGACGGATGTGATGGTGGATATGGATGTGATTGAGTCGGCGTACCCGCTGGTGGTGGTACTGTAGATGGATCGGGAGTCGAATGAGATACGGCGTTTGCGGTCGAGGGTGAGGTCGAGACTCGAGGAGGAGGGAGATGACATGGCTATGTGTGCTGGGATGGTGAGAGGGGGAAAGGAGAGCACTCGGACGACGAGAGAGCAAGTGTTTGATGCCGACGGGAACGAGTGGGTATACTCCTTCCCACGTCATCGGGAGAACGGCGAGATGCAGCGATGGTCATATGTACACCGCAGCAACAAACAAGCACCCAGACTTGAAATGTATAGGCAAGGCTGAGAGGTGTGCAGAGTGTTTACCTGAGCCGGTTGAAGTGGATAGACAATCAATAATATCGAGATGGGAGGAAAAGTGAAAGTAAACGCACAACGGCTATGCGTACCTGCGCAGAGCTGCCCAAACAGATACGTGGACCTTTATGTAGAGAGGGGTCAATCCGAAACCGTGATATGCAATGACGAGGTAGACAGGGTCGAAATTGGACTTAGAACTTGGGTGGGCATGCCTCCAAGAGCGCATTGAATATGCCGCCAATTTTGCAGAGAAGTAACATTCCGCCGCGTCCCAAGATGCGCGAATATGCAGACGGCCAATATACATGGATACGTGTATTAGATGATGCAGCTGCCGTGTACACAAGTATTAGCAGAACATTCAGACGTGACAGGAGGGAGGCGACGCACTACTGTCTCTAGCGGCCAAAGCGCAGTATACGATGCTAAACTAACAGCAGTCTGTCCAGCCAAGAAAAGCAAAAGTCCGACCAGAATACTGTAGGGGCGAAAGTAAATCAACGATTATCCAAACAGCATAAGCAGCAGAGTTGTGCATAAGTACCAATGGATACATAATCATGCACTTCCTTCCCTCTCCCCTCTCTTGTACATCACCCACACCACCCTACACTCTTGCTCTCACAACCTCGCTCCCCCCAAACCCACCCACCCCAAAAAGCGCGCATATCCCCACAGCAATGAGCGCGGCCTTGACGAACCGCCAGCGCGCGCGGCTGTGCGCCTGCGAGATCGCGTACGGCGAGCGCGGGTCGTAGTAGGGCAGCAGGTCCGGCGCGCCCTGGTGTGTCGATGGGATCGGGGGTGCGTGTGCGAACGGATGCTGCTCAGACTGCGATTGGGATTGGGCGGACAGGGGGTTAAGATAGGGAAGCGGGGAGGGGCCGGCGGGGTGCGCGGAGGGGGAGGTGGAGCGGGGGGTGTAGGGGTCGTTGGAAGGGGCTGGGGTGGATTCGGCGTATGTTGGTGGTGGGGTGGAGGCTTTGAACGGGGTCGCTGGTGTGATTCCTGAGGACTCGGCGGCGCTCGTTGGATCCGTCGACGACTTTGCATTAGAATTCTTCGACATTGTGCCAAGTTTCTAGTAATAAAACAGAAACGTAGTCCGATGGTGGGAGGGAGGACAAGAACAGAACGGTTTATGAGGAGAAGAGCGTGGTCGAGGTGCAACTTGAAGCTGGAGGTTATGAAACTCGCGCTGCAGCGGATGCACAGAGTCGCAATACCACGTGGCACAATTAGACTGGCACAGTTATCCATGTATAACTGCTATATATGTCTTGAGAATATGATTTTTTCTTATTGCTGGATCCTTTTGCTTTGCGCGCTGCCCAAGTAAATTAATTCGAATTTCGAACGTACAGACGTTTCGTACGTATACACGGAACACGCGAAGTCGCGTTGACAGTCGTGTCGTTTGACGCTCTACGTATCTACGCTCACTGGCACTCCGCTACGGTGGGTCCACTAAAGGCCTTGCTTTGCCGACCATACTTGATTGCGGCCAACAAAACGGTGCGAACGGTATGTAGCATCACATCCATGGGCCTCGTTCTCAAATCTCGATGTCCTCACGCAAACGGTTGACAGGTCAGACGGCGTGGATTGTTCAGAGTGCCATGAACTCCAAAGCCAACGAGATGCATGATGCACTCGTACATCAGCCTCGTTCCTTCAGTGCACTGGCAGCACGACCCCGCCCGTCCATCCTCTTCCTCCCAACCGAGCTGCTCGTTACAATATTCGAGCACGTTCACTTCGAATATCTGGACACTTCGATGTTCATCAATATCATGGCGTTCAAGCACTCTCCAGACGAGGATTCCGACAGCGAGGATGAAGAGCCGCCTAAGCCCCGCGAGCCTGTCTATTGGACGGAGGAGGAGTTTAACAATTACTTTCCGGAAGGCCCTGAATGGTCCAAGGAGTACTTCGATGTGGGGGCATGGGGCCTTTTCCCGTACAACCTCGCGGCTATCTGTCCGAGATGGCGCTCCATTCTGAGCGCCGTGCCCAAATATTGGACCCGTCTCGTTATCGACATTGGTCGGGATGTGACACCGCTTTCCAACGTTCGGTCATATCTGGCGTGGTCCGAAGACCTACCGCTCGAGGTCATGGTTCTGCGCCGGGATGGCTACGAATGCACCGACGCTTTAGAGGCCACTCGCGTTGCTGCAGTCACTCAGCTTTTGGCACCTCATTTTCATCGTTTCAAAACCCTCGAGATCCGTGTTCTCGATTCCATGTCTCTCCCTACTCTCGGCACCGACTTTTACGGTGTAGCTGGCCGTCTTACCAAAATCAACTTCACGTCTGTGAGGGACAGTGGCGGCAGCAACCGACCTCCCATGAGCGCCAAAGTCGCTTTCGAGACCCCCGTGCTCACGGAGCTCTCATTGGACGGGGAGAACTTCCGCATTGTCCTCCATTCGCGCGTGTGGCCGACTCTACATCTTCGCAGGCTGTCCATTCTCGAGCATGCAAGTCGTGCGGGTATTGGGGAGGGACTATCGCTTCCTGCCCTAGCGAAGGGATTGGAGATACATGGTCCACTCAACGGTCCCTTGAATATACGCAACGTCTTCTTCGATCCTGCCGAGGACGACTATGTTCCCGACGAGCCTCACGAATTAATGTTGTCGATATGCCATCTCACTGGTCTGTCAGAGGCCAACATGGCCGAGTTTCTTCGCCTTTCCTGGCACACGGAGAGCCTCTATCTCGCCTCCATCACGCTCCCTACTCTCGACCCCGACGACCGAGGGAACTTTCATACTTCCTATCTATCGATGGACAGCGTCGAGGGCGACATCCTCGGATTCTTGAGGGCGGGGCATTGCAGCGACCTATATGTCAGCAACTCACGCTCCTTCGACGACAACACCCTCGAACAAATGAGAGCTAAAGAGATATTGTGGCAACTCTTGGATCTTGACATATACGAGTGCCCGAATGTCTCTGGACGCGCCGTACGGAGATTGGTAGAGGAACGTCAGAAAGTTGCTGCAGCTTTAGCGGAGAAGTACCCGGACGATGATGAGCTCGACCGCGGAACGTGCCCGATATTCTCCCTTACGTACGACGGCCTCGTTTCCGAGGAAGACTGGCGATGGTTCAAACAAGACTATAGTCTCCTTTGCTGACCTAATA
The DNA here is from genome assembly GCA_000827205.1 of Plicaturopsis crispa FD-325 SS-3. NCBI lineage: Eukaryota > Fungi > Basidiomycota > Agaricomycetes > Amylocorticiales > Amylocorticiaceae > Plicatura > Plicatura crispa. Next base: position 1,913,579 of record KN832554.1, read on the forward strand.
GAGCATGATAGTCGATGCTCTATATAAGGTCTGCCCCAACTTATCGGTGGCGCGGTAGGGGGGGTACATTCGGCATTCGGAACCTCCGACTCTACTCTCGAGAGTCGAGAGTCCTCATGAAGGAGGCGCAGGGCCCGTGTATGTACTTTCGAATACTAGTATGTCTCGAGGATGCAAAGTGAAGCATTGACTTAGACTATGCCATTTGAGTAATCATAAGCACTCGAAAAAATTGAATACTATTTGAACCGTGACACATGGGCCTACTGCCTCGTTGGCACGTCGTTTTATGCGTCAAACATTCCAAATAGCGTAGCCTGTCGTCGTACGGCGAGAGGGTAGCGGGTCCTGCCGCTGCATTGAATCGTTAGTTGATGCTGTCTGATAACTGAGAGTTGGAGAAACGTACAATCACACTGAGAAGGAGCCTGTACGAGCAGAGAGGCAACCGTGATGTGCTGCCATCATCCGATCCTGCCTTCTCTGTCACAGTACTCCATGTTAACCCTCGGCGCAAAGAGTGCTGTGGATGCGGCGCATTCGTTGCTGTTGCGTTTCGAGACGGGCGCGCTATCTTGAACGCGACGCACCACTTTTGAAGGACATTTGACGGATGCTCGGGTGATTTTTTGATGATGAGATGACGCTGTCGTCGGGAATTCGGGAATCGCGTGTCGAGTCGTTGTTAGTCGACGCCAAATGCGCACCGGTTTTGTCTGCGCGTGTACGCGTCATTAGCGTATTTCTTTCGAATAATCACGGAACGGCTTCGGATGGTGGCATACTGTCCTCAGCGAAGCGCATTGGCCTGGACAAACGATAAAAATCAGTTCACAAAAGCTGCATCCGCGACTGGTACACACCTTCAGACTGGGTAATTCTCAGATCATAAGTACTTCCGAGTCGAGCGGTTACGGGCTTGTTGCTCTGCCAGATGCAGTCACGTACCCTTCATGGCAGGAGCAACATCTTGGCCTACGAGCGAGAGGATTAAGGATCGAGGATATAGAATAGCTGTTAGTTATTGCACAAGACCGTCGCGCCCAAGTCGCGCCTGTACTTTCAATTTGCAAGAGGCGCAGGTACATATGATACTTTGAGCGGTAAATTTACCACATTACGGCTCATGTTGTACAATCCAGGTACTGAGGAACGTTGATACGCTCTGCAGGAAGTGCATACCATTCTTCTGTAAAGCACACGACTGTAACGTTACGACGCAATGTCATTACTCTGAAAGAGATCTACCACCACCACGTTCCTCCGGCCAACAGGCTCCCTCGGAGTGTAACGCCCCCGAGCCCGCTCATGTACAAGCATACATATCCGCCCAGACCCCTCGTCGAACCGCACCCTCCCCACATTATCGTTCTCATTCACCCCATTCCCCCTTGCAAGGAACGACCCAATCTCCGGAGCCTCGCCTCCCGCATGGAACGTGCAGGTGCGGAACTTCAGCGGGCACAGCGGGTCCTCCCACAGCGCGTGCGTGTACCCCGCATCGAGCACCGGCACCGACCCCGGGCCGTCGACGTGCAGCCCGAACGCCCTGACTGTCCACTGTGTGCGCGTGGCGTCCCGGAAGATGACGTGCGCCTCGGTCTTGGTGAGCCGTATCACGGGCCCGTGGATTCGCCCGATATAATCGTCGGTGACGATGCGGTGGTCGGGCGGGAAGACGACGGGGGTATCGGGGGTGAGGTTTGCTGTGAGCGTGATGGTATCGGTCTCTGGCGTGGTGGGGTCAACCATTGGACGAGGATTTGGGAACTCGTAAATTACTGCGGACTCGTAATTCGACATGAGAAAGTGGTTGCGTGACAGCAATGTCACGGTACTGTATGTAGCAGGAATCTACAAACAAGATAGAGAGGTACTGACGTTAGATACTACGACAATGCCGCCTAAGTCTATCACACTCACAATCGAGCCGTGTGCTGGATACTCCAGTCGGATGTGCCGAGCGGGATGTGCCGTGAGCGTGCGCGCATACATCCACCGCTTTGTCCCAGTGGTATCGCCATACTCGACATCTCTTGCAAACTCAACCACCATCAGGCCGTCCACAATAGACGCTGTCTGGATATGGCACGAGACGTAGTGTTCCGTCGCCAACAATTGCAGAGCGGGGGTAGTCGTATTGGTCCTGTAGACGAAAAAAGTACGGTCCCTGATGCGAAAGAGGACAAGGTCAGCGCGGTGGAAGTCGGACGAAGTAAACAGGATTCCATACACCCAATTATGGTCCACTTGCAAAAGAACGATCATATCGCCCCGGGACGTCGGGAAGAACCACCGCGTCATATCTACCGCCTCTTCCGGAGCTTCCACGACGACCCGGGGCGTAGCAGCGCCAACCTCTTGTAACTGCAGCGTCCCGTCGTGCAACACGAGCAATATCCACCTCCCGCCGGGCAGGAGCTTGAAATCCCAAGTGTTGTCGGAGCAGGGGAAGGTGCTCGCCGGGCGTGGGTCACGGTGGTGGTGGTGCCACCGTTTTTGCACGGTCGAGGCGGCGAGAGCACGGTGCTTGAGCTCGGGGGCGGACATGGAGGGTAGGGCGGTGGATATGTGCGGTAGGGGCATTGAGGAGAGTATTCTAAGCATGACTTGGTGCCAGACGGATCTGGAGGCGCAGGTTTGCTTCATGGACGTGCATGTCTGTGACCGACAGTATAAACAATGATGCATGATGCGCTATGAGTTTCGGAATGGCCGGGGAATTAGGCTACGACTCACCGCGCTGATATTTAGGATATCTTGTGCAGCAAGAAAACCAGAAATGACGACCAGGATGTCATACGGCAGATCGAGCAATAGGTTTGGTCGTGGCCTGGGTCTGAACACTGATTTAGCAGCGTTTCTGGCGCGTGCAAACTTGCCCGGAGTCGATCCTGCTGTCTGACGCGTTAGTTTGTGATCATAGTGCCGTCGCGTCTTGTTTTCCGTCAATCCGTTCGCTAGTCGGTTGTAAAGACTGCGCATGGACTGTGTTGGACTCCCTGAAGGCATGTAGGCATTTGCGCCGGACGTGCTGGCAGTTGCAAAGCAAAGTGCGTTGAAGCCAGGACGGTCCACCGCCACCGGGAATTCAGCTTGGATCGGGAGGAAGATCTCGGAACCTTTCAAGGCTTTGCCCCGCCTCGATCGACAAACCAAAACAGCAAATTCCCCTGGACGCCTTTTCTCTTACTGCCACCACCTACTTCTCTGTACCGTATTCCACCAACAGAATTGCGCGACATCGCAGTTGGATATCGTATCCGCTCGAAACTACAGCACCTCGCCATGCCACCCCAGCCCGGAATGTTCGCCCTCCCATACGCCTCGACGCACAAACCGCACGCAGATTTATACTCTCAGTCAGGCCCAGCCTCGGGCTCTCATCACCCCCATGCGCACCTCCATATCTCGCGCTCTCATGGTAAGTTCGCTCAACTCTGAATCTATTGCAAAAGTCCTGACGCAGGTGCTATAGATGACGTCTCGAAGAAAGACCCCGGGTCGAGGAGGAGGAAGGAGATTGCGGGAAAGGTCGGGAAAGAGTTGAATGATAGACGGCCTGATGAGTGCGTTTATCTGCACTTCCTCTCTGTATTTCCATTTCTCTAACCTTCATCAACGCACGACTAGCGGCCGGCACCACGCCGAGACCATCTCCGCACTGCACGCCTCATCACACTTACTCGCCACGCGACCCTCCTCCTCCCCTCTATACACTCTCCGTCTCTACCCAATATCACTCGAGCGCTCGGCCTTGCTGGCCTCCTTTGCAGCAGCGGAGAAGCACGCGATTTCGGGCATCCGGGGCGCGTGGGACGAGGAGCGCGCGCGGGTGGGCGAGGAATGGAAGAAGGGCCGCGAAAAGGTTAGGGAGAGACTCTCGGAGGGCATCGAGGAGAGACGGAAGCGGGCGAGAGAGGAGAAGGAGGGCGAAGGTGTTGGCGGGGGTGAGTCTCATACATCTGTCTCTGCAGTTACCTATATCCTGCGTTTCCGCGTGTTTTGTCGACTTGAGGGACACGTACTAACACGAAACGCCTCCACCATAGATGCAGCCCTCGATTCGCATTCACGCCCACACATAACGCGAAAACTGCGCAACACAGGGAACATAGGCACCCCCGCCTCCGCAAACGCCGGATCCCCACCACCCCTCGCCACCAACACGCCACTCCCCACCCTCGTACTCACGAACCCGCATTCCCTCTCCATCGACGAGCTCCCCTCGCCCTTCCCGCTCCCGCTAACCTTCCCCACCGCCACGCCATCCTTCGTCCCGACGGCCGCACCGGCGGCGTCGTCTCGGCGGCGCGCGAAGGCAGGGTACGGGACCGGCGCGGGCGGGGGTGCGGGGGGAGGCGCGGGTGGGGGTGGGGGTGGGCTGGGGAAGAGTCTGGCTATGCTCTCGGGGTGTCGGGAGACGGAGATCGAGTCTGATTTGGGAGAGATAAGGCGGGGAGGGAAGAGGCGGCGCACTACAGCAAAATAGAAGCCACACTTTTGTTTGGATGAGTTGGATTATTATAGGCTTTTGTGGCAGGACTAGCGTTTGAACATAAGTAGTGTCATTCAATATTGCACGTTTGTACGAACACACAGAACACACATATTGGAACATTTTGAATGGAGTTGAAACTGAAATCCTGACTTTGATATAAGAATGCGCTCATGTCCATCAAGAAAATGCCCTGAGCCTGCAAGGCCTTCAATCGGAGCAGTGCAATGCGCCGTGGACACTCATAGCACTCGGGTCTACTGTCTTGTGAGGCCGACGACACATTGAAGACACTGCAATGAACGAAGTCAGCTACCGGCATAATGAATGGCTGTTGGAGACGTCACCCTTGGTGCTTAAGTCGAAAATGTTTCGCCGGGAAGCGAGAACGACCACATAGTAGGCTCATGATACAGCCAATGCAGATCCTCTTCGGAAAATTGGCCGTCGAACTCAAGTGTGCATATAGCACACTCTTCAAGGTCGAAATTATCCAGATCAGGGTCCTCCTCCGCAAAGACCGCAGAAGCTCTCTGCCGAGCCTCTGCCAACATCCGCAGCGCGTGTCCCGAAACGTTGGGGCAGCCTACTACGCAGAGAGAATACATGCGTTTGGACAGGCGTTCGTATTCCATGCAGTTGATGGTGCGGTCATCGAAGGAGCGCGAATTACGGATTGTGAGTTCAGTGCCACTTCCTGCGCGAAGAAATCCTAAGACATCTCCTTCGACATCCTGGAGAACTAGATAGCCTGTGCCGTAGCGCGCTATCCTGCTGAGACCGATAGGGGGGAGAGTGCTGGAGACGATGTGAAAGGAGTCCATTGAAGGAATAACAGTGATACGGAGGAATTCGCCCAAGTTTGCCTCTGTGAGGCCAGTGAGATGGCAGAGGTTCAACCGCAGGACAAAACAGGCGTCGGGGACGGAGGTATCCCGACCAGCATGGAACGCAACATTTGTGATCTCGAGGTCATAGACGGTGCGGTGCTCCCTCAATCCACTCACCACGTCAGATATCCATAGATCCTCTCCAATCCCTGCGCGGCTCGCGTGGTTTTGAACCTTCAGGGTCCTCATCTTCGGCAAACCTTTCTGCCACACATCAGACTCGAGAATGATGCGTAGGTTTTCGCCATCCAGAAAGAGGGACTGCAGCACAGGCGCCTCAAACTCGTTCACCACGGAAGGGCGGTTCATACCGCCGCTATCCATCGTAGAAACGAAGCCTAGCCTCGTAAGCAGCGGAGCGAAGCCCCGGATGTCGGTACCCAGTGACGGTAGGGAGACGGAGTCGATGACTTCGATGTCGAAAGTTTTCATCCGCTGGAGATGAGGAACTAGCAAACGGACAGCTGCTGCTACACGAGCTCTTTCCAAGGGATCGGAGCCTACGCAGCCTTCGCGGCGAAGGATCGTCACATCGATGGGCAGGTCCTCGGACCACGACAGGTACGAGTAGACGTCAGAGAGAGGCGTGGCGTGCTGGCCGACATCGATGACCAGCCTAGTCCAGTACTCGGGCACGGCACTTAGAATAGCGCGCCATCTTGGACAGACGGCAGCAAGGGAATAAGGGAATACGGTCCAGGACCGAAGGTTGGCGGCCTCCCAGTCTAGCTTCCTGTTGAAGCGATATGGTTCACTCCCCTTTGGAGGCGGAGAGGCGTCGTCGTCGACATCGTCCGACAAATCATACATTATACGTGCAGTGCTTGTTTCCAGGGCATCAAAGTAGGCCCATCGGAATATTTCAGCAAGCAGCTCGGTTGGGAGGAGAACAGAGACCCTTGAGTGGGCGAATGCCGGAGTGTGAGCCGCACGAGGTACTGGAACGTTTTCAGAACGCTTTGAATGCAGCGAAGTGGTCTGCGACGATTCCATGTCGATGTCCCGTATGCGCACCGAAATATTACCTGCCAATGATAATGATTAGAAAATGACAAAGACGTACACTGCATACCTACAAAATTACCTTCCACGGTCTCGCGTAGATGCTTCCGAACCCAACTACGATAGCAGCGCGCTGTGCGGACTGTTATGCATGGTAAACTAGGCACTCGGCTATGCTGATCTAGTAGTCATCATGGGCACTTACCTATGTGTACAGATATGACTGTTCAGAGTGGGAGACGTTGAATGCGACGTGCCACATAGAACGATGTGAACAGACGAGCGTTCCCTTAAGTCGCAGCTCGACTCGGAATGAGTTCACAAGTACGGTCTGCAAGGGAGCACCCAAGAGCGACAAAAGGAGCTTCAAGTAAGAGGTAGACGAGATAGACCGCACTCGAGAAACTTGGAGTAAACTCAAGATGAACTGGAGAGTCTGGGTGAAATGTTGAGAGTGACACTAGTACTGAGTACTGACACCGCAAAGCCGCTTCAGATCCCACGACCCCAAACCCTGATAACTTGGACCCCGGACACCCACATGGACTTGAACTCGAGGGGTGAGTGACTCAGGACCAACGAGTGCAACGAGTGCCTCGTATGGCGTGAAAATGCAGGCACTTCAAATGCTAGCGTACAATTGCAGTGACATCCAGATCGATACGTGGTAAAATAGTGTTGAATGGAAGATATTACCCCAGCCCCCAAACTCCCGCCTTCCGTACACCTTCTACAAGCGCATCTACATTTCCCAACATACCACCAAGCAAGTCTTTCTTCTCCTGCGTTGTCCGTGGGCCACGCGTTCGACCATCCCCAATAGCTAAAATCGAAGATGCCGATGATTCCTTTGACACGCCGCGCGCTTTGCTACTATTCGACGCTTTTACCGGACTAAGCGGAACAAAGTCAACGTCTCGCTGGAGAATACGTAGATGTGCCGGCGTCTTGTGCTGTAATGGAGGGAGCGATGACTGAGGGGGTGTTTTTGGCCGCGGCGCAAATGGCGAGCTCCTCTTCACCGGCGACGTCGGTCTACTAGGGAGAGATGCTGGGGGCGTACTCGCCGATGTCGATGCACTAGCTGTGGATTGACCTGACCTTGACCCGGAGCTGGAGCGCGACGTGGTTGAGCCGGAGCCGGAGGATGTCTGCTGTGAGCCACGCCGGGGTGTAGGCATGCCGAGTCCAATGGAGCGATGCGCTTTGAGCGGAGTATTCGGTGCGGTCTTGGGGAACGGGGGTGGAACGGGAATAGGGTGCGGCGATGGGGGAGGTTGCGTGTCGACCTCTGGTTCAAGTGTGGGCTCGGATGGCGGCGCGGAAGCGGAGGCAGGGGTCTCATCAAGCAAATAGAAATACAAGAATTCGAGACACTTCATTCTGTTCGGAGGTCAGAGATTTCTGAGGGGGAAAATGGTGACGACCTACCGAACTTCTCGCGGGGTGCCCGCGCGCTTCAAAATCTTGACGACGGCCTGCACCCCAAGTGCGTCTTCAAACGCCCTTAGTGCACTACATGAGTCCACAAGGACGCATAGTAGAGTATCCAGCACTGCGGCTGATAGTGGCGGAGGTGGCGTTGGCGTGGTGCCCGCTGGTGCCTGGGAAGGGAATGCGGATGTGGAGAGGTGCCGTGAGGCAAGCAGGAGGTCCAGTAAGACTTCTAGCGCGTATTGCCGACCAAGGTATCGTTTGCTTGGTTTGTGATTGAGGACAACTCCTTGTATAAGCGACAATGACTGTATGAGCTGCGTTGCGAGTTTGTATGCATCGGATTCCCGATCTACATCGAGGGGCGTCAGTTGTCCGTTCCTCAGAGGATAGGCATAGACATACCGTCCGTGAGCCCTTTGCTAGCATATGTCTCGAGCTGTATGGTTGACAGTGAAATCCATGACAGCAACCGAGACGGAACTGTGGAGAGACGTGAGTTGACAGATCGAGCTTTCGCGACAAACGACGCGCCATTGCATTCAAATGTATCCTGCAGAGATAAGAACACGCCAAGCGTGTCAGAGGATTCGGATGGGACACAGGCAAGCGCGAGGATATGTTCGAGGGCGGTCAGAGCATGCGATTTGTGCGTGGACGATGCGCGCGACGATGCGAGCTGTTTGTGCCGCAAAGGTCAACACAGCGTGCATCCAGAGAGTTTACGCTACCTACGATGTCCAGGGCGTCCTGTAAACTAGACTGCAGTGATACTGGATCCATAGATGGTGGAGGTAGCGAGAGAAAAACGATTGAAAGGGGGCCTCATGGTATCAGTTCAACGGTGCAGTTGTGGGCGCCTGTTACAGCGGTATTTGGCACGTGGCTCACTTTGGCGGATACGATGTAACATAACGATATAGCAGATACTACAAGTCTTCACCTCGACAATATGGTGAGGTCCAATAGCACTTTACATTAATACAGGCAAACAGGATGAGTATGGATACATGAGTGTGATGCATCCCCTCTACAATGATGCCTTTTACAGACCGCCGAAAGCAATGAGCTTCGTGTTCATATACTCGTCAATGCCATGTCCGCCCTCCCGACCTGTTTGTGGGGAATTAAAAAAAAGTTCAAGCGCGTGAGAGGTGGAGGGCGCTTACCGATACCGCTTTCTTTGACACCACCAAACGGAATGGTAGCGTGGCTAACGACGCCCGTGTTGCTGCCAACCATCCCGACTTGCAGCGCCTCAGCTACGCGCCACGCCCGACCAACGTCACGGGAGTAGAAGTAGCCAGCTAGTCCCACATCTGTGTCGTTTGCGAGCTTGATAACCTCCTCTTCCGTTTCGAAGCGCGTCAAGGCTGCGAGAGGACCGAAGGTCTCCTCTTGGTTGTTGAGGGCAGAGGCCGGAACATCGGCGAGAACTGTCGGCGTGAAGAAGTGGCCTACGCCAGAGGGAGCGGAGCCGCCGACAAGGATCTGAGCACCGCCAGCAACAGCCGAGTCAACGTGCTTTTGCACCTTCTCGACAGCGCGAGCGTGGATGAGAGGGCCGTGTGTCCTGCGAGGAAGATACGGTTCAGCTACATGAGACGAGACACACAAAAGACCACAAAGAAACTTACGTGGCGGGGTCCAAACCGTCACCAGTTTTGAATGCGGCGACTTTCTCAGCCAGGCGTGAGGCAAACTCGGCATATACGGAAGAATGCACGTATATCCTGTTTGCGCAGACACAGGTCTGGCCGGTACCACGGAATTTGCACAGAATGGCGCCCTCAACAGCGGCATCGATGTCGGCGTCCTCGAAGACGATGAACGGTGCGTTTCCACCAGCCTCGATGGACACCTTCTTTATCGTAGAGGCGGCTAGACCATAGAGTAGCTTCGCGACCGGTGTGGATCCAGTGAAGGAGACCTTTTTGACAGCCTTGTTTTCGCACATTTCACGCCCTACTTCGCCGACGTTGCGCTGAGTCGTAACGGCGTTGACGACACCATCGGGGATGCCGGCACGGCGAGAGAGCTGGAGAAGGTAGTCCTTAACTACCCTGTCAAAAGATATGAGAGCACGAAACGCACCTCGACAAGTGCAAGGGCAGAGTAAGGGGTTTCGGGCGGAGGTTTGATAACAGCAGTGCAACCTGCAGCGAGGGCTGCGGCGAGTTTACGCGTGATCATAGCCGAGGGGAAATTCCACGGCGTCAGGATAGATCTGGTGGGGCAGAAATATGTTTGAGGCATGTAGACCAAATAAGCGTGCTGGAACATACACGACACCGATGGGTTGTTTTATGACGATATTGCGAGTAGTCGCAAATGCACTCGGTATTTGCTCTGTCGAGTCAGTCGAATCCAGTGAGAACCTGATATGCTAGTTGCCTAATAGTAGGCACATACCTCCGTAAGTTCGAACGGCCTCTTCGGCTGCAAAGAACTTGGGCTCAGTACGGAACAACTTCGTCACGAGAGAAACTCAGTACCGAACCACTGCATAGAGCCATTTCAGTATACGTGCAGAACTTTGAGGGGGAAAACTAACCTCCAAGAAAGATGCACTATATGCGTTTTCTCCCTGTCGCCTCACTTGTAAGTAACGGAGATTAAGTACAGTCTCTTGACATATACCTTTGCTTCCGTGAGCGTCTTTCCGTTTTCCAACGTCTGTCCGGAACCATTGTCAAAAAATGATTAGATAAAAGATGCAATGCACTCACAATAATCCGTGCAAGATCATCCTGGTTCTCTTTCATGAGAGCGAAGAATTTGAGTAGAATGTCATGCCGTTCCTATTTGAAATGCATTGAGCATTCAAGCATATAGTTACGTAGAAATGGTGGGCACCTTTGCAGTAGTCTTGCTCCATGATGGGAATGCCCGCGAGGCGGCGTCGATAGCTTCCTTCGTCTCTGCGAGTCCCATTTCTGGGATTGTCCCGAGCTCAGTAGCCGTCGCCGGGTCTGAAAGTACAGGTGCACATTATCAGAAGCGCCCGCGTATCGGTGGGAAGTACGCACTGGTCACTGTGATAGTCCCTCCCTCCTTGGCATCGACCCATTTTCCGTCAATGAACCCTTGCGTTTTGATCAAGGATGGGTCCTTCAACCCGAACTACACATTTGCACTGGTCAGTACCTTGCATTCGAAACACAAGTACAGAAAACATACCGCCGAGGCTGCAGTGCTTGCCATTCTGAAACTGTGCAAACGGTACGATAATACCGAGTGCGATTTGGGTCTAACGACGGCAAAGGAGGTCAGGCGAGCTGACGACGTTGGCAAGACGCGCATTGTGGTCCCCGGGGACGTACGTGGTGATAGACAGAACCGAAGAGCGCTACGATTTATTTATCCAGCGTCTCGCAGAGTCCTAACGTAACTTTTACCACGGACCGGGTGACGTCGTTTGAGTACCCTGGACGCGCCAGGGCCCTCGGCTATCGGCCAAGTTTTCTGACCTGTGCTCCGACTCTGCACGAAGTCTTTCTGACTCGCTCAGGGTGGACTTTGGGGTTTTCTCATGGCGCGATACAGCAGAATTAAGTAGACAGGTTATAGGCCGGCAAATAAGTAGGTTAGATAGGGTCGCTGGCTATCGCTTCTTGCCCCGACCGGTATGCTTCTCTGCCGGCAAATCCAGAAACCCGCCCAATTCCAGTGCGTTGCGTGCGGACGAGTTGATATGCTTGAATCTATCTGGGCCTATGTGTATACCCCCGAAGTACCGCGAGACAACAACGAGGACATTGTTCACCTCCTGCTAATGAGTGAGCGCAGGAGCCCGAACAAAGAAACTGCGACATACGAGAATCTGAAGTAGGTGTGCGAGTCGGCCGCCAGCTGCCGTTTCGCCGTCATCGTCGTTGTCTTGTCCCGATAAATCAGGACGGTTATACGCTTTTGGACCCGCCCGAGGGCCGATATCACATACCTTGGTGTAGCAGTGGCCCAACTTGACATCGCCAGGCATGAATGAGAGGAATAGCCGCTCGCGCGACTCTTCGGTCAGCCATCAGATGTGACAATATCACTGGCACCTAGGTATAAAGGACTCAAAATCGGGGTGTCCATCATGGTGATGCAAAACCTTACCTGAGACGGATGTGATATACGACACGCTCGCCCTACGAACGTACTTTTGCGGTCGGTGATCGGTTCAGATTCCGTAATGACCACACCCTCCGGCATAGGAGGAGGAGGGCTGAATTGTTGCTCGGGTCGTTGCGCGTATACCGGCTCCTTTGGCGGAGGGTGCTCGCGCTCGTATTCGTCCTCGCGCACAAGTTCACCCGCCGCTTCAGCGCTAAGGTGATCTTCGTACCAAGCAGTACATCGTTCAATGACACTCTGTAGCCCGTCGAAAACACAGACCGTGTCTGGGGACCATTCGACTCCATTCGTGGAAATGTAGGTGCGCAAGACGTCGCCGAAGATATTTGCATCGGAGCCAAACGGCCCTATAGTCTCTAAGTATAGGGAAAGAATGGGAGAATTTGAATCTACACACCAATGTATCGGGAGAGAAGCTGTAGCTGCGGCGGTGAAGTCGCGGGGTAGGAGGGTGGTAGAGATACCAATAACTTGATGGGCACGGCTTCGTGTGGATCGGAAAGGCTAGGAAATATTATCAGACTATCCCAAAGTCTAAAGACGCCTTGAGCTCACCTGATATTCGCCTCGTATCGGATTGTCCCCGAGCTACCACCCTCGTGGTTGCTTGTATGGGTTGGAGCAGACGGATGCCGGAGGCGTATCGCGTCCTCGCCGTATATGGATTGCAACACTGAGTGAAGTCATAGATGATATATTCCTGAACCCGTCGCGATTCTGGTTATGAGACATCCGCACCCCCTAGCTCGTCGGCGACTGCTTCACGACCCGGCTGAAGTGACGCGACGAGGTCCTGAATTTCCTTTGCATAGTCCCTCGACGGCGACGATGAACGAGATGCAGTGCCATCTGAAACAGCTGATGGCTGGGCTAAGCCATGCGTTGAGGATATGGCGGGCATCGTTGGGTCTGCCCCAGGACTGTGCACCGTGTAAGTATGTTGGCCGTGTTTGAGCAAGACGGTCCTGATCGTCGTGTATTCTGTTTTCGGGGTGGTAGCTTACGTAACAAGCAGATTAGATGTGCGAGTCCCGGGCAAAAACACAGCTTGTCTTGCAACTTGCACCTCGAGTTTTGCGCTGCTATGCTATCTGTCCTCGTACGCCAGTTTCAAGTCAAACACGCTGCATACAGGCCTCAAGGTACGGCCTATGCAATGGCGGCCGAAGGGCTCTTGAACTTTGGCAAGTCACTTCTTCGACGAAGTCGCAGCGATCGTGAAAAGCACGTCTAGCTCCAGCAGTTCAATATCATGTCAAATCACGCGTCTTTCTGTCAGTTGTCTATCGCTAGCCTCTTGTCAACCGCATGGATTTGCGGAAGCAGCTGTACTGAAGCCGGTCATCGTCATACAACGCCGCTGGAATGCCAGACGCGCCCCGGGTTGATGCAAGCATCCCTGGTATCTGCGCAGAACTGGGTTGTATTGTACACGGCTTTGCTTCCAACAATTTCAAACTCCTCATCTCCTCGTGCACAATCGCGTACAAGGCTGTACAACGGCTCTAGCATGCGGAAAAGGTGTGCAAAATGCTTGTGACTAATTTCGATCTTAATCTCGAGCCAATGGTGGTGCTCACCCTTTCACAATCTTGATTGCCTTGCTGCAACATTGCTGTCTTTAGGAAACGCGTGATCATGCCTTCAACTCCATGGCGAGAAGAGGGGGTGAAAGCGTTGCTGGTTTGCCTTTAACACGCCTGTGGCTCATTGTGACGCGACGATGCATTTAAGAGCAGAGCGTGATGGCGCAGTTCGATACCTATCTTTCTCGATATTTTCTCTGCCACCAATATGGAGGGGCACAATAATGACCCTGCTTTTATTATGTGAGAACCATCCTTTCTCCCTAGCTATCCTCGTCTGACAATCCGAGCAGTGAAACCTGCTTGCAGGAGATGCGGCGTAAGTTTATCTTGACACTCTCCAAGATACCGGAAAATCAACCGTTTCTTTCTAGACAATGCCGGCATACTTTTGAAACAGAACGATGAACGCTGGGCCATGATCAACGAGCTTTCCATGGAGGTCAAGGCTTACAAAACAGCATACGCCTCCTCCGAAGCAGCTAAACTCGCACTCGAGGAGTCCCTCGAAGCGTCGAAGAAGGCTCTTGAAACGCAGAACGACCAGCTCGAGGAGCAAATCAACGCATTAAAGGTGTGTTTTCTGTGGCGTGGAATGATCGTTTAGCTGAAGCAATTCTACGCAGGGAGCAGAGCGACGAGTAATATGCCTCATCGACGGGGACGGTACTATTTTTACTCCCGATTTAATCGCCCAAGGGCAAGATGGCGGTCACACGGCGGGCAAGATGTTGTCCGAACGTATCCGCGAGGAGCTCGCGCCCGTGGCCCCCCACGCTTTCCAGCTTTGGGTCTACGTCTTTTATAACAAGCGCGGCCTGACGGAGACGTTCGGTCGCTGTGGCCACTGGGATGCAAAGTTAAAGTTCGAGGATTTTGTGGTTGGTTTTAATCAGGCCGCGGAGCGCTTTATGATGGTCGACGTAGGCGGCAAAAAGGAGGCTGCCGATGCGAAGCTGAAGGGTACGTGCTCTCTTCGTGCTCAACCACCCGTAGTGCTGAGTAGACATCCAGTACATCTCGAAGATAATATTCGCCTGCCGCAAACTTTTAAGATTCTATTCGGTGGTAAGGATGCCTTTTCAACGGTTCGCGATTCATCGACACTCACATGTCGCGCAGGATGCCATGATAATGGCTATGTTACTACTCTACGGTCAGCGATTACGAATGGCTACCGCGATAAACTGCTGCTGCTGCCGGGCTATGAACAGGTATGCACCCTCCTCTTCGGACTGCTCATATGCATGCCTCTGAACGGTGCGTCCATTAAACAGGTGGCGAAGGATATCGAGGAGCTTGCGCTTCCCACTATGACCATTCCGCAACTTTTCATGCCGCAGAAAATGGTCAACTTACCCGCCGCAGCGAAGGCTCCTGGACCAGCGGCTATCCTGGTGCGACCGTCCAAAGCTCGGTCGATGTCCGTATGCAGCAATCGTTCCACGCGCTCCGACACTGCCGCTCCACCTGTTACGGTTGAGGCCAAGTCCGAACCAGAGGCAGCTCCAAAGCAGAAGACGCCCTCGCCTCCCGTGCCTGTTCCCATCGCGCCCGCACCCCCCGCGTCTGCGCCCCCCGCGCCGGCTGCAGCTACACCTCCCGTCTCCAGCTATGCGTCTGCGCTCTTGATGCTGCAGGACAGGCCTGACACTCCCGAATTGGACTGCGACGGAGGAAGCGTCACGAGCGACAGCAACGAGTCCCTCACGGACCCTCGCGCTTCTCCAACGCCCATGGGCAAGAAGTTCATTAATCCTGATCTCGTTGCGTGTCTATCTTATTCTCATGTCAAGTACCCAAGTTGATCTTTTTTCTTTCAACTTAGCCTCTCTCAAAGCGTGCGTAGAAATTCTGTCACATCTTTTGTTCCAAACACTGAATGCGCCTCTTATAGAGAAACCTCCTCCTTGTACTCTTTTCTATCTCGGAGAGTGCCGACGGGGATCTAGTTGCCGCTTTGGTCACGACTATATTCTCGAGGACCAGCACTACGAAGAAATGCGTCATATCGCCAAAGGCATACCTTGCAACGCAACGAACAGAGGTTCGTGTTGGAATCTGATTTACTGAATGACGCAACCCACGCTCATGACCTCGCACGACGTCAACGTAGGTGAAGAATGCGGCTGGGGCGCGGAATGTTGTTATGGGCATGTTTGTCCCGCGGGTTCTAAATGCTCGTATCTGAAGCAGGGCAAGTGCAAGTTTGTTGGTGGTCAGTGCCTTGTTCTTCCGTCTCTTACGTGCTCTCATCACATATGCTCTGCGCAGAGAGGATGCACCGTGATGCCGTTTGAGCCATATAACTGTTTCGAGCTTGTCTTCCCATGTACGACTTTTTGATGTCCGTCGCCGCTCCGCGAGCTCCGACCGAAATAAACCGCCAATGCGGGACCTATTGCCACTCTATTACCCCCACTTTCATTCGTCTTATTCGGTGCTCGGTACACATGTTCAAAACCACACAACGAACAGTTCGACGGCTGACAATCTACACTGATGGAAGTTTCTATGAACTTTGCTCAGCTTGGTCCTGCGTTTATCAGGCCTGACGAGTCTCATTGGTGGACGACGCCGCAAGTCCGTGTGAGCAGAAGCGCTATATAATTATGGGTTCGAACCTTCTTGTTTCTTTATGGATGACTAGCTGGTGAGAATGCCCGAGGATCTAGCCCGTTTAACCGCCCATAGCTCGAGGAGACATCGTGGCTTCCGCGTTCTCTGAATCATGCAACGCTGAGCTGCGCGTTTTTTTGACTAGTGGAGTCCTTCACACAAGTCCCATCTATCCGCTATGGCGACTCCTGTAGGAGAGGCTACTCAGCAGCTCTGGTACGTCGCCGCGTCATATCTGTCGTGTGCATCGCTCACACGAGTTCGCGCTGGCATAGGGATGAAGCACTGACCAGGGTTTTGAGTAAGAATTCAGCGATTGTAAATCTGACTCTTACTATTCTGACATGAAAAATGTACAGACCTCTCTACTGCAACAGTGAAGCGTAATGCAGAACTCGAGTCTAGAGTTGCAGAGTTGGAGGTCGAACTCTCGGTGTGGAAGCGAGCACATTCGTCCGTCATAGACGCCTCGGAGCGTGAAGCTAAAACACATAACGTGCAAATTGCCTCCCTCAACCGGCAGCTCTCATCGTTAGAGTCTTTTCGAGTGATTGTCGATGTTTTTTTTCTTCGACATATAATAGCTAATAAAAATCTTATGATCGCAGAACCAAAATCCGCTCATACTTTGTGTCATTGATGGCGACGGGTATATATTTACTCGGTCTCTGTTGGTCCAAGGACAAGCCGGCGGACGCGCTGCAGCTCAGCAACTCACAAAAGGCATCGCCGAGTACCTTTCCAAGGAGGAGGTGCATGTGTTTGGCCGGCTCTCGTTCTGGATAACAATCTACTTCAACAAAAGCAAAACCACGGAGACTCTTCTGAGTCACAACGTTTGCACTGCAGAACAATTCGAGGGGTTCTTGACTGGATTTAGCCAGGCCTCCCCTAGATTCATAATGGTTGACGTAGGGGATGGTCAGGACGGAACGGACGTCAAAATCATAGGTGCGTGAGCTGTCGCTCTCTCACATATGACATCTTAAGCATATGTTTTGATAGAATATCTCAAGACATACACTCGCTTCCCGCAGACTCTTCGAGTCTTTTTCGGCGGTAGGTGCCTATGATTACTTGTATCGTGGTGTCTCTGATTCCAGCTATACCCACTAGGACCTCATAATGATAGCTATACTTCAACCATGGCCGCTCTGGAAAAGGACGAGCTTTTGGGAAAGCTTGTATGGTTGCAAGGCGCAGAAGAATTGCCTGCCGAACTTGATGTTTTGGCTCTACGGTCCTTCAAAGTCGATGGTTTATTCATGTCGAATATTCTGCCGTACCACTTCAAGATAAATTCGCCTGTAACTACGAACGGCTTTGGCGAGGTGACCAAAAATGAGGGTCCGCCGTCGCCCTCCAGCCTTCCAGCTCGCAATGGAGGTGGGAGATTGATAGATCCGAACCTGGTAAGCGGCCTCTGCTCACATATTGCTTCTTCAATCTAAAATATCTTTAGCCGCTACACAAACGTATGTCGAATGGAACAAAGCGTGCTCCTCGCGACCATTAACACTCGATTCTATCCAGAATGCCCTCCTCCTTGCAACGAGCATTATTTGATGTCATGCTCTAAAGGCGTACGCACCTTGTCATTTCCTCCGATGGCTTAGCTGAATGTCTGTCGTAGTCGGCGTGTAAATACTCACACGACTATTTGCTCACTCCCGAGCAACTGTCTACGTTGGCTAACAACGCGAAAAAGGCCCCATGTAATTTTCTTAAAAATGGTGCGGCCTAAAATATCTGTTCGGTTCGACTATTAAACCGTTCGGACGATGTGTGCTTACAGGTCTGCCGTGCCCATTTGGAGATCGGTGCTGCTGGGGTCATACATGCCCCAACGGGCCAAGATGCTTTCACTTGAGTAAAGGGAAGTGCTGGTTCAAAGGAGGCACGTCACTTCGATCTTCGGATCGCACGCAGGAATTTACATGACACTTTTTGTACAGAGGCCATGCATCCAGACTCTGAAAGGGTGCAAGAGAGTAACGGCGTCGGCACACCCTGACCACCGCGCCTCCGACTCGCTCATAACGAGCCAACCTGTCCCGGAAATGTAGTGATTATGGGCGATAATAATTGGTTTCTACTATGTAAACACCTCCAAGTTATGGATTGCACCGACTGTACTGAAAATCATAGCCATTCAAGCGTCCAATAATTTTACGTCGAGTGCGCGGTGTGAGTGTAAACATTCTGTCAACTCTCCGTCAACGTCAACTTGCATAACGTTGATGCCCGACGCTTTCAGCATGGCCGCTGGTTTTGAACAGAACGCCGGCAACTTGCGAGTACACATGTTACGATCTTATAGCAGTCGTGCGAAATCGATCTTAGATGGCGACGCCCTCCTCTCTTTCTTCCCCTTTGCACTGTCGACTTGCGCCCTTGAGCCCGAACGTCCACGATGGCTAGCGTGCGTTGCATGTACCTCCAAGTTTGCGGCAAGACATGCTGACTTTACTACTAATCAGCACGATGACTCTCATGACGATGACTTGGCACCGTCCGCGACCCCAGGTGCGAGATACCTGTGATCAGGTGTGGGACTCGTTGCTGATCTTCGCGCAGGTTACAAGCCATCTGCTGCTAAATCAGCCGATGAGTACGCGCAACTCGATGCCAACGATGAAAGTTTGGCTCGATGGAAAGCGAGCCTTGGAATTGTGCCTGGAGCTGCCACCGCTGGTACTGGGCCCAAGGTAACACCACCCGTACACTCATCCTGATAAGATTCCCGTTGACACGATGTCCACAATCTTCGCAGGTCACTGTTCTGACGCTCGAACTCGATTCCGCCACCCTGCCCGCCGGAAAGAAGATAGTCTTCGACCTTGCGGACACCGCTAAGCTTGCGGACACAAAGAAGAATCCCATTCATATTAAGGAGGGCGTTGAGTACAAGTACGTGTCCCACTATATGACTGTCTTGCAGCATCGCTAATATTCTTGCAATCAGCGTACGCATCACCTTCAAAGTTAACCACTCTATTATCTCGGTACGCCCTTCTTAGCCTCGGTGTCTGTCGCGTAGTCAGACTAACGTGTGTTTTCGTCGTTCAGGGTGTACGATACATCCAGGTTGTGAAGCGTGCTGGTATCAAAGGTATATATATTGCCAACATCGATCTTGTACAGAATACTCACCATTGTCTCAGTCGACAAACTGGAGCAAATGCTTGGATCGTATGGCCCCGCACCTAATGGAGAGCCATACGTGAAGAACTTCGATCCGGAAGAGTCGCCTTCTGGCATGGTTGCCCGCTCCGGTTCATACAACGTCAGGAGCCGAGTGATCGACGACGATGGAGAAGTCTATGCCGGTACGATAAACGCGTATACATAGTTATGTTCTTCAAACTGACATGTTAATAACTCTAGACTGGGAGTGGTCCTTTAAACTCACGAAGGATTGGTGAACGGTTGCCATGATTTAATTTTTTGCATCTTTGGTTCTAGCATTTATCTCTCGCGCACCGATTCATATTTCCGTGTACCCTTCAGAGTTACAGATCAATGTACAATCCGTATTTTTCATCTTAGATATGAAGGCCAACGTTAGCCAACGTTGTGCCATTCCGAACCGCCCCGACTGTACGTTGCAGCCGGCCCAGGTTGGCGCCCAGCCGTATTTCTCTGCAAACCACACCTTGATATGAACAAGTTGCCACCATTGCGTTTCATCCCGACACTAAATCATGAACGGGCAACATTCCTCTCTCTTTCGCCGTCGAGACGGTTGCTTTTGAACCACTCTAGGGTATCGTGTTCTGGTGCACAGCCGAATTCCCAGAGACTTCAACCTATCCGCTCGCTCAACTCGTATCCCTCTCCTGCTCCTCCAACGACATGGGTCGACCGGCTTCCAGAGAAAGCGCGACCATACGCGTTTTTGACGCGTATTGACAAACCCATAGGAACGCTTCTGCTATTTTACCCATGTGGTTCGTAGCAATATGCCTCTCCGCTGCTAGCAATTGACGGCTTTCCGTAGCCTGGTCCATCACTATGGCCGCTTACGCGCTCCAAACACCCTTGACTGTTCCGTTAACTTATCTCGGTCTCTTCGGTACTGGGGCTCTTGTCATGCGTGGTGCCGGGTGCACGATAAATGACATGTGGGACAAGAATTTGGATAAAGCCGTCGGTGAGTAAACCGCGCTCCCTTACGCGTTTTGACGCGTTTTCGATTATTCGATGTAGCCAGAACGAAAGAAAGACCCTTAGCTCGGGGTGACATTACCCAAAGGCAAGCTTTGGGCTTCCTTGCAGCTCAGCTGTCTGTAGGGTTAGGCGTTTTGCTGCAGTTGAATTGGTACAGGTATGTATCGCGTTCAATCATGCAGCCCCTGCGGCTGATCCATCTCGGAAAGTATTTTGCTGGGAGCATCCTCACTGTCGTTGGTGACCATATATCCGTTTATGAAGCGGATTACCCACTGGCCGCAGGCAGTACTCGGTGAGCATGCTTGGAAGATGCCATTTATCGCACTAATAATGTCTACAGGGCTTGCGTTCAATTGGGGAGCGCTCCTCGGCTGGTCTGCTGTCGCAGGCGCAGTAAATTGGAGCGTGTGCCTTCCCTTGTACGCAGGTGGTGTCTGCTGGACGTTAGTCTACGACAGCATATACGCCCATCAGGTATGCCAATCCCATTCCGTTTGTTCGGACAGTACTAATGGCCTATCAAAGGACAAAAGTGACGATGTCAATGTGGGCATCAAGTCCACCGCTCTCTTGTTCGGCGAAAACACGCGGCCCATCCTAAGCGCGCTGTCGACATCCACCATATCCCTCATTACTTATGCAGGTTATATGAATGGGCACGGCGCGCTTTTCTACAGTGGTGTTGGACTGGCTGCGATCCAACTTGCGCGGATATTACGCCGAACCGACTTCGATGACCGTGCCAGCTGCTGGAAAGGCTTTGTCGAATGCGGTTATTCCGGGTTCTTCGTATGGATGGGTGCTCTAGCAGACTACTTGGTGCTGATGATTTGAGATGCCTATAACAATCAATGCACAGAAAAAGTCTCATGTTGAATGAGTCGTAAAAAGTCGTCATTGCTGAAGAGGAATATAAAAACATGCGTAACAAATATGTTACAAAAGCCGTGATAACCAGATAGCAAGGTGATAGTAATACACGGTATGGCAGTGAATGGTGTGCAGGAAACAATTACAGACGAAGGAGATAATGTATGTAGCGGAGAATACTTTTAACGCGTCACGCCGGACTGCGTTGCAATGCCCGAGACTTGAGCCAACCCTTGAACGCAACGACGCAGAACGTCCAGCAAAAGGCGAAGCATGTAATAGCTACCGCGACGTTCAAGAACATCATCATGTCTACGGAAGAAAGTCAGTCGGCGTTATGGATAGCGCATGGGATGCAATGCTTACCATCCCGCCCTCGTCGCATGGCAGCGAGCGTGAGTTCCTCCGTACTAAATATGAACATCAACCCGCCGCAGGCGAGGAAGAAACTACCCAGGGCCTCTGTCGGAGGACGAGACGGGAACACGGAGCGAGGAGGTCCAAGCCACAGGAAGAAATAGGTGAGGCACCTCAACACCGAAAATCCGAGTAGAAGCCAGCCCCAAAGCGCGTGGATCTGGACCTATTAAATATAGACGGTTAGTCCGACGACATCTAGAGATGCTGGGAAGCGCGATCAGCGCTCACCTGGAAGAGGTACGTCTGCGCATGCGCAGACATGGCGGCACCGGTAACTCCGATCACAAGCGCTGGGAAAGGATTGAAGCTCGAGATGTAGCTCGGAGGATCTTGTAGGGCATCGCCGGTGAGGGATGAATCCTTCGCGCTGGAAGAAATCGAGACAGAGGACGCCAGCCACCGTCGAACAGTCTTTGATTCCAGCGCCATACCAACTAGCCCAGCAAACCAGAACATCACCTGAAAGAATCGCGTCAATGACAGCCATCGAACAAAACATGTGGATACTCACTGCAATGCCGATGTGTTGTATCTGCTTGGTCGTGTAGGGGTCACCAGGATTGGCACCGAAACGCTCCATCCATGTGTTCGTTACGCCGTAGAAGAAAATCACCGACGACTCGACAAACTCTGCGCTCACGTATCCATCTGAGGGAGATCGATTCCAGGCCCAGCCTAGCTCAGAAAAGGAGCCGAGGAAACGGGCAAAGGTCACTAATCCGTACAGCCAGAAGATGCCGCCCTCTATATTTATCGTCAGTCAAGTCGACGGGGAGCGAGCGAGCGAGATGGCTAGACATACTAATTGTGTGTGCCAAACAACCGTTGATGTAGTTCTCCCGGCAGCCGCCCGTGTAAACAACAATCCCACTCAAGAGCTGAGCGAATCCGGCAAACACCAAAGCCCTTTCCCCTGTCGCAAACGCCCCATTGCCTATGCGCTTAAGTAGGGACATTGTAGGGCGGATAACGGGGAAACGGGGACTCTCGTGGTCGTGCAGCGTCTCATCGGAGTGGTTTCCGTCTTTCGGAGACTGGTCGCCAAACACCGTCCTCTCCGACGAAGCCGAATACGAGTAATTGTGGCGCTGGAAATGAACGTGGACGTCGTTGGCCTGGGGCTCCATATCGTCGTCGAACTCAGTCTGGACAGCAGGTAAGTCCTGATTCCGACGCACGTGAAGGGGAATGGCGGTAGTCGATTTGCTCGCATGGAGATCCACGTCGTCATATCCATCGTGGCCGTCGTCCATAAGTCCGATATATTCGGAATCACCGGCAGTCTTCGTTGCACTCTGACGATTCAGCACGACACTATTCCAAAACGCTTTGAACGCGAATTTCTCGCCGCTCCGGATATAGTCCGCCAGCCGATGGAAGAACGCGAGAACGTCGATGGTGGTGAGGACAAATGAGAACAGCAGAATCCAGTAACCCTGAGAGCTGTGTTTCTGTCCCTCGTACCTACAAAAAAAACATTAGCTTTAGAAGCTTCTCGAACTGTTTCTGACACTCACATGTTGGGCGTCAGCTTTCGATACAAACTACTGGTGGCACACCCTAAGGCACATAGACCATAAAATGCAGCTACAACGAGGCCGTGCAAAGAGTGCTTAACGGAACGCATCGCGATACCTTGACGGAAAATGCACACTTCAGCTCATATATTTTGCTACGACCGTACAAAAATGCTCACCAGCAGGGAGTGCCACAAAAAATGCCAGACTCATAAACGATACGTGCAAGGCCATTAAACCAGGGTATCGGGTGACCTCCTTGTCACTTTCATCAATGTCTATGGTCCAGTATGACGGCGGTGTGGGTGCGTGCTTCAACGTTACTTCCGTCTCGTTGATGACGAGGAGGGGAGCTCCGTGGTGGTGGGCATGTTCATCCCTCGGACTAAACTCGGATCCCGTTTGCTTCGCGAATGGCGCAGAAATAGCAAATGCATCTGGGGAGGGCGCCGCAGCAACTAGCGGAGGCGCCGCGGAAAAGATGAACGCGATGGAGGGGATGAGGAGACCGATTGAACACCAGTGTGCACGCATCTTGGCGGATTGGGCGACCAGGAGGAAGAAAGCATGACTGCACGGAGGATCCGTTTATATGCTGCGGGGGTGTGGCCGGGAGTCGAGAGCAGAAGCGCCCTCCCGGGATGACTCGGCGAGCACGATTCATCGGCGAGGATTTAGTTTACCAATGCGCGATTATTCAGACGCTCACGTAATTCAACCTGGTATTTTCCGTTCAGTAAGTATGATCCAAAATCCCGGAGATTGGAACTGTACAACCTTGTACCGTCCGTCGTTCAAACGCTCAAGAGGCGTCCGAGCCCACGAGCCGACATCTGCGGTTGATCGGTTTGTAGACAGAATAGCGAGCGATGGTGTACACCGGGCGGGCACGTCTTGGGAGTCGATCGCGCGTGTTTCCTTTTCAGGACTTTTGTCAAAGTTGAGGCTTCCTTTGCCGTTTCGGCCCCGATGCAGAGCGGAGGTAAAACTGCACCATTATAAACCATCGATGACGCGTCCGCCGACGGCAACTTGATTCTCGGCCGTCGAACCGGGCTCAATAATCTGGTGGTTTGAGGTGAAGCATCGATATCAGGTCGGTATGTCATGATATGGGCGAGTTCCAGAGACTTCCAGAGCACTCTACTCAACTTCCTGAGTATCGGTTGATGACGGGAAAAAATGCGACGGACAGAGGGCAACCTGCTCAAGAAATCCTATGTAATACTTGCATGATTTGGTCAACGTGCCCAGGGTAGCAAGGGAAACGGCGTACCATTGCATACCAGGTGCTATTGGCAAAGTTACCTGACCAAAAGCCTCCATTGCCTATTCACAAAAATCATGCAAATCACCTCATGCATGCATTTCATGGTTGATCGATAATCGGTCTCACTTCGGTCTTGAAGCAAGCCAATAGTGAAGAGACGCGGACCGGGTTACAGCGGATATACGACGGACGTACGACGGCGATGGCAAACATGGGATGGGCAGTAGTGCCCGCCGTTATGCGCAGCATCAAGCGCTCACCTGGAAGCTATGCACATCTGAATCATCATGCATAGAGAATCAGAAAGACAATAAGTCAGGAGTATATTAAGTATAAGATAATGACACTCACCTCAGACGGGTAGTAAGTACCTTGAGGGTGTTGTCAATTCAGCGCTATCCATTCACACACCTCAGCGTTGGCAGATGGATCCCCACTCCATTCGAGATGCACCAGGAGGATGAAAACGCGTGCAATGCATCAACGATAAAGTTCAATGATCATACCGCTCAGCACTTCACAAGCTCACCCACGAGCAGTGGGAAACGGTCGAGCGCTCCTACTAAGCGCATGAAATATGTCAGTCCTCCGGCAGAGACGACTTCCAGCGCTCCCAGTCTGATCGAACAGGCGTCAAATGAGATAGTGTACTTGGTACGCAAACAAGAAGGAATTGCGATGACAGCGAGCAGTTCGCGGCTGCCCGAAAGGCTAACCACGTGGAAGGATGTCGGTGGCGCAAAAATCGAAATCGGCTCAACAAAAGTGACGACCTCCTTGAACACCGGCTTGTAATCGTACGAGGTATTTCACTTGCTATCCCTCGTTCGATGAATTCTTTGCCTTGTCCGTTACACTTCGCTAAGTATCGAGGTCTCGAGTGCAATTCTTGTCTAGAACTGCGCCGCGTTGCTCGTCCTTGAAGCGCCCACGCACACCCGCACGGAGTCACGGACAACCGCAGAAGTGATCATGGGTGTAAGATCTCGTGCTCGGAATTTCGTGTGGGGAGAAGTACCTTCATCGGAGGCAGAGACAAGACTGCTTCTCAAGATTGACTGGTTTATCCTGTCGTATTGCTGCCTCATGGTTCGTGTTCACCATTTGAGCTATGCATTCAATCCTTATTTGCGCTCGTGCAGTATTTTACCAACTGTGAGTCAATCTCACTGAAATATTGAATTTCCTACTGGGCGGCTGCTGACAGCCACGAAGACCTAGATAGATCAAATGTTTCCAACGCCTATGTATCAGGAATGAAAGAGGAGTTACATATGCAAGGAACGGATTTTAATGTAAGCGTTGTGCTCAATATACAAGACACATTTGTTCATTATAATTCGCATAGAAAATCAACACCATCTTCACCTGCGGATATATCGTTGGAATGATACCGCAGAATTTGATGCTGCAGGTCGTCTCCCCTCGAATCTGGTTCCCCACTATGCAAATAGTCTGGGGAGTCCTTACTTTCTGGTTGGTACACCCGTTTGATATCAATTCTTCACAGACGACTTATCACCGCGAACAGTACCAGCGCTGTCCATAATGTCGAGCAGGTAATCTATCTTTACTGGAAGACGCGCTTATGAGGGATCTAATGAGCAACATTGGTAGATATACGCGATCAGATTCTTCCAAGGAATGGCAGAGGCATCGACATTCGTAGGAACTCACTACATTCTGGGATCGTACGTATCTCGCTCATTGAAATCTGGAGACCCTCGTTTATTTGAGGGATGCAGATGGTATAAACCTGGAGAACTTGGAAAACGCTCTGGCATATTCACGTCGTCAGGGCTGATTGGAACACTGTAAGCCAGTCTCGAGAAAAAGTCTGCTAATGCTCACTTCAATTTGTGACAAGTTTCTCTGGTGTGCTTCAGGGTGCCGTGTACAAGTTAGTCTCCTCTTTTCTGTCATTTGCGTAGTAATCTCATGATGATGTGCTTGAAAGAAATTTAAACGGCCACGCAAGCCGGAGTGGATGGCGATGGCTGTAAGTTCCATTCACAGCTACGCTTCTCCACCGTATCAATTTCAGCGCAGATTTATCATCGACGGCATTATCACCTTGCCCATCGCTTTTTATGGTTTTCTCGTATTCCCGAACACACCAGCCACTACGACCGCTTTCTATCTCTCAGAAGAGGTGATATCCGCTGCTTGCAGAAATACGTATGGTGTATTTAGAGAAATGGTTTCTAGGAGCGGGCAATCGCGATAGCCAGACTGGACTCTGACACCACACACCAGCCCTTGTCATGGAGTCTCGTAAGGCGGGTACTTAGCCGATGGCGCTGGTACGGATGCAGCCTACTCGTCAGTCTAATTTCAAATTTTTTCCACCGTTAAAAAAGCTCACGGCACCATTAGTTCGCTATTTCCGGTGAAGTGGAGAGTTTCGGGTCGAACAATCTAATGGGCCAGTGGCTGAAGGCCATCGGCGGATACACCGTCGAGCAGACAGGTGCGTTCGTGCACATCCTCTGCACCGCGTTGGCTAATCAATACAATCAGATTACTATCCGTCCGGGTTGACAGCTTTCGGAGTTGCGAGTACTCTTGTCTGTGCAACCTGGACTGATTACACGCGTGCACGGTGGCCCGTACTGGTTTATATGTCTATAGCACTGATATTCTCGTCGATATGCATCCTGGTGTGGAGTAGCCCCACTGGACTCAAGTTTTTCGCCTATTGTGAGTTTCCTCCGTTTATTTCGTACATTGTATTGAATGTAATGCGCTGTAGATCTTTCGGGCGCGTCGTATGCAGGGCAGGCAACGACATTTGCGTACGTCTGTTACTTTCCACCTTGCGTGATATACATTTACGTTCGTTTTTGCTCTGCCTATAGGTGGGCAAACCAAATATGTGCAGACGACTCGCAAGAACGCGCGATCGTGCTCGCCTCTATGAAGTACGCCGTGCAGTCATCATTTCGAACAACTCACTGACTTGCATCTGCGCATTCGACAGCATGTTCAACAACGCCGTAAACGCGTTCTGGTCGATACTGCTCTACCCGGCGTCGGACGCGCCCAAGTTCCAGAAGGGCATGATCGCCATGATCGCCATGTGCGTCGCCACCCTCGGTGTGACGTACTTGGTGTGGTATCTCGAAAGACGGGAGAAACTTGCCGCCAATAATCAAGGGACGCATATCAACCGCACTAGCTTGCATCAGGACGAGGGTCGCGAGTCTGTGGGCGAGAAGGACGCGGCGTGATTGTACGTTTACAAGAAGAAATTATGGACCTCGTTGTGGTATGTAGACCTTATATGGGGGTGGTTGTATGAACACTGCAAAGTTGCAACTGTGCATATGATAATCGATGTCGAAACTTAAAGCGACTAGGGAACGAGCGCTACAGATACAAATTTGTGTTAGGATATACGTCCGTAGCCTGCTCATACTTCCGGGCAAGCATGAGCTCCGACCGTGCACAGCAGATCAGACGACAATAAGAACTTGTGGGCAAGTGCCACTGCCACGCGGGATGTTATTACACAAAGTAATCAATCAACCAGCGCGCACAACAGGGGAGGGCAGGAAGGAAGAAGCGAAGGGTTGCTTGCATTAGTATGATATCGGGTTATCGGTGGGTATATAGAGTCGAGTCGATCACTCGTTGGCGACCTGCGCAATGGTTATGCATCAGCACGTATCTCATCAAGCGGGCATGTCATTGACGTACCTTCAGAGCGTGGGGAATGCCGAGGTAGTCCACGCTGCCGTCGTGTGGCTGATGTGCACCGAACGTGTTGGGCAGGGGAGCCGCAGGAGCAGGCTTCGTCGGATGAGCAGCGCTCTCATCCGTAGGGGACACCGGGGGAGAGTTGAGCAGTGACTTCGACCGGTCAAGACCAGCGTTTGCCGCCACGTTCAGGGAAGGAGGGAGAATGGGGGCAGGCGTACGGGACGAGTCGTAGATCGGGTTGGGAGCAGGAGGTGCATATGGTGCGTTGCCGTAACCCTGGTACGGGGCAGGTTGGCCGTAACTCGGGCCCTGTGCGTACATTTGCGGCTGAGGATAGCCAGCGTTACGCGGGACAGCCGGGGCAGCATATGCGACGTTCTGTCCGTAGCCGTCGTACGCGTGGCCAGCGCTGCTGTTGTGCCCATGACCGGAACTGCTGTTGCTGTCATATCTGACCAAGTCCGCGCCCTTCTCGACGTCCTCGTGACCGTAGTGGTCAGTCGTGGGGTCGAAAGAGACGGCCTCGTTGAAGTCCCGGTCAAGTTTCGACCGGCGGCGTTTACGCATGGCCATCGTCGCGATGATGACAAGGAGAATAAGCCCGATTATTCCGACCACGGCGAAAACGCCGCCCTCAAGGGGCTTGTTCTGCAGGAATGCCTTGGGAACGGCGGCAGCAGTGGAGGTTGCAGCACTGTCCGCAGAGCTGAAGGAAGTGATGGTAACGACATTACCACCAGCCTGAGTAGTGATAACAGGAGTGGCCTGCTCGGTGGGAGTAGCCGTTGGTGGTGGGGTTGAGGAGGTCGAAGTCGTGGAGGACGAGGTTGTGGACGAGCTCGAGCTCGAGCTCGAGGTCGTTGAGCTGGAGCTTATGCTTGTGCTCGTTCTTTCGCAACCAATCAGTACGCCACCCACGGACCAAGACGACGATATAGACTCACGACGATACCGAAGAGGAAGTAGCCGACGCAGTCGAGCTGATAGATGAAGATGAAGAAATACTCGTCAGGGACGGAGCGGCGCTGACAGAGGGAGAAGATTGGGACCCAGGTAACAAGGGAGAAATGACGCTTGTGACGCCGCCGACAACGCTGGTAAGGCCGCCTAAGAGGCCGCCACCGTTGGTACTTGTCGCGCTGGGCGAAGAAGCAGCGTTGGCTGCTGCTGTTCCAGTCGCCAGCGTGCCAGTAGCACCGGCTTGATCATTTCCTCCGCCACTGGGATTATTGCTGTCAGTTCAACGCGACGAAATGACTCTAAGAGGTGAACTCACGTTAAATCCGTGGCAACTTCGGACGCGCGAACGGAAGCTTGTCAGCTACTGAACGGCAACAGATGAAAGGTGACACTCACGACTGCCGAGGAGGCCCCGCCTCAAGGCGATATCGCGGTGGTGGACACCAATGTTCAGTCCGTCCATGGCGAGCGAGGTCCGTGTAAACCAGTCAAGGTGTATAGAGAAGTGTAAAGAGCGTGGCAGTAAGCAATATGCGGTCTATGTGGTTTTAATAATTCACGAGGTCTCGTCTGGCGGGGATTGCAGAGGCCAGACTGGGCGTTGTGGATTGTAAAAGTGGACGAGGAGGGACAGGAAAGAAATCAGAGGTACAAAAGCAAAATGGATGGTAAAAGAGAGCGCGTACGACACAGGATAACCGTTATTTCCCACTCCACACGAATAATCGGAACTAATGTCTTTTTGCATAGAGAACATAGGCGGAAATCTCCTTTGTTGGCATCGTAACTGCTGGCTAGGAGCAAAAACACGTTGAAAAGACTTCATTCTGAACCAAAATGTGGAGCGTTCGCGCCGACTTTCGCGAGCTCATTGAACGCCTGTGATCCGATCTCGCGTGGCTCTGCTGAATGGAAAACTGCCGTAACCTGAAGACATTGACGAAATACAGGGCGTCCTTAATGCACGCTATATAGCGAGTGTCTCCAAGGCTACACAGAGACCAACCACGCCGTGCACACGGACGAAGAGATCGGTGTCGACGCGAACGCTCCCCAGTGTTAACGGGTTGCTAGGACCTCCTCCTTACGCGCGCGCGACCTCGGTCCTGGTCCTCGGACATGGACTCCTACGCGACGAGGAGACGCCGTATCCGGGAGACCATAAACCAAGACCGACACGAGGGAGAATATAGATCGAGTAGTTCATTGATCATGGACGTTGCGGACAAGACATGCATGAATGTGGATGTGCATAATGATATGTAGCGAACTCGGTATTCAGTGCAAGGGGCGCCAAGCTAAGGGAAATCAAGACAACAGAGGTATACGATACGATACAACACGAATATAACACATTACCCTATGCCCCATACTGCGCACCCGCTTTCCTCTCCATGAGCTCCCGCAATGGACCCAATAGACGCGTGAATGACGGCGCGTCAAGTGCAGCCACTTTTAGCTTTGGCGCCGACGCGTCTGTGCGATGCACGGCGCTGACTGTCGCTGCACGCGGTGCAAGACGGAGCAGTGATAGCTCTGTACAAATGCCTTAGTTTGGATGCAAGGAAAAAGATGTGAACAGAAAATCGCACCTCCAAAGTAGTCGCCCTTGGTCAGATGACCGACCGTGATCTCTCTTGGCCCGTCGTCGCCGACCTGAGTCTTCGTGACTGTCGCCTCGCCATCCTCGACGAAGAAGAACGTGTCGCCCATCTCGCCCTGCCGCACGACGGCCTCGCCGTCGGCGTACGTCCTGCTCTTCAGCGCGTCCGCAACCTTGCTGCGCTCCTCCGCCTCGAGCGACGATAGCAGCGACACTGACGAGAGGAACTGCTCGTACATCGTGCGCCGGCGGTGCGCGGCCTTGGTGATGATCGTGCGGAACGTCATGCGGTCGAGCGCCCACAGCGTCGACGCCACCGGCGCCAGCACCGTCGCCGAGCGCAGGTGGTTGTACATCAGCGCGAGCTCGCCGCACGCGCCCCCGGGCGGGCACTCGCCGACCTTGTGCCCGAACACCGGATGATACCCCGGCTGCAAGAACTTCTCCGGCGCAGACCCCTCGGACCACGTCGGCGGGAGCGGCTCCGGGTGCTTGAAGACGTGCAGCAGCCCGTCCTCGACGATGTAGAAGAAATCGCCGACGTCGCCCTGGCGGATCACGACCTCCCCCGCGGGCACCTTTTGCTCGCGGAAAGCAGCGAGCACGCCCGTCTCCTGCTCCTCGTCCAGGTCGCGGAAGAGAAAGTGGTTCGAGATGGCTGATTTGATGCACTCGAGCTGCGCGCTGGTTTTTGGATACGTCGGCAGCGGCTCATCCGAGGTGCTGTCTACCGCGATAGACTCTGCGCTCACGGACGTTCGCCGCGCGAAGATATTGGAGGACGGGGCCTGGAGGTAGTCTCCGTTGCTGCTCGGTGGCTCCTCGCCATAACTGGCGAACGAGTTCTGGGGGGGTATCGTAAGCGGCGATGTCGGCGGCAGCTCCTCTCCACCCACCAAAAACGTGGGCGGACCCATGTTGTGATCATCCGATAAGAGTGCGTTTCCTGGGACGTTCAGTGTGCCAAACGGACTGGGTGGTGCGGATGCACGGATGGATGAGCCACGGCGTGCATTGCCCTGAGAGAAGGGAGATATGGGCAGCTCGTTGCTGGCGCCGTTGGCTATGGGTGCGTCGAGGTACAGCCCTACGGGGAGAGAAGCGCCGGCAGCGAGGGTTTCGCGGATGCGTGCGCGCTGCTCCTCGAGCCGGGACTGGAACCAAGTCGCGCAGAACTGCAGAGCGTCCTTTGGCTGGACGCGTTGCGCGTCGCGGGATAGGTCCGCAACGAGCGAGTCGAATGTAGACATCGAAACCAAGACTTGTTTTTACCGCAGTATGTATACAGTGGGCTGTATTGATCGGTGGCGATTGGGGGAAGTGCTGAAGAGGATGTGTGCGCTGTGTGGGACAGGTTATTGCGGAATTTTGAAGACTAGGAAACCTTTTTATTTCACGAATACAGCGAGTGGCACGGCGATAGTGAAGGGGAAAAGCAAGAGATACAGAGCAAAGGGCTACAAGTTGGTGGACACGGACGCGAAGACGAGGAGAACAAGGCGGTCTACCCACGTTTTCCCCACGTGGACTTCCCGAAACGACACAATGAAAGGCGACTCGGACAACTGAAACCTGTTTGAAGAATGAATCGAAAACGCTGCAGGTGAAAGGATCAACATACACTGGCAGAAAATATGAAGTGCTACTATTAGGCGCCTCAGACTCTGAATCTGACAGAAGTTCGACATTCAAACTAAGTACACCATGGAATCGACCTGAATCGACGTTGTACACGCCCGGGGCGGGGCGCTCAGAAGGATTGAGCGCTTGAGCAACTCTACTCGAGTAGTAGCCTCAAGATTTGATTATCGGTCTAGGATACCAAGTAAATTACCCCCATCCATGTATCGAACAGTCAAAAAACGTCACAGCAAAAAGATCATACAATACTCGACATATGTTATACAATTCCCGGCCGGTACCCTACGCATCGTCCACCCACTCCGCGTGCTGGACTCTCTCGACATAGTCCCGCACCCACGCCGGACGACGCTCGTGGATCTCAGCCAGCTCCCTTCGCACCCGCGCCTGCCTCTCGTCGACCTCCTCCCCACCGTCCACGCGCGCACGTGCATGCGCCTCGGTTCGCAAGCGGCCCTCGCGCGCGCGCAGTGCCGTGCGCCGTCCGTTCCATATCGCCGGATGAAGGGTAAGGAATAGCAGGCTGAAGAACGCGCCGACCTTGTGCGCGAGCGTGGGCGGCGGGGTCGGCTGCTGCCCCGACGACGGCGACAGCACCGCCTCCTCCGCAGATAGACCGATCTTCGCGAGCGTATCGATGAAGTTAGGCACGGCGTGGGGTTGCGGACTCGCAGTTCGCGGCGGTTGGGCGGGCCGTGGCGGCTGAGCGTTCGGTCCGCCAGCGGCGGTGGGCGCTTCGCCTTCCCGGGGTGCTGGTGCCTGTGCCTGTGCAGCAGCGGGGGCAGGGTCCGCTGCGGCTGCTGCCGCAGGAGCTACACCACCCCGATCTCGCTGCACCTCACCGGCATGAGCGTAAGCTACCCAGGCTTCGTACGCAATCCACGCGCCGACGAGCAGCCCGAAGACAGGTTTGCGGGCGGGTGAGAAGAAATACAGCAAAAGCATTGTGCGGAAACCGAGCATAACGAGCGGGAGGAGAAGGGGCCGGAGACGGATATTCGCATTGTTCACATTCGGCGCGGCCGCGTGCGCCGGGATCGGGGCATTAGCCTGCTGTAAGAACGGGGGCAGGGGGATGGGAATCTGCACGTGATGGGTTGTGGTTGTCGACCCTTGACCGGTGGTAGCAGGGTAGGACGTGTACTGGGTTTGATGAGATGGTGGCGGCGGGGCGGACAGGAATGAGAACGTGTAGGTAAGGACTTTGAGCGCGTGCGCTTGCAAGGGTGTAGGTGTCGCCTTGCTATCACTATCGACAAGACGTAGATAATCTTTCCCGCTACGGTACGAATGTCAGTCAAAGCGGACATGCGAGAGGGATAGATACTGACTCAATGGTGACACGCTCGTATCTAACGCCTGCGGATTGTTCATCGGCCGTGGGAGCAGGATACGGCTCATCCAATATATCCGGCCATGACCAACCGTGAGCCGCGACTGCTCTGACGGCCTCAGCACGATCAGCGACTGGATTGATCGTAGGGGGTGATAGTATCGTCCCTGTCGTGAGTGCAGTTAGGGCAACATGGTGTTTGA
The DNA here is from genome assembly GCA_000827205.1 of Plicaturopsis crispa FD-325 SS-3. NCBI lineage: Eukaryota > Fungi > Basidiomycota > Agaricomycetes > Amylocorticiales > Amylocorticiaceae > Plicatura > Plicatura crispa. Next base: position 1,947,422 of record KN832554.1, read on the forward strand.
AACGGATGTATCCCAGGCCGATCTCATTGGGCAGACGGGTGCTAAAGACAGGCGTGCGAGAGGCCCGAGTGGGTCCCGTTGTGTTAACCCTAAACGGACGGTGCACGGCGTGTGTCGGAGCAGTGACGGAGGGTATCGGGGCCCGCGTTGTCGTCGGCGACGTATGGACCTGCGGAGGTTCAGACGTCCAAGCCGAAGGGTGTACAGCAAGGTGTACAACGCGGGTCTCGTCCTCGGTCTGCATCGCGATCGTCAGTTGTGACCGGTATCTACGTATCACGAAATTGGAGCGCACCTTCCATATCTCAGACACCTGCTCCTCGTCCCGCAGGTAGCGACCGCGCCACACGAGGCGTTGACCATCCACGCGCGGTTCCCCGGGACAAGCCAGGGTAATCGCGCGCTTAACATCCAGGACGGAGGCGCTAGCAGGTACGCTGACGGTGAAATCGTGGGAGAAGGCGGGGAGCTCGATGCGCAGGGCAACGTGTGGCGCGGCTTCGCTGGCCATTGCAGCTAGAACTACCTGCGATCTATACTATATCGATATCCAGCAAACGAGAAGAAACAGAGAAAAAGCAAAGGAGAGCAGAGGGAAGGACTTGGGACTTGAACTTGGACTCGGAGGTGGGGGAAAGGGGCTTACGGATACGTGGAACCAGCGCACCCGGAGGATCGTCGGATTTCGGGACCATGATGTCAATAACGGGAACGCCCCTGACTCTCCGGCTTTTATTCTTGTTCGTCTAAGTTCGTCCGTCTGCACTGTATTTTCTCTTTTACACGTCTTTCATGTGGTCTCTTCTGCTGCTGGGCTTCGTATTAGCCGCACGGGCTCAAGTTTCCCTTCCAAGCTCGCCGTGGCTACCTCCAAATGCGACAGCAGGCACGCAGTCGAGTGCGGCGAGCACCCAGCCGAACCCGCAATGGGCAACCGTCCTCGGCGACGCGCTATATTTTTACGAGGCACAGCGCAGTGGGAAGCTGCCATCGACGAAACGAGTCTCCTGGAGGAACGACAGTGCAGTCAACGACGGGAGCGACGTGAAACTCGATTTATCGGGTGGTTATTACGACGCCGGAGGTGCGCTCCTTGTTCTTCGTGTCGAACGCGTGTTCATTTTCTGCAGATTACATCAAATGCACTTATCCACTAGTAAGCACCGAGAAAAACGCTCGCTGCAGTCGCTGACGGCGTGTACAGTCGTTCACCATCGCCTCAATATGCTGGGGCGCCACCGACTTCGGAAAAGGTTAAATTGGACTTGCTCGTTTCAGGTTGGTGCACGTTCTGACTCTTTTCAAAGGTTACGACGCGGCAAATCAGACGGCATACCTCGACGACATGCTGAGATGGGGTCTTGACTGGCTCATAAAGGTACGAACATTCCGTCCGAGTCAAGTTTAAAATCTCAGACGTGCGGACAGGCCCACCCAAGTAACGACACCTTGTATGTACAAGTAGCCGATGGTACGTCTTGAAATACTCGGCTGTACGATGTGTCTCATCGCTCGCAGGTGACCTGGACAACGCGTACTGGGGAGGAGATCTGGACATCCCCACTAACCGGCCGTCGTATCAAATAAATGACACAAAGTGCGTAATAGTACCCCATATCTGACCATCTGTTTACATTCTTCTAGTCCCGGCACAGACGCAGCGGCTGCAGCATCAGCAGCCTTCTCGGCGTGCTCCATCCTATACTCCAACGCGTCGTCCTCCGCGGTCAACACGTCTGCATACCCGGGACCCGCATCCCTTCAGAACAAGACGTACGCGCAGACGCTCCTCTCGCACGCACAGCAGCTGTACGCGTTCGCACAGAACGCGTCGGGCGGGCACATGACGTACCAAACGTCCGTGCCCGCGGCCGGGATCGCGTACGCGTCGTCATCGTACGGTGACGAGCTCGCGCTCGCGGCGCTGTTCCTGGCGCAGGCGACGAACAGCTCCACGCTGTATGGGGATGCGCAGAACCTCGTCGCACAGTACGGTCTCGGCGGCGCGCAGGATGTTGTGCTGAACTGGGACTCCAAGACGCCGGCGTTGGCGGTGTTATTCGCGCAGATCGCGTCCACGGGCACGGGGATTGGCGGGAACCTTTCTGGGTGGCAGAACGAAGCGGAGACGTATTTTGATCGCGTGCTGGACGGGAGCGGGCAGGGAAGGCTCACGGGTGGCGGCTTGCTTTATTACGACGGCGATTCGGACGACGCGAGCTTGAACCCCGCGTTGAACGCGGCCATGCTGTTACTGCGGTACGCGCCACTGGCGTCCACCTCCGCAAAAAAGACGGCTTACACGGTAATTACTGCACTGCCGATTTTTCACGTCAGACGCTGACGTTATCTTTCTACGCAGGTGTTCGCACAGAAGCAGATCGACTACCTCACAGGCAACAACCCGATGTCCGCACCGTACATCGTCGGCATCAACCCAAACGCACCGCAGAACCCGCACTCCGCGATGGCCTCCGGCGGGTCCGACATCGGGGAGATCGACACCTCGCCCGCGCAGGAGGCGTACGTGCTGTACGGCGCAGTGGTCGGCGGCCCGGATGCGCGCGACAACTTCTGGGACATCCGCTCGGACTGGCCGGAGACGGAGGTGGGGCTGGACTACAACGCGCCGCTGCTGACGCTTGCGGCGATGCAGGTGGCGAACGCGAGCGCGGCGGACCCGTACTACGTGCGGCTGCAAGCGGGCGCGTACGCGAGGCCAGCGGGCTCGCCCTGCGACGCGGCGATCAAGGTCGGGTGCCAGGCGTCGATGCCGGTGACGGGCAAGATTGTGATCGGCGTGGTCGTGGGCGTGATGGGGCTGCTCATTGTAGCGCTCGCGCTGCTATACATGTGGACAGCAGTGAGGAGGCGCACGGCGAAGTCGGGGTGAGGCGTTCACTGACGAGACGTGACGAGATTGCTTTCTTGACGCTCTAATTGTATACTTAACTCAGGTCGGACAATTTGGATGGACGGACGGACATGACGTTGGCATCGCGCACTACTTGACATTTCGATATATCACACACATATATAGCACTACATCTCAGCCATGACCGTGGCTTATATCTAGTACCTACATGGACTCCGTATCTTGTGTATAGTTTCAATAATTCTTGCGACTAGTATACCTGCAATAGCACTTTAGTTTTTGGCATTAGCAAAAATCTATGGAGAAAACTCACCTCGAGTACATAGCGCTCCTCCTCCTTCAGCCCCTCCAAAAACTGCCCCGCCTCCTCCTTGCCCATCCCATTATACTTGACCAGCGCACCCACGAGCGCCTCATAAACGTCTGGCACAGGCCACGTCGGCCCGCACAGATAAAACACGCCCTGCTCGTCTCGGAGCATCGCCGCAAGCTGCTCCGCATCCTCGAGCATCTTGTGCTGAATGTACACCTTCTTGGCGCCGTCGCGCGAGAACGCGAGCCCCGCGCGGGTAATCGTGCCGTCCATGATGAACGCCTCGATCTCCTCCCCGTAGAGGTACTCCTGCGACTGATGGCGCGAGCCGAAGTAGTAATATGTAGGTCCGACCGCGACACCGTGCTCGGCGAGCCAGGCGCGATGCTGGAGGAAGGCGCGGAAGGGCGCGGCGCCCGTGCCGAGCCCGGCTAGGATGATGGGCTGGGTATCGTTCGGGGGAAGCTGGCATGGCTATTAGCGAATGAACTCGGGTGAGAAGGAGAGTGCGACGTACCTTCATGACACTGGGTTTGATGGATACTGTTACTTTCTGACCAGGTTTGAGCCCGGCCAAGTATCTGGTGCATTGGCCATATCTTGGTGATCCTGAAGTAATTGTTCAGTATTGTTCTGCGAATGCATGCGATGAGAACTCACCGCTTGGGGTCACCCAGTCCACAGTCACGACCAGCAAGTCAACCCTATCGCCCACGACGCTCTGCGCACTCGCAATACTGTAGTGTCTCGGCTTCACATCCCCAATAAGCTCGCACAGGACCTCGATCCCGGGGCGTGCACTCGGATACATCGCGAGCACATCCGCAAACGTCACCGTGTCCTTCTCCGACAACTTCTTAAACGTCGACGCGCCCTCGGGCGAGCCAATGAACTGCAGCGCATGCTTGTCCACCGAGTCCGTGGCGTACTGCGCAAGGTCCGCATAGAACGCCTTCGGGGGCCGTCCGAAAAGGTCGATCTGCTGCTGCAGCGCCTGCAACACCGTGCGCGTGTGCAGCCTCTGCTCGTCACCGGGCACGGGGATCGTGATCAGCCGCTGCGGGTCGACGCCATACGCCGCGCAGAAGTCGAGCACTTCCTGGAGGTCGTTCCACCCGTGCACGCCGAGCGCCTCGCCGATGGAGTACGTCAGGCCCGTGCCGGCGGTGTCGAACTCGAGGTGGAAGACGTTGCGGTCGTACTCGAGCGGCGTGAGGCGCTTGTTGACGGTGCACGTTACGAGGAAGGTGCGGTCCGCGAGCTCGGGGCGGAGCGCGGGGTCCTGGGCGTATGTGGAAGAGGACGCGGGTGTGGGAGGCGTGAAGACGGCGGGGAAGATAAGGTGCTTGGCGGCGTCGTGCCAGGAGCTCAGGCGTGCGCCGTTGACAACCGTGTCGCCTTCGTCGGTCTCGACGGCAATAGCATTGAACTCGAACACCTTGAGAGGGGCTGACACCTCTCCGGGCGGCCCATCTACCGCGTACGACTCGAGGTCTGACGGAAACTCGACCTCGACGAGCCCCGCCCACGCCTGCGCGTTTGCTTTTAGCAGTTCCACGCCCTCAAGCGTCCCTTTGAGCGATGCGCGCGCGAGCTTCAGCACTGTCTCCTCGGTTGCAGCTGCTCCGAGATACAGCCGCAAAAACGCGAGGTGCGCGAGGACCACCTCTGACGGGCCCTGTTTCGCCGCAAGGCCCTTGGCGTCGATAATGCACACGCGCAAGCGGCGTTCACGGATGTGGGCCTGCGCCTCTGCAGAGAGGTTTGACGCGAGCTCTGCGCTTGACCACGGTGTCACCACCAAGACAACCGAGTCGGGCTTGGCATGCTGGATGACATCGTGCGTTTTCAAAAGCGTGTGGTCTAGCACGCCCAGGAAATCTGCCTCGCCGGAGCTGTCGTTAGAAAGCGGAAGTGCGATTGGTATGGGCACGGTATTGCCATGGGCAGACACAACGATGCGGTCAGCGGCGATGCCACCTGCCTTTGAAAAGACGTCGTAGTCCGTGAGTGAGCGGCTAGAAAGGCCACGATTGAGGAGGAAGGTCTTCTCAACCAACGCTGGGGTGCTTGAAAGCACAGACTTGGGCGAACTAAACCAAAGGAGTTTCTTCGTGGCGTCTGTCTCAGGTGTCACTGCGGGCTGGCCAGGGACGAGTTTTAGAATATAATCGTAGAGTGCGGAGGACGAAGAGAGGAAATCCTGTGTCTGAGCCGGTACGACGCGGTGTGCGGTGACCGATGCGTCCAGGAAAGTGCCTAACACGTCGATGTACAACGGTCCTTGGGTAGCATCATTGGGCACGTCGTCAAAGACGCGTACGTTGCGGACGGTGGGGGGTAGAACCTTGCGGAGTGCTGCCTCGTCCCATGGCCGCAGGACACGGACGGACACGACGCCGAGACCGGGAACACGGCCCGCGAGTGCTTGAGCAGCGAGAGCTAGGGGGCCGTTCAGGAGGACAACCACGGTGTGTGCATTTACATCGCCGGAATATTCGAACGCAGTGATGTCTTGGAGGCTGCTGACGCTCTTTGCAGGTTCGAGCGCGTGTCCGACTTCCCTGGCGGCGCTGTGTTGATCGAATAAGTGCACAACATGGGAGGTCGTAAGTCCATATGTCAGCGCAGTGAAATCGACGGTTTCCTGTGGGGTTGCAGACAGCAGAATTGCGACGTCTGCGGGAAGAAGATGCAGTGCAGTGGAAAGTGAGGCTAGCGTCGGAGAGAGTGCGAAAGTCTCGCCAACCGGGGTGACGGTGGGGACCTGTATCACAAGGCGGCTAGTCGGTGAAGCCGGGGGCAGATATGACAAGGAATGGGCCATTGCGGCCAGACCTGTCGGCGTCGTGTACGCTGTGAGGAGAGCACCACGCTCAGCATCGAGACTCGTTCCCTCGGAAAGCCGTCCGACAAGACTCAGACCAGCTCCTGCTCTGGTCTGAAGGTCCACGACAGAGTCAGACCACGACTTTGTCAGGGTGCCAAAGCCGGCCTGTTCTGCGAGGTCGTAAACATAGACTGTCGAGCTGGACGTCGCTGCAATGTATTCGACAATATTTGAAGCTGGGACCAGCGGTTTGTCGAATACCTCGTTCGCAGGAGCCAGAGTTGCCGTTGAAGAATACGGCGTCGACGCTATTGAAACTGTCATGGCGGTAGGTGGTAAAGACGAAGGTGCAATAATTTCCTGGACATTTCTTTTGCGGCGTCGTCGATGGCGCGATCGAGTGTGAATGAAAAATCGGTTCACGTGTACGGATCGCGTCTGTCGCATACACTCAGGGGCTATTTATTTCTCTCTATAAAGTTGAGTCCGACTCACCGGCCTTTGCCAAATTTTCATCCTCTACAATCGATCTCCAAGACTTTTGTGTAAAAATCGCAATGTATCACAGTATCAAGACCTGCGTGCTCGGTGTAGGCCTCAGCGGTCTCACCTTTCATGTTCCTTTTATTCTAGCGCTTCCAGAGCTCTTTACCCTCACTGCAGTTTTGGAGAGGAATCCCTCCACACCCGGCGGTAAAGCTCATGCGCGCTTCGGTGTGTCCCCCAAGATACACAAATCTTTCGAGGATGTCTTGAATGACGATGAGATCGAGCTCGTGATTATCGGTACACCAAATGACACGCACTACGATTTCGCGAAGAGGGCACTTCAGAAGGGAAAGCACGGTAAGATCTGCGAGTGCACTTACAGAAATCAAGCTAATCTACCTACTCTCAGTCCTCGTTGATAAGCCAGTGACTACCACCGTCGCGGAGGCGAAGGAGCTCGGTGCACTCGCAAAGGACAAGGGACTTGTTCTCTACGCTTTCCAGAACCGCCGCTGGGACTCCGATTTCCTCACTCTCCGCAAGCTCCTTGCCCTTCCCTCTTCGTCCGAGAACTCTCTCGGTACGATCACCTCATTCGAGTCACGGTAAGCCCATCCCCTCCACTCCAGGCTTTTTTACTGATACTATCCATATCACGCAGTTTTGACCGTTACCGCGCCGGCACCAAGGGAACATGGAAAGACGAGGCCCGTCCCGGCGCCGGCCAGACCTACGACCTCGGCACCCACCTCATAGACCAAACCCTCGTGCTCTTCGGGCGCCCCGCGACGCTCACCGCCTTCATCCGCAACACGCGCCACGTCGGGAACCCCGCCGTCGACGACACCTTCTCGCTCGTCCTGCACTACCCGCGCGTCTCCGAGCCCGATCTTACCGTGACGCTCGGTGCGAACATCCTGAGCGCGCGGAAGCACCAGGTGCGGTACGTGGTGCAGGGGACGAAGGGGACGTATGAGAAGCGCGGCGTTGATGTGCAGGAGGACACGCTGAAGGTGATCGAGGGACCGAAGAATATTTTCGATGATAGTTATGGTGCGGAGCCCGAGGGTATTTGGGGTCGGCTTGATAACCTCAAGGCGGACGGTTCCGTCTCGAGCGAGATGTGAGTCAGGCCATTCTATTATCAACGATTATGTAGCTGACGCCTCTATGCTTACAGTTGGCCATCGACGGAACGCGGCCGCTACGTCGAGCTCTTCAAGAACCTCGCAGGCGCCATCCGCGGGGGCGACGAACTCGCCGTAAAGTGGGAAGAATCCACCGCAGTCATCGAGCTCGTCGAGCTCGCATACCGCAGCGCCAAGGAGGGGCGCACCGTAGAGGTCCCCAAGGCATGAATGCGGTCACACTAGAAACGCGGTGAAACAAGGAAGAGGTATGTATACTTATCACAAGCATTTGTATTGTTCGCTTCATATGTTGTTGGTGTAACGAAATTCATATTGATGTACAACAATCTACTGGAAAAGAAGAAAGTGAACCATATAGTGGCCTGTGGACTCTATGGCCGGATGGTGTTGAACAAACGATCGCCCTGTGCGCGTCCGGTCAGTATCAGAGCTGTCCAGAAAATGTGGGTACACACCGTATCTCCCAGTCCAGGAGAGATCAAACCGTCTGCCGTGAGCTCCGGGTCGATGCCTGCCACCCAGATCTGGAGCGTGCAACGCAGTCAGTCCACCGCACACACTTTAAACAAAGACAGAGAGAGAAAGGCACACCTCAAGCTCAGGGTACTCTTTCTGCACCTGCTTCAGCCCCGCTTCAGAGCCGAGTACGCACAACAATTTAATTTGCGACACTAGAGCAGGGGGGCAATTAGCGCTGTAACAGACAGGACGCGACGACGATGGACGCACCAGGGATACCCCAGTCGACAATCATGCTTAGCGCAGCACACGCCGTCCCGCCTGTCGCGATCAGGGGATCCAGCAAGAAGCACGTATCTATCGGCGGCGAGGGCGGGAGCTTCGAGTAGTCTACGCGTCCATCCACGTCAGAACAGATTTCAACACGACAAACGGCGCGCACGCACATTCCACGGGCTGCAAGCTAACTTTCTCCCTGAACAGGCCGAGGTGGTACACGGGTGCCGCGCTGCGCGTTTAATCAAAATGAATCAGCACCGTGACGCGCCGTCACCGTGATCGACGCCACGTACGGGAACAGGGACAGGAGCGCATCCGTCATACCGAGGCCAGCGCGCAAGATCGGCGTCAGGCCGATCCGCGGCTTCACCACCGACCCCGTGAAAGGCCCGACAGGCGTTTGCTGTAGTACGCACACCGAACGCAATGAGTATCGTAGTCGCGCGGATTCAGCGTAGGGAACTCACCCCTTCTAAGGTCTCTTCCTCGAGCTGACGGGTCGCCTCGATGCCGAGTATCAGGCTGATATCATGGATGCCCTGATGCATCGCGTTAGTAGTCTCTCCTCCTTTCTAGACAGCGCCGCACTGCGCGATTCACCTCGCGGAACTCTTTGGACGTGGTGGAGGTCTGCCTCAGCTTCGAGAGACGGGCGTTGACGATGGGATGTGAAACGCGGTTCAGAGACATTGGGGGAGAGAGGAAGGAGGAGGGCAGGCCTTGCGATCGTGCATCGGGCGCATGTCCCGGCAATTTCAAGGGTTCCTAATTTGGATAGCCCCTATGTCTTGCGGCACAATAAATTGAATATCCCTCCAGCCCGAATCTGAAATTCAGGAATCGGGGCATAGACGAAGGACACAAGCAGAGGAAACTGCTCTGACGATGGCGTACGATTCAACGACGTTTATATTCGCATGGTTTCAAGGTACTCCCCTTCGACATCAACTTGGCCCATTCTGCATCCGTCTTCACCACTGTAGCCTCCTTCTTAAACTCGAAGAGCGTGAAGTGCGAATTGCGGTCGTCCTGTAACAGCCCGGTGATTAGCTACGTATTCATGAGCCCGAATAGATGCTCACTTTGGATTTGAGGTCAAATCCAACGGCACCGATGAGTTTGGTGAATTCGCCGACGTCCGTAAACCGGCTGGCGACTTCGGCAATTTTGAGTTCGCCACTGGGGAGTGACATATGAGTGAACGGAGACGATCAATGAAGGTGAGCTGTAGACATACCTTGGTTTGAGAATCCTCCATGCCTCGCGTACGCAGTTCAACCAGTTCGTGCCCATGAGACTGAGGGCGCATACGACCACATCTACAACATGTCCTTCTCCTTCCAAGTTCGTGTCGGTAGCTTCCGAGCCGGGCAGAGGTAATTTCCCGCAGGTATCCGCCTCAACGACATACGCGCCATCGGAGACGAGGTCGAAGGATAACACGACCTTCCCTTTCGGTATAAGCGCACGGGCGAGAGCGGCATCTCCGCAACCGAGGTCGGCTATAACGGTCTTGGCTGGGTACGAGGAGAGTACAGATATGTAATGGGAAACTGGATTGGTGGGCCACGATTGCACTTGGTGTCTGAATCCTGTGTGATACTGCGCGAAAGGCTCAGCTTGGAGATGGCGTATACGAGCATTGAAGACACCCACCTCTTGGTATACTTTGGGATCCTCCTGCATCATTTGATGGGCCTGCGCGCTGTCAGTCTTGTATAGGACCTCATTTATCCATCTGGTATCTAAATCAGAACGTCTCCGGTTACGTGAATTTCTAGTGCTTAGGCTCACCGGAAACGCGCGCCATCCAGACTCTCCTTCATACCGCGCTGCATAGCAGTCAGGCCTGGTGTCTCATCGGTGGGCTTAGATCGGATAGGCTTAGCAGGCGCCGAGCCCGCTGTCGGCTGCGCTGCATCGTGCGGTTTCGCGTTATCTTTGCGTTTCGATTTTTTCGCAGGGGCAGGTGTAGGTGTGTCCGTCTTTGTGGGTCCCTTCGAGCTCTCCGCTGCATGAGTCGTCTTCTGCTTCTGCTTCTGCTCTCGGCCACCACCGTCCCCTCGAGCCTTGCTTTTCTGGTTAGGCATTCGACCTTCCCCTTTCCCCTCATCCGCAGCGGCCTTCTCCTTTCCACCGCGTTTCTTCTTGGATGCGCGCCGATCTGGCTCTCCGTCGCCCCCGTCCAACTTCTTCATTAATTTGTCCATATTGACTGCGGCGGACTGCAGCTTAGCACCCTCGTCTGCCGTGGGTCGTTTTCTTTTTTTGGAAGTTTGCGACGAGGACACCACGGGCGCTGAGGGAACCGACCATCCTGGTACGGCGAACATTGCGCTAACGAAGGTACGAGCTGCGGCAAAGTTGATAATCAGAAAAGACCCGCGTACGTAGAATAGAGTGCGTGTACCGTGTGCAAGAGATGTCAAAGCAACCTTCCGCAGTTGCGCGTAGACGTCGTTAGAAAAGAGGGCGAGGCGAGGAAATTGTACGGAGGATCGTCCACGCGAGAATTGATTCAGAGATCGGGGAACTTTTTGAACCTCCGCGATCATGAACTTCAACGCGACCTCCTCCTCCTCATCCGCGATAAATTGGTCTTTCTGGACACTTACCCGCCGCTCAAACCTTTCTTCTACAATGAAACTGATTTATAGACATCGCCACGGTATCTATTGGCAGCGGCATGCCACGCTGAAGCTGCGCGGCCTTGAACGTTTGGCATACTACACATCGATATGGATCGAAAGTAAGATTGTGAAGGTCGACCGAAGCTTGCTCACAAAGGATCGCATACAGGCTTGGAAACGTGCCGCAGTACGGCACTACACATGTATTACACGGTTTTCAGTTCCTTTCGTCCTTTTAAACCTCTGTCATTTCCGCAGAAAGCATCTTCCTGCTTCTGCGGATCCCGCGTCCTCAAGAAACTCGCAGCCCGCTTTAAAACGCAAGCAAAATGACAAAGAAAAACAAGCAATTTTCCCCTCAGGCTGGTGCTTTCCCCCGGCCCAAGCCGTACTTCCAACGCCCGGTGTATAGCCAGGTGAGTGTTCATTTGCTTCACACTGCTTGTCGCACAGGCTGAAGATGGCCAAAGATATTCACCCCACCACCAGAAATGGCGCCACCACCACCACCACCGCCACCACCCCTCCCCCCTCGATATCGCTCCCAAGTACCCACTCCAAGCCCAAGCGAAGGGCATTCAAGTGGCGGGTCGAACGATAACGCGGTTACCTCTGACATCGTGAGCGATTGATATGCTACGTGTGTCGCGCTTCAACGCGACTAAATCTGTATCGCAATCCAACAGGAAGAGCTTCGGCTTTTGGACGATGACTCGTCCGACCAGATCGGGGATAGCAGAGACCATGAGATGCGCACGGCGCCCCTCATGACCCGCGACGCGTTCATCGCTGCAGGGTACCCGGGCACTGCGACGCAATATGGCGTGATGGGCAAAGTCTTGTCTGTATAGTGCGTAGCCCTCCTTTTCTAAAAAAAAGTTTTGTACTTATTCATGAATAGCTCTGGGCAAGAACGCGAAGAGACACGGGATCCTCGGCTGTATGTCAATACGGTATGTCCTCATTTCCGTATCTTAAATCTTCCCGAAAATTATTCACGGCCATTTTGCTTACTTAGAATGCGCCATTTTCTGCCATAGTCTGTGGCGTGCAAGGCTCGGGCAAATCCCACACCGTATCGACCCTCCTAGAAAACATGTTCATTCCCAATTTCCCGCAGATAGGTTCCCTACAGAAGCCTCTCTCCGGCCTCGTCTTACACTTCGGCGAAGGAGGACCCAGTTCGCGACCCAGCGAGGCCGCGTGGGTCGGGGTGTCCAATGCCCAGCGCATTCAAGCGCCTCCCGTCCGCGTCTACGTTTCGCGTTCTTCGCTCAACACGATGAAGGCGGTGTATGCCCCTCTAGGCCCAAACATCACCGTCGAACCGCTGCTTTTCACGGAAGCAGAGCTCGATGCGGAAGCTTTCCTTTCCATGATGGCCGTAGGATCGTCTGACTCCGCCCCGCTGTACATTCAAGTTATCTTGGTAAGAGGCTGCTTCAGAATGGAATCCCCTCATCGTTGACATTGTCCATTTTTCAGTCCCTTCTGCGCGACCTGGGCGAGAAGTTTACCTACCAAGCGTTCACGCAGCAGCTGGAGATCAAGAAGCGCGATTTTAATCCCGCTCAATCCGCGGGGCTAGAGCAGCGAATGGCGCTGCTGACGGCTTTCATGGACAAAACCAAGCGGGGTAACAACTCTGCGGCACCGTCGCGATTTTGCCCGGGCCAGTTGACTATAATCGACCTCTCCGACCCATTCATCGACCCTGCATCGGCTTGCGGGCTGTTCGAGATCATAACCCGCCTCTTTGTGCGCGCGGACGTGGGTACGGGTAAGGTGCTCCTGGTCGACGAGGCTCATAAAGTAAGCCAGCTTCTTCTCAATCGTGGCGACGCCAATTAATCGAAATCGATTGCAGTACCTATCAGCCAACAAAGGCTCGTCTGGTTTGACGAAATCACTGCTCACCTTAACGCGAGAGCAGCGTCATCTAGCGATGCGAGTTATCATTAGCACACAAGGTATGTCTGATGCAGTATCTTCAGAACATAATTGCCTACCTATTGGCTCAACAATTTACAGAGCCGACGGTCGTTCCGCCAGTCCTGCTTGACTTGTGCACAGTCGCAATATTGCATCGATTCTCCTCGCCGGCATGGTGGGAGCACCTCTCGAAGCACGTCTCAGCTGATTTGTCCGCCGACGATGCTTTCGACAAGGTCGTCAAGCTCAAGGTACGTCTCTACTTCTGTGTTCTTTCATCCGCGATTGATGTATGATCTTTTGAAAGACGGGCGAAGCGATTATCCTCGCCCCCTCTGGCCTCGGTGTGCTCACCGACAAGACGCCTGGCGCGCCTCAGTCGAAGACGCTGGCCCAGTTTGGGCGGCGCTACCTGCTCGTAAAAACTCGCCGGAGGATCACCGCGGACGGAGGGGCCTCCGTACTCGTGCTTGATTAATCGCCGCCTACTCGAGCTCGTTGGATTGCGGGGCTGCCGATGTGTTTGACTGACTTCATTTCTTGCATTTTGCCTATATCGCCGCTCGCGTTGCGCCCACACTGGCCATGGGACATACTTCGCCATACCCATCATTAGTGTAGATAAGTGTACATACATATGTCTTGCTGAACTCACTTTCAACTTGAGATTGTCGCGAACCCTGCGCGAGGACGCGTCGAACTCTTGCCCGTGATTTCGGTGAATACCGGTCATCATTATACCCAGCAGCTGCCCACTTACCCCGCACTTATATTCACGCTGGGGTCTTCACGGACGCGTAAGTGTACCCCACACACACTCTGAAATATCCAAGAAATATCCCTCACGAAGTCCAGAAAACGACGCGTAAATCATCATGAAAATCGAGAACAGGACGTTCATAATCTCAGGCGGGTACGTCCATTCCACCCACACACCCATACCATCGCTGACCGACCCCCATGCTTTCCCCACAGCTCGTCCGGCCTAGGCCTCGCGACGTTAGAGGACCTCCTCCGCACGCCACGCGCACACGTCGCCGTGGTCGACCTCTCCCCGCCCCCAGCCCCGTACGACAAGGACCCGCGCGTCCGCTTCTTCCGCATGGACATCACGAAGCTCGAACAGGTCGAGCAGGCGGTGGAGGATGCTGTGAAATGGACGGAGGAGACGGGCGCGGCGCTGGGTGGGGTCATCAACTGTGCGGGCGTCGGGACTGCTGCTAAGGTGTGTTGCGGGCCTTTCGGGTGCAGGCGCGGATGGTGCTGACGCATGGATGGTATGGCGTCTACAGATTATAGATGCGCATAACGAGCCGCATTCGCTGGACCTGTGGAATTTTACAATCGCTGTTAACCTTACGGGCACATTCAATTTGACGCGTCTCGCGCTCAAACATCTCGTCCGCGTCGCGCCAGAGGATACGGCAGATAAAGAACGGGGCGTTGTCGTGTTAGTCGCCAGTAGTGCTGCCGTACGTGTTCCCACCTGTCCGGCCCACGAATATCCTCTCACTCGCATATCCATATTAGTACGAGGCCCAGCAAGGCCAGGTCGCCTACTCCGCGTCGAAAGGCGCTGTGAACACGATGGCCCTCCCGCTCGCGCGCGACCTCGCACGACACCATATCCGCGCCGTCTCCATCGCGCCCGGCGTGTTCGAGAGCAACATGACCCGCCAGATGCCCGAGCCCGTGCGCAAGAGGTGTGTCCCCACCCCTTCTCCGTCCCGCCTTTCCTCCATCCGTGTACGCGCTGGCTAACGAGGGGTGTGTGTGTAAAACAGCCTAGCGACCAAGTCCCTAGCATACCCGTTCCGCTTCGGCGACCCGCCCGAGTTCGCGCAGACGGTACGGTGGATCCTCGAATGCCCATACGTGAACGGCGAGAGCATACGGCTCAGTGGGGCGGGGCGTCTCTCTAAACTCTAGACGGGATCGGCGGTGGACTGATGCACTGGGACGGAGGAACATTATGTATTAGGTGACATTGTGTATATAGTATGGAGCATGGAAACATTTCGCTGCGGAGGACATAAAGTAATGACTATGAATGGAGTATTTCCTGTAAAGTACGATGTGTAGGGAATAAGTAGCATGGTTTCGGATCGACTTAGCTGAGGACGAGAACTGAGGCGCCCCCATGGGCGGTGATCCTGTTGCGGGTCTTGACGTCGATCAGGAGGTAGCGTCGACCAAACTGGCAGAGCACTGGAGGCTGCGGTGCTCCTACCTCCTGATCCGAGTCATCTTCCTGGGCCATAGCCTCTGTCGGGATAGTGCACATCCCCGCAGGCACAAGTATAATCGCCTCTCCCGTCTAACACACTCCCTAACATCAGTCTATCCCCCTTTCTAACTAGATGACACGTTGCGCACGCACCCGGGGCTTCACGACTTTATCAAACGCGTCGTCTGAGGAGATATCTGCGGAGACATGCTTGGACAAGTGGTCCCACCACGCCGGAGAGGAGAAGCGGTGGAGGATGGCGACGGTGCACAGGTCGAGCAGCACGGGTGGGATCACTGTAGGCTCTGTCGAATCAACCTAGTTAGCATTGCGCGGAGATAGTCGAGGTCAATCTAAGGGATAGAGACGCACCTCGAGTACTGATAATAACCCGCATCGCAAGATGGCGCTATTCTCTCGTTAGCGTCAGGAGCGCATTGTCAGACCCGAGTACCCTCTATCGGACGCGAGGTACTATGCCCCCATAGACAACACGTCCTACCTTGTGAGCCTCGTCAACCAAAAGCACCTTCCCCGTCCCAACGTCCGCGCGCACGAACAAGCGCGTGACGACCTTGAACAGCCCGCACGCTGAGGCAGGGTCGATGAACGGGTCCGACAGGTCGCCATGGTCAAGCCATGGTAGACAAACGACCGTTGTTTAACGACGTGCATCCGGATGATGTGTTGGCCATTTGTGTACTTGTTATGTAGCTTAGAAAACATCGTGGAAGATTGCGCGAAACGACTAGGAATCGGCTGCACATGTTCACGAGTGCGAAGGTTTGGATTTGTGAGCCCATTTGCGACCGTAGCTCGCGGATATGTTGGAAATGATCTAGTGGTTGAAAGGCCCATAGACGTCATCTTGCTCATCGGTTACTAGATTCGAATACTATGCCATCCACTTTCTTGTCCACGAAAGCTGGTGTCCTGACGACTGTTAGTACCGTCCGTCTACTTTGATAAAATTCCGATAAGTAAGTGGGACTTGAAAGCAAAGAACATGTTACTCACCAGTTCCGTAGGACTTAACAGACAAGGAACTTGCTCGGTGTCGTAGGCTAAGGGTCTGCAGCATCATGCGTCATGTCTCTGCCTTCCACTGGCGAAATGAAGCCCAGGCTCGTAGAGTGTGCCTGTTTGTACCTGGCAAAGAGGATGTTCCTGAGCGTCGTGTCTGCAAGTTGGACGCTTGTCCAATGAGAGACACCATTGGTTGCACGGCCTAGAATACGGCAACTTGAATCGTGGTCATGGTCAAGGATGAAGAAGATATTGACCCGGCCCCCGACGGCGTTGAGTCGCCTGAAAAGGCAATAACATAATATTGCACGTCCTTCCTGCGCCGTCCCTCTCGTTACTCGGCAGCTTCCCTCCCTCTTCCCTCTACCACATCTCCTCCCGTTTTCCTTAGTTTCAAAACCTGTTTCTACGTTCAAAACTGCTGGTCCATTCGCTTTTCGACGTTCCACAGCCATATTGCCAAGGTGAGTATCACGATCGACGGAGTGACATCAGGCTGACGGGTGCATTAGACTGACGTCAGCTGAAAAGGAGCCAAAGCCCGACAAGTTTGGAGTCAACCGCAATTCAAAGCGCCCGTCCTATCGTCCTCCATCCTTCAACTTCCATCGTCAACAATCATGCCCTCCGTCGGCGTCGTCGACGCTTTCAAGAGTGCGCTCAGTTCTACAACATATCTTCAACATATCTTTCCTATCCTAACGAACGTTTCAACCACCAGATCTGATCCGCCATGGGAAAAACCACCATCACGCAAACGAAGACGCATCTCCATCACCTCGCTCCTCCGTCGACACGCCACAGTCGAGTCCAAAGCGTCGCACCGAGCGCGAACGCGATCCACAACCACAACCTGACCCAAAGGTCGTAGCAGAAACAATCGTAAATGAGGAGCGCGAGCAGAAGAGTAAGATGCCGACCTACGCAGGCCTCGAAAACTTTAAGCTTCTCGACAAGATGGGCGACGGCGCCTTTTCCAACGTCTACAAAGCTCTCGACCTGACTACCGGGAAGAAAGTCGCAGGTACGTTTAGTGTTCAACTTACACAGATCCATCGACTGACGTCCCCCGTAGTCAAGGTCGTTCGCAAATATGAACTCAACGCTTCACAGGTCAGGCACCGTACATACATCTCACCCCACCCACCCCACCACTGACATCCTCTTGTTGCGCGCGGTGCCTAGGCGGGAGACAAGCATCTCAACCCCCAATTCAAAAAGAAGCCGCGCGTGACAGAGGTGCAGTCCCATTGCTTCCTTTCCATTTCCCGCACAAACAATGTGCTGACGGTCGTTCACAGCGCGCGAATATTCTCAAGGGTGAGCATGCTCCTGCTTTCCCTAAATGTCTCTAACCTTTTGCAGAGGTCCAAATCATGCGAGGGACGAGCCATCCCTCGATCGTCCGTCTCATATCCTTTTCCGAGTCCCCAGAACACTATTTCCTCGTCCTCGAGCGTACGTCATCCCCCCATAAACTATTGCTTATGCTTATTTGTCCACGCAGTCCTCGAGGGTGGCGAGCTATTCCACCAAATCGTCAAATTGACCTATTTCTCCGAGAACCTTGCCCGCCACGTTATTTTACAGGTCGCGCATGGGATCCGGTACCTACATGAAGAGCGCGGTGTCGTGCACCGCGATATCAAGCCGGAAAATTTGCTATTTGAGCGTATACCCATCGTCCCCAGCGCACAGCCGCAACGCCGACCGTATGACGAGGATAAGGAGGACGAGGGTGAATTCGTCCCCGGCGTCGGCGGTGGAGGGATTGGGCGCGTCAAGATCGCAGACTTTGGTCTGAGCAAAGTCGTCTGGAACGAAGAAACTATGACGCCGTGCGGGACCGTCGGCTACACGGCCCCGGAAATCGTCAAGGATGAGCGGTACAGCAAGAGCGTCGACATGTGGGCGATGGGCTGTGTGCTGTACACGCTCCTCTGTGGTTTCCCGCCATTCTACGATGAGAGCATCAATGTGCTCACGGAGAAGGTGGCGCGGGGCTACTACACGTTCCTCAGCCCGTGGTGGGATGATATCAGTCATCAAGGTGCGTTATTGTTTCACTCTATTTCCATCGCCCCACTGATGACGTTGCGTTACAGCCAAAGACCTCATCCAACACCTCCTTTGCGTGGACCCCGCGCAGCGCTACACCATTGACGAGTTCCTCGCTCACCCATGGTGTAATGCGGCGCCTGCACCACCGCCCCCACCCACGCCACTCCCGCAGGCCATTTCCACTTCCGGCTCCCTGCGCCCGCTCGACTCGCCGTTACTGACTGCGGCACGCGGCGGCCGCCTCGAAGGCCGCTCGCCCGGACTCGCCTCGCTGAAGGAGGCGTTCGACATCACATACGCCGTGCACCGCATGGAGGAGGAGGGCGCCCGACGGCGCGCGTACAACGGCCGCGGTGGCGCCGGCGCGCGCGGCTTCCTCGGTGGGCTGAACGAGGACGACGAAGACGAGGACGACGCGATGGGCCTGGACGATGCGAAGCGGAAACAGGCGGAGGCTGGGAACCGGCGGCAGAAGCCGAACGAGCAGCAGGAGTGGGACGGCCGGGCGGGGCAGCGCGACCGCGGGCGCCGGGCACAGGGCGTGCAGGGCGCGCACCGCGGGTTCGAGCTGGACATCGACGGCGCGACGCTGTTGGGGCGGAGACACAGGCGCGGCGTGGGCGGGAGCGGGGTTGCGGAGAGCAGCCCGCTTGCGCGCAAGCCGGTGGAGGAGAGGGAGCTCCCGCCTGGCAGCCCGATGCGTATCGTCTGATTGTGACCCCCCGCTCGAACGGTTCTCTCGTCTTCTTCATTGTGCATTTCTCTTTTGGTGCTGGGTGGTGAACGCGGCGCCGGCCATTGAATCGCTTCTTCTGAACATATATTTTGCCCTCGACCCCATCTTCCTTTCCCGTTGACGGTGGGCTACCAGGCCACGGTGCAAACACGCAAACTATTGGCCACGACGCAATTCCCCCTCTCGCCCTCCCACCGCGCCTCTTCCTCCACCCGTCCCCTCGACCGCCAGCGCTAATCTGCCTTCTCATACTCTCGCCCGTCCCGCCCTGCTGTTATTTCTTCGGGCCAAGGTCTCATTATCCTGTTGTCCTTCTAGCAAGTACAGCCATACACCACGATATCCCCTGGACATACAGTCTTGCTTCCCACCATATGTATACTGGCGCGCGCGCATATGTATTGTATGACGCGATGTTATTAGCATTCATGTAGTACTAGCCACAGCAACTTTTTGAGATGATGCAGCTCTGAGGGATAGTTATCCAGGAAAAGAAAGGATACATCGAATGGACGCGGAGAATGAGGAGAATAAGGAATGGCCGCGGTGTCCACGGCGCATTTCTGATACAACAGCAATGCCTCGCCCATCCCATATCGAGCATCATTCTTGCAGGCTTGGAGCTCGGACTACCGATGGTACTTAGACATTGACTCAAGCATTCTCGAGTTCTTTGCGGTAAAGATGATCGTTCAGAAAGCCTCCTTACTTATTGAGATATCGAGCGTCTCATCGCGCAAGCGCTCAGCCCAAGTCGGGGTGTATCGGATGTAGGTTGAAGGTACTTATACTGACGCAAAGGCTCTCGGGGACTCGGACGGGAATAAAATGGCCAGGCTGGCACTGCTGAGGCATGCTATTATCGTGTATGTGCAATATGATAGATCACTCTTGCCATGAGAGAATATGCTAGGAGGCAACACCACGCTATTGAGCTGCGGGAGATGCACACTCTCAATACCCTCTGATTTTGATCCTAAGATGCGTAATATAAGTTCGCTGCAGGAACACGGCACTGCCAAGTTGACATACCTGCTTAGCGGCGTCGATGCGATGGTCTCCGCATCTATGCACCGCAAGTGATGTTTCCGGGGCTGTACTGGTGACACGGCGCCTTCTCGCACGTGAAGGAGAATTCGATTTGATTGGGGCCGTCACAGGCGAACACTGAGTTCCTGCCCCCGTCGACCTCCGGCACACCCTGGAGAGCTGCGTCTAGCTGAGCCTGGGTGAACCCTGTCAGACGCGTCGGCTCCATGTCAGCTCCTGCTGTGCGGTATTCAGGATCTGAGGTATGCTTACCCATGGCCAGAAGATTGGAGCCGCAGTAGTCATTGTATGGGATGCAGTCTGCGGCGAGAACGCTGCTGGCGCCGGAGAAAAGCACGGCGGCGACTGTAGCGAAGATAGCGGTTTTCATGGTGGATTTAGGATGCGCCGAAATTTAGAATGATTTGATCTGTGGTATGGAAACAGACGAGGATGAGGGACCTACCTGCACCCAAGGTGCACTTTATACTCTATGAGACCTGTGCTCCAGGTTCATGCGACGCGTGAGGTCCGGAGGTGCACGTAAGCCCATACGCACATGAAGGCCTTGGCATTGAGAAAGGCCTCGCAAAATCCGAACCGGGAAGCCATTATTTCTCCTTGTGTCCGTGCTTCCCGTTAGTACAAGCGGCGGACGAGGAAACAGAGGGAAACAGCAGTGCTTTGCGGGGAGTCCGAACTTGCGGATTTTGAACTCCGCGGCATTCATTCCCCGCGGCGCCACAAAATGCAATGTTCTCCATGCTCAAGCGCTCACGACGTCCGCTCACTGTACAGTAGCATACGCAATGCTCACGATCTAACGTTACACGAACAGGCAAAGCCTCTATCTAAATATCGAATACATAGTATGAACAAGTTTGCCATCGGTTGCTCACCCTCGCGCCATGCTAATCGACACTAAAATATTTGACAGACGCAAATTGTCTGTCCTCGGAGCAACCCAAAAGCTTCGACTGCGTGAATACACAATGAGCTACCTTCTGCCCTTGAAAACAGTCAATCTATAATTGCATGACAGAGTGAGTTCGTGTAACCAATATTTTGACCGGCTTTGAACGTGACACACCGTAGCCGGGGTGCCATTCGTGTTGCGCAAATCCCATAATCGTATGGTACCTTCACGATCGCCGCATGCAAATAAGTGCGATTGCGAGTCGCCTTGTGAAGAGTTCATTGAGCGAGTGCACGAACAAGAACGACATATGCGGGACCAAGACCAACCTTTGATGAACCGTCCGTGAACTGTATCAGTGCGATACCCAAACCGCTGTACAGGGTTTTCTGGTACAAGCCGGTGATCCCGTACCTCGAACTGTAGTTCCCGATGCGCAACCTAATAATGATTGAGTGTGAGCCCTTATTAATTAACAACAGAAGCAGAACAGGAGCATCACCTCTAATAATGTACAGAATGGAGAAGGGGTCTTGTGAACGTGATACACTGAATTGGAGGCCTTGATGGTATTGACAACGCGCTCGGACGATAAATCCCATAGGTGGACGTTGCAGTCGGCGCCTGCCGAAATGAGTTTGTGGGACGTGTCTCGTATGGCCAGGAGCGATTGAACAAGCGCTGTGTGTCTCATTGCCAGAAGTCGTGGCTCTGCAGACCTGAGATCGTCGCTGAGGGTCCACAGGTGCACGGCATGGTCGTGACCTCCACTGGCAAACATGCGTGGCTGCATCATGGCCGCTACGGCACTGGCGCCTCCTTTCTTTACGCTGGAGGACGGCCTTTCCAGAAAATGGATGTTCGCGTACTAAATCAGCCCATCTTTAGGCTCAAACCACAAGACTCGGCAAGAGGAGAGGGCTTACCCTTCCATGGCCCAGCGAGGCTATAGTTATCTGCTTCTCGTCTCGAGCATGTGCCAGGACAATGACCGAGCGTCCCGAGATTGTCAGGAAGCAGGCATCCTCCACAACCTCTAACGAAGGATGAGCTGGCGATCTCAATAATTGGTTGTACCTGGGGAATGTGAACAAGACCGTATGGTATGTGGTTTGAGCATATTTACCGGAATGGATTGCTGTCAAAGCGATCGATATAGCCATGTCGCGAGATCGTAAGGGCAGACGCGTCGTGCGGCTCGAAAAGGATGCGCCGAGGCCTGTCGTGACTTCGGTTTGGTATGCGGTAGATTTCGCTGTCCATAGCAAGAGCCATGTGGGCAGCGCGGTTCACATCACTATTGCGGGTAGAGTTTGAAGAGCCCGCGAGCATATCTGGGATGGGACTTTCTCGGTGCGATTCGCGTAGTAGTATGGGATCTGCAGAGGTTGGCCTCGACAGGTATTCCCGCAGCCTCGTGGAACCCAGGGCCTTGTCGGAACTGTCCAGGGGACGCAGAAGATGCGATTGCGGTCTCGGCGCAGGTAAGTGTTGATCTGCGCTGGCATCTTCGTCGTCTCGCGGGCCGGAGTTGGGGTCGTGTTTGTTATATTTCTTGCGTCGGGGGGCAACAACGCAAGCAAGCGGATCGTCAGAGTCGGAGGTGTCGATGACAATCGGTGTCATCGCTCGTTTTTCCGGTGACGGAGGATTAATGACAGGGGAGCAATGAATCGCAGGCTCTGGGGGTGGCGATGGCGAAGGAGATGAATGATACGGCGCTACTGTTAGCTTCCCAGACCGGAAGACGTTCTGTGGATAACGTCGATCGCGAAGTTGAGGTGATCGAAGTCGGCTGGTGTCGGATGTGGCATGGGGAGCCTCCGTAGTGTCAAGTCTCGAGCTGGATAAATGGTCCGTTTGATACGTGTCTGCGTCGGGATTTGGTGGCCTATGAGGAATCGGGCGAGCACGATTGTGAAAGACAGATGTGAATGGAGTATGGGTACTATCAATCGAATGTGTTGGGTTCGTCGCGGAGGGCGGTGAAAGTTGCTTATGTGCATTGAAGGATGCGTCTACAGCCAGGGGATGATATGAATTCTCGACCATTGTTCAGGTGAGTGAGATTTACCTGGCACAGTGGGCGATGCGGCATTGTTGCCATTGTGCGCATATGAAGTATGCTGCAACAGCGTCAATAACGGGTAGAAATGATAAAGTGTCGATTGCTACCGAAGGCGTGTCCTGAGAATGTTTGGCGTATGTTGTCAGAGACTCTAAAAGCCCAGATTTAGGTGCGTGTGCTGGGTTACGGAAGTCCTGAGGGCTCGCAGCCAATGATGAACCAGAGCCTACACATTTTTTTCGTTAACGTATATACAGCTAGCGTAGTGAAATCCAGCGTCACCGTTTCTAATCTCCTCTGTCCGATTCGAGTCATCAGGACCCGTGTAACAGTTGAAGCGGACCATGCGATCCATGAAAAAATGGCCATACACGGAAACGTGTCTCGTCTGCTCGATTCTCGGAATCTCAATGCGTAGCCATTCCTCCCTAGCATTATGGCTTCCAAAGACACCGCGCCAGCATGTATCTGGTAGTTCAGCAACAATTTGGATCTGGCGTGAAGCTTTGTTCATCTGTGCGGAGGACGACGCGTGAGAATGAGTATTGGACGATGGACGTTCCCCCCCTCGAGAGCCATTGAGATTGTCGAACCGCGGCCGTTTGAATGAATCGGCAGCTCGAGGAGGAATGTCGGTGAAATGCTTGTGAGGCCGTTGGAAATTATGCTGGGTCGTGTTGTTTCTACCTTGGTAATAGTTATGGTTCTGGGGTCGCTGCTGATGGTTCGTGGAATGGTATGGGGGCCGGCCTCTAACTTGGGGTGCTCCACGAAATCCTCCACGACTGGAGCGGACAGTCGGCACCCGCTCGTTTCCCTTGCGAGCCAGGCGTATCTCATTTGGTTGAGAGTCCTCTGTATGGATAGCCCTCGGCCGCATCGTTACGAGCGTGACAGACCGGTGTATCCGGGGCAAAGTGATCTGTAATCCCTGGTATAGTCCAGTGTTCAGTAGTTCTCATAGGTGATTGATTCGGTGAAAGGGACGCAACCTGATCTGAACAGTAAAAGTTCAAGCAGTATGTACTTATGTAGCAACTGGAAAACTTGAGAGCTTAAGAGCGTGACGTTCCAACGCGATGGTATGAATTAGCCCCTGTTTGCTTAATTGACACTGTCCGTTTACTGTCCGGCTCACATTCTTTCGCAGGACCGCATTCGAGCTGCTTGAGACTTGCCTCAGGTGGCACTTCAAGTTGCTCTCTACAACGCCCTTTTGCCAACCTTACATAGCCCATGACTCGGAAGCGCCCAACCTCGCCTACTATCACTCCAAATGGACAGAAAAAAGCAAAATTACACCGTAATTCTAGCCCACAGACGAGTTCGACAAGTCATACCAATGATAATGCTTTATCCGGTCGGCTGTATGTTGTCCTCGACGGTAACAAGGACGACAAGCACTATATGCGGCGAATACGCCGCGAAAAGAAAGAGGAATGTCAAAAGCAGGGGAGGATACTCTTACCGAGACATATCATATCGTGCGCCAGAATCGTTCGTCCGCCATATCGACGTATACTGACATGATATACAAATAGCTCAGATGGAATATTGACATTCTTTTGGTATGTGCTGGTTCCATGGGTGTCAAGTGCGTGCTGACGCTACAGCAGGAGGAAAAAACCTCCTCTAGCACCTCTTTTCCAATCCATCGCAAATGCCGAGGTCGTTGCGCGCCCTGACGACTGTGGGCTCAAGGTCGACGATCCGATCATCATAGACATTGATCAGGGCTCTTCTTCTTCCAAACCCGCGTCTACGGCCAATAGAGCGACCTCGGTAAAAACACGCGACTCGTCACTAGCATACGTCTTGATGAACGAGAACACACATATGTCTGCGCTCACATCCACTCACCTGGATCCATGCCATGACCGAGATTCTGCTGCTATACTCGAACGTCAAGCTTCTCACGAAGGCAGTTCTCGCTCGCTAACCCCGCAACGGGTGAGCACCCGTTCACCATCAAGAGAGTCCAGTAGCCTTGAATCGATGTATGCGGGTCTTCCAGCGACGATGGATGCGATTTCTGTAAACCCCTTCCGGTCGAATAACACGTCTAGGCGTTCTTGCCACGGGAGTCAAACCAGCGACCTGAATTCCGACCGGCATAGCGGAATTTCCTCAGAGGGGCGTGCCATTGTAGGGAGCAGTGACTTGAGCGATGCTAGTGGCGGCGACTACCACAGCGACAAAGACTTTGCCGACGAATCGGATAACGACGAATCTTCCTCTGACGACCTTGACCCTGAGGCCATGAATTCTTGCGAGGACATGTCTGAAGATGACGAGTCCTGCATAGTATATATCGGAACGAAACACAGAAAGTGAGTGACACATTCCTTCCCGTAGAATGTCAGTTCTTTCCTCACGATCGCTTTATTGACATAGGACCGCTCGAGGCCAGTCGGAATCATCAGAATGGCTCGAAGGCAGCTTGTCAAGGTCGTCTTCTCCCATTCCATGGCCATCTGAGCATGGGCCTGCGTCGCTTCCAGCCAGAGTCAGGATTCCGAAAACTCCACACGGGAAAGCACGGCGAATACTGGTACCCGGAGCATCCGATCACCAACTTCCACTGATCTCCCTCACGAGGCGCTGCGATGTTCAATTTTTCCATCCACAGCATAGGTCTGTACTTTGATCCTACGTCTGGGTGTCAGCTCAAAGATTATACGAACAGGTACCGGATTACAGAATATTCCCTTCCGAACACTGCAAACGAGCATTTGAAGGTCGTAGACGCTTTCATAGCGGGAAGCACAGCTGTCATCGGGCTCGGTGGTCAGGGACCCTCTCAAATCTCCCTCGTCCCTGTCCCGGCTGTGGCAGCGAGAAATAGAAGGTCGCAAGCTGGCGAGGATGGTCTCCCCCGAAGGATCGACCTACCAATCAGGGCTTTTTATAACACTCCAAAGAAGCAGGGACGACAGTGCATCAGTGCCCTCGCCGTCGTAGGCGCCGACCCCCTGGAGTTTCTATCTGGCAGCGAGGGCGGACTAGTGCATCTATGGAAACCAGACCCAGAAAGCTACGACGCTCGTGCCCGGAAAGTTGACATTGGTCTTGGCAGCCGCGTCCGTGGGTTGGCCTATCGCCGCACGGGAGGTCACGCACTGGTGGTCTGTGCGGGAGAAGGGATCTGGGAGATGGATATCGAGAGGTCGCAGCCCCGAAAACCAGCAGCAAAACTGTCCAATTCTATACATCATATCCATATTCACCCGCAAGATCCGAATATATGCATTTTGGAGGTTGGTGCAATCCATGGTCTTCCTTCTGCTTACTGACGATTATCAGGTACGAGACACGCACAAGCAGGTTCGCATGTTTGACCTGCGTCAGAAAGGGTTCAACGCCCCTTGCATCGAGTTTGGAGACCGTGTTGATAAACACAGGATGTTTGTTCGAGGCGCTACCTCTCAATTCGCCTCATTCGTGAGAGGCTACGACGATGGTTATGTTCGTGTTTGGGACTACCGAAACGTCAAGGCAAGTGTATTGCATGTCATGTTTCTATCAATATTTTAGACTAACTGTTGTCTGCAGGATGCAGTACTGAAATATCGTCACCGTCATGGTGCACTTGCATGGCACACTGCCTTCCACGATTCGTATGTCGTTGCATACGGCGATGACGACGTGATCAGTTGGTGGGATACGAAAGTAGCCTCATAGTATACGTACGGAAGAGTTGGTAGAGTTTTAGCAATGTAATATAGGATTGGAGTCCAGGAACATCCCTCGTATATAATGGCATCGCAATACTTGATATGTAGATTTACAATCCGTCGGGATTGTGGGTGAATCTACCGTACAAAACCCTTCATTCCTTCCAACCGGCCAGTTCGATGGCGAAAGCGACTGCCAACTTTGAGAACTCCAACATGTGCTCGAAGCTAAATTCGTCAGACACATCGATGCGACTGCGCCACAAGAGATGAGCACACATCAGGGTAAGCCAAGCAGAAAACGTGTACATACTCGCTGCCAGAGTGGATGTTCTTGTTGCTGTTATCGAACGTAGACTCTGGAAAAGAGACTCGATCAGTTGTGACCAACGCGTGACATTTCCGAAACCTCGCACCGATGGTGAAGACGCTAGGGTATCCAGCCTTTCTCCACGAGGCGCTGGAAAATAGCATCTGAACATGTGGTCCGGCAGGATCTCAGGAAACGACCTACTGATCAGAGCAGGCGTATCCGCACTTGGTGGATACGTAAGGAATATCGAGGTAGGCGTCCACAAGTTTCTTGTTGAAGTCCGTGAGGCTGGAGGGTATAATTAATTTTCCAGCCGGGGTTCCCTCGAGGATCGATGACACTCACCTGTCATCCACGAAGTCGGTGATGATACCAACTTCTTCTCGGGTGCCTCGTTTGACCCAAGCGGTCATGTCGTACTGGGTTTTACCGATGCGTTAGACGAAGGTAGCACAGCGGTTAGGAAAAGAACATTACCTGACTCATGGCAAGAACGTTTACAGAGCGAGCCGCGTAATCTTGAGCGACCGCTTGCGACCCAAGGAGACCTCCTTCCTATTGGCAGGCGGTGTTACAGTGCATCCGGATACAGGATCGATGCGTGCTTACTTCGGCTGAATACCAATGGAATTCTACCGTGCGGACAGGGTGGAAATCCGCAGCAATGAGAGCACGATAGGACTCAAGGATGGTCACCGAGCCACTGTAGTCGTACCGAGTAAGACAAATGCCACAGGAACGGACGGTTGAAATTGTTTACCTGCCGTCATCATCGGCCCCTAGAATATATTGGCAATGTTAGACTGCGCACCGATGCGATGAGAGACCGTGAGCTCACCTGGCGCCGGCAGGAAAGGCCATATGTTCGTGCTGTTGACAATGAAGACGTGACCGTGTACAATAGCCGCAAAACTCACCTATCTTGGTGTGCGCCAATGACGACGACGCTGTCGTCCGTGGTAGATGACCCATTAATTCTTACAATCTAGATAGCACGAAGTAATCAGGTGTATGCTTTCACGATGGCGAGCGCAACACTTACAACCGAGTTTTGTCCCCACGAGTGAGAAAACTCCTGGAAGCTAATTAAGTCTTGAATGGAGTCTGTGCCCCACTTCTTGGTTATCTATTCGCGGCATGTCAATTTCAGGACTACAGGCAAGGATATGAGTCTACTCGCCTCCGCAATCTTGGATAAAAGCCACTGCTGGCTCTGTCTTCCCGTCTGCGCAAAAGATAATCAATTGAGAAAGACGGTTTAGCCATGCAAAGCCGAAGCATTTACATCGCTGCGATAATCTGGGGGACGCTCAATTACGACAAAATGCAGACAATAAATTGGGAGTACATCTTGTCCGGAAACTAGAGAACTTCTCGAGGTTCTCTTTGGGGCCTTTCGTCGAGAGCGTCTTGATGACGGACTTGACTTGCTCTGTGGCGTTTAGGGAGCCATACACCGCTAACGGAAAGTGTTCTAGCCTTAGCCCGGTGCAACGAGATTTCTATAAGGTAATTCGACACGTACGTTTACTATGTGTCTTCAGGGAAGCGAATGACTCAAGGTCCTGTGTATCCGTTCTAGAATAGCATATTCAGCACTGCGGTCCGGGGAGTAAACGAACTGCATTCACATGTCGAAGAACTTGAGGCCTTGGGCTTTGAGATTTATCTGGAGATGTTGTTGAGGCAACAGGCAAGGCGAGGTGGGAGTTCTCGCACCTTCTCCAGCTCTGTCATCCAAACTGGCGCTTGTCCCTCGAGCTGGACTAAACGGCGCTCATTCAGATCCAAGTCGAAGCCTGGGTAATCATGCTGAGCTCCTAGAGGCTGTTGCTCGCTCGCGAGAAATTCAGACAAAGGCGTAGCGGCCACAATGCAGACCAGAGACAATAGGACGGCGAAGGACTTCATGGTGACGGTAACGGACAAGAGGCGGGCGGAGCAATACGTCTTCAGCGGATGCAGCACATGCGGAGACGGCTTGAACCACGAGAGACGACAGGGGCTCGTCCCGAATGGGAAAGGGCGTACCGCTCCTCGACGCCCGGATTGCTTTTTGCAACTCGCGACGCGTCTTGTTTTCTAACCGCCATCATGTCGAAAGCTATGGGTGCAAGGGCTGTTATTGTCGTACGTCGTGCATTATGCCTACATTGGTTACCAGCCAACGCTGAAACGTCTTCTAGCGTCTCCTCATACCAGCTGGGAAGGCGGCTCCCACACCGCCAGTTGGCCCAGTTCTGGGAGCTCGCGGTGTCAAGGCAATGGACTTTTGCAAGCAATTCAATGAGCGGACAGGGAAAATCGAACCCGGGGTCCCCACACCGACAGTCATTACTGTTCAACCTGACCGCTCGTTCTCGTTCTTGACCAAGACGCCGCCAACGGTGTATTTCGTCAAGAAAGCAGCCGGAATCGAGAAGGGATCTGGCAAGCCTGGCCAGGGAGTCGCCGGGACCATCAGTGTCAAACACGTATACGAGATTGCGAAGATCAAGAAGACGGACGAGCACATGAAGCATCTGAAGCTCGAATCCATCGCCCGAACCATCGTTGGTACTGCCAGGACTTTGGGGGTTGAGGTGGTACTGTAGTCCGGGCCGCTTCGGCGCTGTTTCTGAGGTATGTGCTGTCTCCCGAGATCTCTTGACGCAAACGTGTTATCGACCGCCTATCAGAACCACAGAAGACGAATGTCTATAGTCATAAATGGGATGATTGTCGACTACGGCCGTGCTGGTCGCGCGCGGGCATGCCTGTATATATCATTTGGACCCACAAACCAACGATCGTCGGTGATATGGTGTTCGGCGTCATTGATGTATAGCAAGGTGACCGATTTCGACCCTCCATGGCATGCTTAAACCAGCTGAGCGCTTAACAAGAGGACCCGGAAATCACAGATAACTCCTTCCAGTTGCCACGAAGTTAGGTTCGATGGCATAAATTAAACTTCGACGGCTCGATCGGTCTGCCGAATTTAAAAAACCATAGTCTCCGCACTTTGCGACCCTCGCCTGCCATCTTGAACGCTTCGTTTTGTTCTCCTACGCCCCGACTTGCCTAATCGGGAGGCCGTTGTACGAGTCTCCGAGTTTTCAACGCCAACCGCCTCCTAGCTAAGGGTCGGAACACTTTGAATGGGTGGAACTGTACGAATCTACCTTATCTTCAGTCCCATTGTGCTGCTTTAGGAATGCCACACACGCTGAGGGCACGCACTTGCAAGGACTGCTCACCTGGACCGCATCCCCGGATGCACGTTCAAATGGTCTATTCCCTGCACCAGCATGTCGCGCTCGTCCTGCCTAATTAAGGGCGCTTCCGTCGCCGCGTGTAGATTCACAAACGCACGAAACAACATTTCCAAGGCCTCTTGTTTTTCAAAGGATTCGTACGCCTTTTTTCTTTCTCTCGTGGTGTTCCGAGTCTTCATCGCTCGGCGATATTCCTAGATGATCTCATATCGACAACAGGCCCATGGAAGCTAGCGCAAATAGCCGACAAATTCTATTCACGCCCTTCTACACGTCGCCAGGTCAAGACAGCGCTTGCGATTGGACTCGTGTTGTTCCCTCGATCATGTCGACCAGGGCTGGCGTGCAATATCGGAGTCTTGCTCCACGAGACAAGGCCCTAGCAGACATAACCATCATTGCTTCTTGCGGCGGCACGTTGACTGCGTTGTATCCAGGTTTATCTGTCACCACGCCCACGTTTCGATCGAGGATTTGGACGCCAACACCCGAAAACAACAACAGTTTACCAGTGTTGCCTGACGCCAAAGCTTCAAGCTATAAAAGACGGGGCAATTGCACGCTCTCATAGTGCCCCCCACACAAAGGCATTTTAGTCTCAAAAACCCTCAGCTCCTCCATCGCTCCACCCATCCCCTCGCCACTTATAATGTCTGCACCCAACAACGATATCCTCTCCTGGACTAACCAGGATCCCCGTGAGAGCCAGCTGTTCAACTCGTGGGGCGTTCTCTACCGCTTCCAGGTGCGTTCCCTTCTCGCCCCTCTTTTTCCACCGTAGCCTGTTATACTGACGATCGTTTCTAACGTATAGACAAGTATCCAGCCTAATGGACACGGTGTCACTACATTATGGCGCACGATCCGACCCAACAAGGAAGATCGCGTAGCTAAGCTCGAATGGTCTTCCACGGGCACCCTTGGTCGTGCTGTAATCGGCAAGGTCAGTAGCATCGTATGTCTTCCTGCGAGTTTGCGCTGAAGGTCGTCCTCTCGCAGGCCACCGTACCCATGGCCGATCTATGTCGTGCCGATCCCCGCATTCCTGTGAGTCCTCTGTACCCCAATAGATCGTACAGAACTCACTTTTCACGCAGGGATCTCGAGTATACAACGGTCCCGACGGTCAGACATACCGCTGGAGGCCGAGTGGAAACTCCCAGGACGTACTCGTAAGTTGAACGGCTACTTGTTATGGTGTTCTAGGAATGCTCACCGGTGAATTTTCTACGCAGCTCCAAGACCCTTCCGGCGCGGTCGTCGCGTTCTGGCGTCCGACCCGACCAACCGCTAACCAGCTGGGTGAAGTGCACGGCGAGCTGCACTTCATACGGGGTGTCGGTACGGGTACTATTGTGAGCACAGTTTTTTTTCTGCGTGCACGAGGCGATCGACGATTTACCCGGCTCCCAGACCCACCCCCCGATGATGGACACTGCTGTCGTGACAGCGCTGCTCTATCGGTTCTGCCAGGCTTTTGGTCTTTGATGGCGATCAGCTTTGGAAAATCAACGTGCCCCCGGTAGACCTCGAGGCTTGGATACGCTGCATAACGATCCGGCTGCTACCTACCTTCCGATTTATCCGTTCACCTGTAAGAATTGTCTATAGCTGGCTACTAGTACTACGAAACGTTTAAGCACTTGGGGGCATTGCCCTCCCAATGTAATAATTATTCTTTGGACCCATCTACTCTGTCCGCGCGGATTATTGCAATTGCTAAATCACGATCGATGGAGGAGACGCTAGATCGCTATCGTCGCAAGGAAATGAAGTGCACGACGAAACCATTGTACGACTGAGTTCCAATGTGATACACGATGCAACATTCTATAGAATTTTACTAGGCACGATCTACCACCTGCAAGCACGGAATACGCCTGATCACCCGATGCTTTCACAGTTTCACCCTCGCCTGCCCATCCCCTTCTGATCCCAACGCGTCTAGAATATTGTCGACGGTGCGAATCACCCACTCGGTGCCCTCGTCGCTCGCAAGCCACATGTCCTCGTCAGATTGATTCTCCACCGCACGCGCCTTCAGCAGGCCGAAAACATGGCTGATGAGCTGAGGTCCGACGCCACCCTCCGCACGCAAGCACGCCGTGCCGACTACCGAGCCCAGCGTGCGGCTGAGGTTCCCCTGTTCCCCATACCCCCCAGGAAGCGGCGACAGCACCGCGCCGTAGCTGAATATAATGAACGCTGCGTTCCGGGCGGGACGGATTGATGTTAGTTAGCGTTGCGCGCCGAGTCGAGGGACGGGATAGGCAGAAGAAGATCGCGAGCGATAGACATTGCAGGAGCAGCCGGTATTGGCAAGGAAGACACCGAGTGATGGAGAGAACGCACCGATGAAATCTGGGTGATAGGATCCGAGCTTGTCGTGCAATTTTACTGCGTGCGGTTCATATATGTTCGCCCAAAGCGCTTTACCCCGCTCAATAACCGCCTCGATATTGTCCGGAGTCGCTGCCCTGGGTAATCAACACGTCATTAGACCGGTCGCAGTACTCCATCGAGCAACAGGGAAAAGACAGCCGCACCTCCGAGGCTCTACGACCGTGCGCAAGGACGCCTTCACGTCGTCTTCGTACGCTTCTCTCAGGGCCGCGAGCGACAGGATCGCCTGCAGCAGACGTGTTTAGACTGCGTGGATAACAGATACAAGGATACACGTTGCGGTGTCGCTGCTTACTCTGGGGACGCCGATGAAGATCGTGCTCTTCATGGCAGCCTCACGCATGAGGGCTGCCTTCCTAACCGCCTCCGCAACGCCCCCTCGGGACGCAGCATCCGCTGGGTCAGATCTGGTGGCGAAGCGGTACAGATGCCCCAACGCGGAGGGGCGATTCGCCGTAAGGAGCGTACACGTCTAATGCAAGCCGTGTGTTAGCTAAAAATCCAAAAGGTAACGGAAGAGAGGACCGGGGCGCTTCATTGAGAGAATACTCGCCGTCAAAACAAGCCATCCTGTCTCGGCTTTCTTCAGCTTTGCGTCGTTCAGTGTACGTGTGAAGACACCGTGTAATTGGGACAGCGGGGGGCTAGGCAAGGAGTTGGGGTTCCTGAGCGTCAGGAGCTGTTTTACCGCAGGGGGAAGGTGCATCTCTGGGTGATCCGTGTATACTGCCTCGACAGGTCGTTCACTGAAGTACTGAGGTTGCAAGACACTCTGTGGGACTTGCAAGCCGTGTACTGATCCACCACCGTACCTTTATAGATAACCTGAACGACTCGGAGGCTGACGGGATACTTACCGTTAATTTCTCACTCTTCCCGGACATTCCGCTGGCGCGGACATTACGACTTATTATGAATGAGCCCAAAATGAGGTCAAGAATAGATGGACACCCGCCGTCAAATTTGTTTTCCAGCTCTCAGCAGGCTACAACGCCCTTGTTCAACAAAGAATGCCTGGATGATGCGTAGCACACGACATCGATAGAGAGGTTGACAGTAGCCCTATGACACTCAAGACAAGAAGCGAACACCCGTACCTCGGGCATGAGAAAGAAAAAAAATGTAGGGTATATGGGGAGGGGATGGCCAAGAGGGATATATATAGCGCTGTTAATATAGGCTGTTGACCACGGTGGCCGTCTATTTCTTGCCGCTGAGGTAGAGCGAGCCGAGCGCGGTGGGCTTGTTGTTGCCTGCCATCAGCTGGTTGAGCGCGTTGACGTTCTGCATGTCGTGCATTATGCCTTAGAAAGTGGGTGAGTTCATATGTCGGAATCAGCGAGGCAAAAAGCTCCTCACCGAATGCGAAGTACTGGTCAACGAAGCTGGCGCCCTCCAAGAAGTTCAAGGCAGTCTTCATGAAGTCGAAGATCTGGCCCTCGTTAGCCTGAGCACCGCCGTCAAAGTTCTGTGATGGGCCAGTCAGTACAAACTCCGGTCGTCAAAGAACATGTAACTTACCTGGCAAGCGAACTCAGTGACCCAGATGTTCTTGTTGAAGGTGGTGTGCCACAGGTTGACGTAGTCGATGAAGTCCTGGGCCTTGACGCCGTACCAGTGAACAGCAACGGCGTCGAACTAGAGCGCTCCAATTAGTTCAAAATCAATGTAAAATGCATTAGAATGCGTACAGTGCAGCCGTCGCAAGCCTTCATGAAGTTCTTGACCCAGGTGAGACCGTTAGGGTTGGACGAGGTGGCGGGGGAGATGAGCTTGTAGCCCTGGTTCTTGAGGGGCTGAATGTACTGCTGCCACATCTTGGCACCGTCCTCGGGGCTCATGTTGGACTGGCCGGACTCGTTGGGCCTAGATGAACATGGTAAGCGCGTTTCCACCTGAAACGTTGACGCAACTCACTCGTTCATGCCGAGAACCCAGTTGGCGTAGCCTTTGACTACGGTCTTCTTGAAGTCGTCGATCTGGCGAGCACCCCAAAGCATGGGTACGCCCTCGAGACCGAGCTTCTTCGCCTCCGAGGGGATTTCAGGTGCCCAGGTGTAGATGCTATGCACGTAGTCAGATTACCTTTTCGGGCGGGAATAATGCAGTTTTGAGACTTACAACTGAGTCTTTCCGGTCACAAAGTTCTCAAGGCCACTGCCGTCACCGTTGGGCCAGGCGAGTCCGACCTTCTTGCTGCCATTGACAGTGCCGGTAGCGGCGGTGGCAGGGGCAGAAGAAGACGAGCTAGCGGGAGCCTTGGACGACGAAGTCGAGGAGGGCTTGGGGGCAGCAGCCTTGGAGGAGGTGGTAGGTGCCGGCGCGGCGGATGACGAGGAAGAAGAAGAAGACGCGGGCCTAGCCTTGCAACGCTTGCTGTTGCTGCTGGGGCTGGCACGCTTGCGCTTGGCAATCGCGTCGTGTCCGCGAGCAGCTACGTGACGAGCCGAGATGTCTTGACCCTGTGTCGCGAGCGCGGATACGGGCGTTGTGCCAAACGACGAGGCGAGGATGGCGAGAGAGGATAGTGCGATGAGGTTCAAAAACTTGATAGCGGCCATTTGTGCAATATCGTGAGCGACGGGAAGGGGATAAACGAATGTCAGGCGCAGAAAAAGCGCGGTGGTGATGGGAGGAGAATGTGAACAAGAGGGACAACCGACGATTTTGCCGTTGAGAACTTATGGGCGGGCTGGAAATCTATTCCCACGGCTAAGACCATGCGTGCACGGACCCTCCAACAGGCTCCCATGGAGCTCTCTCTTCGCCGTAGACTGTTAGAAAAAACTCTGGGCATCTTCTGTTTTTTCTAGTGCCTGATCGCGCTCAAGTCGACGACGTGAAGTGTCCGATTTGTCCCCCTTTACCGCTGTCTTTACAGCCCGAGAACGTACGCGTTTGTCGCGTAACTTGGGCTGTAACTGCGCAACATGTTTCTCTCGCTCTCTCGTTCTCGTAAAATTTATCTCCAAGTATCTCCAGTCGCAGCTGTCACCTTGCCAGCAACCACTGTAATCAGCCTCGCAGGAGACTGGTGGTGTTGAGAAATGCCATGGCGACAAAGGCTCGACTTGTGACTAAATCGGGGCTGTCCTCGCATAGCCGAGTTTGTGGGAAATATCAAAAAGCGCGACCGTCCATTCTCCTCCTTTTTCTCTAACCTTCAAGTTTGACACGAAGAAACCGGTTCAACAAGTTCATCCTAGTGTTCATCGTACTCAACACACCCACAAGTTCCCATCTCGCACTCATGTCTGACGCCCCCGCCGCCCCAGTCACCGAAAACGGCGTGCCTCCCGCTGCGCAAGAATCCGCTATCGAAGAAGCTCCCGGTTTCAAGGTGTGCATTTGCTTATTTCACTCGTCCGACCTATCCACCTCCGTTGTCTCATCGTCGATCCTCCACAGGTCTTCGCTGGAAATCTTGCGTACTCCACCACGGATGAAGGGCTGAAGGCTTTCTTTGCGCCTGTCGAAAAGGACATGTACGTCTCGTTTACATCAAAACGTGGCACCGCGCCTGCTGGCATTCGAGTGGCGTGCTGATCTTTTTGTTTGCCCCTCTAGCCTCACCGCCCAGGTCATCCTGCGGGGGACCCGCTCCGCGGGCTACGGGTTTGTCTCTTTGAGCACAGCAGAGGCCGCGCAAAAGGCTGTCGAGGCCCTTAACAAGAAGGAGCTCGACGGCCGTGAGGTAGTTGTTGAGGTTGCCAAGCCGCCTGAACAAAAAGACCAAGAGAAGAAGGAAAAGCGGGCCAAGAGGCGGCCTGGCAGACGCGGCAGCAAGTCGGTACCTGGAGAGGTCACTGAGGCTGAGGCCAACGGCGAGGCGAAGCCTGAGGGCGCCGTGTCTGGCACCGACGAGGCGGCGAAGCCCAAGAAGAAGAAGAAGAAGGCTGCCGTGCGTTTGATTCGTCGTTCTCTAAATGTTCCGCGACTGATATTCTCACTGCCCATTAGCGCAAGCCCAAGGCCAAGAAGGAGGATGGCGAGGCCGCCGAAGCGACCGACGCTGCTCCCGCTGAGGGCGCGGCCGCTGGCGAGGGCGCCAAGAAGCGTGCTCGCAAGGCGAAGGCTCCTCGTCCCCCGCGTCCCGCCGGCGAAGACCCCGCTGGCGAGCCGTCCAAGACCATGCTCTTTGTTGCCAACCTCGGATTCAACATCGAAGATGACGGTCTTAGCGCCCTCTTCACCGAGGCCGGCATCAACGTTGTCTCCGCCCGCATCGTCCGCCGCCGCTGGGGGCAACCGAGAAAGAGCAAGGGTTACGGATTCGTCGACGTGGGCAGCGAGGAGGAGCAGAAGAAGGCCATCGCAGCTCTCGAGGGCAAGGAGGTTGGTGGCAGGACCATTGCCGTCAAGGTCGCCGTCAACACGCCTCAGGAGGAGGGTGAGGCGGAGTCCGGCGAGGCGAAGCCCGAGGCCGCTGCTGCACCCGAGGCGGCCGTCACCGCCGCCTAATCATCTTACATCCCATCCATACCTCACCCATCCATGCTATCCTTCACGAACTCAGATTCAGTCACGCATGGCACGTCCTGTTCCCAGGTCGTGCTTCCTGCGGATGGCTCGCGTCTCCAATTCCCACCGCTACGTTTTTGCTTTCCCCAGTCAAAAGTCATTTATATGCAATTCTTACTAGCGGTCCGACGCCGTTTCTTTACGATCACGACTTGTAGTGTCGCCCCATTCAATTCAAAAGCGACACTTCTGTTCATTTCCATCTAACTGATCTTCAGTTGAGCGTTAGTCCTTGGTCAAGATCGCGTAAGTAGCCCGAAAGTCAGTGTCAATTGTGTAGGAACATCCCTTGACGAACCACCACTGTGTTCTTTCATTGATACGCAAATCGTAGGTACCAATGGTGCGAGCGTCGATCTGGTTTACAGGACTCGGACCCAAATGCTGACTCGGTGACTTTCTTGCTCTTGAAGCCAACTTGAAGCTAAGGATATGCGGCACGCGCTTCTAACAAATCACGCTCACAGTGAACTCTCATGTCAGACGACGAGGATGACTATCTCTCAGACAAATTTCTAGTCGAGACCGCAAATCCTCCCCCGGCACCAAAGACATACGCGGAGCGACGCAAGGAGGCGGAACGCCAGGCGCGAATCAAGAATGAGGAGAACCGACTTAAGAGCCGCAGACAGCTCGAGCTCGAGTCCCGCGAGGAGGGTCTCAGCAAGAGTCTCTTCGAGCGCGCAAAGGAGGAGGAGAGCGCGGGACTGGTGTCCGGAAACAAGGCCCTGTCGATGATGATGAAGATGGGGTTCACACCCGGCCAGGCGCTTGGAAAGGTGGAGCCGCAGGACGCGAAGGCGCCGTCGGGCACACCTGAAGCTGAACGGTCTGGGACATCACCAGAACCCTCCACGAGCAAGCTGAAGCACAAGATCGAACCACTGCCAATAAATGAATGGACAGGTGTGTACCTAAGAGCATCGCACATTCGGGATCATCTGAACGAGCGCTGGATAGGCAAGAAGGGTATCGGCTTGGGGAAGCGCGCGCGCTCCCCGACGTCCGCAGAGCGCGTTGCCAAGATGGCAAAGATGGCAGAGAGTGCGAGCCATGACACCTTCCGTGATCGCACCCGTCAAGAATACGAGGAGCGACGGGCTGAAGGGCGGCTAGGGCCCGCCCAACGCACCTGCGTAACGTTGGATGAGAAGAATGGGAAGCAGGTAAGCCGTAAACATCATCACTCCTACATCATCCGTATTGACGGTAGCATATTGTATGCAGTTCAACGTCCTTTGGTTGAATCCCAAAGACACCGGGTCTTTTCCAGAAGGACTAGTAGACGCCCTCTCGGAGCAAAATTATCACGCATTACTGGTCGCCTCAGAGCTTCAACGCGCACGAGATGATGTGCAGGCCCGGTTGCGCCGGCAGATGCAGGAAGATGCTCTGCAACCTCTTGACGACCTCGACGAGCCGCCCGCCATCCCCATACCATCCGTATCTGAGGACAAGTTCTCCGCGGAGACGGTAGCGGAAGTTGCCCAGTTCTTACGGTTAAACGTACGTCTGGCACTTATATGACTCGTGTTGGTACTGACTTGGTGGTCATTTGCTCAGGCCCAGGACAGGCTGCACCTTGTCCTGTCCTATCTCCGTGACAAGTATGCATATTGTTTCTGGTGTGGAACGCAATATGATGATGTTGACGAGATGGAGGAAAAGTGTCCGGGAGCGGATGAAGATGCGCACGACTAATCAGCGCACAGCTCTCAGCACCCAGCACTTCAGATCATTTGTACACGCTCGCAATTGTATCCAGCCCGACGATCGCAATAACTACGGCATTCAATATAACCTGAAGAGTGCCTACCATTGCTGAGTTCTGTTCCTGTCGCCTTGTCATCGTCGGACCCGCTTGCGAATCATTACTTGATTCGATTGTTGAACACGGAAGTAGCATTGGAACTCATCGAAGAGTTGACGTGAAGGTTAGGCAATAAAAATAATTGCAACGAGATACTTCACAAGTGAGGACAATGGGTAAGGAATGAGCGAAAGCAGGTGCCGTAAATAATAGAAAGAGAGGATTAGAGAGGAACCAATAGCCTCGAGAGGGACAGTCGTCTGCAGGGTATCGACTTAGACAAGGGAAAACGTACGTAGGGAGCGGGAGACGCGAAATAGACGTATAGGAATGACCGGGACCTAGTTGTATAGTGTACAGTGGAAGAGCGTCCGTGGAAAGCATACTACAAGCAAGCAAGGACAAGAACTCCGGCGCTTAGGCCATCGGAGACACAAAACGACGATAGTGCTCTTGAACGTCAGAGCGAGGCGCACCAGATATACGCACGCCCGTATGCAGATACGCGTGGTGCGCCAGCGGTTCGCTCTCCGATATCTCGGGGAGACCATTGGAGGACACCAATGGCGAACCGCGAATGGACCCCGGACGAGAACGCGGTCGCTCCACATCCATGGCTGAATTCATAGGGAGCGCGGGTGAAGACGATCGGGGTAGAAGGGTGGGCAGCGTCGGAATGGATGGGACGAACAAGGCGTCAGACGAATTTTGGGCGTTGTGCGGAAAGTTGGGCGTTGTGGGCGACGCCTGCGGTGTTTTGCGACGGACGTAGGAGGATATGGGTGTAGACAGGCTGTCTGCCCTGGTCACGCTTCTGTCTCGGCGCGCACCTGCATTTCTGCGAAACGTCGCCCGCGAAGGTGATGGCTCAAGCGATCCTTCCCGTGAACCAGGTGAATTCTATAGAAAACGCGAGATTAGCGTGTCGTTCATGTACACTCCCGCAGCCAAAGAATCTACCTTGCTTTGCCGCTCAGTATTCCTCTCGTTCAAAGATATCGATGGCAAACTGCCTCTCCTGGCGGACTATCCAGGATCCTTCAGATTTGGCAGTCCCTGATATATGATACACACTTACCATTAGGGGAGAGGAATACGGCGCATATCTCACTCTGCGTAAAGATACGCCGTGCCCCTCGGGATCGAAATCGCGCAGAGAGGAGACAGATTGCGATTTATGGGGATGACGAGAAATGCTCGCGATCGGGGTATGGCGAGAGGAATTGAATGACGAAGCGGACGAACAAGACGAAGAGCGCGAGCGTGCGCCGGCCTCTGCTGTGAGAGACTGGGGAGACTGTTTTGGACCGTTCTCGAGGCCTAAAGTAGCCATGAGTTCAACGAAAGAGGGGAGGGCTGTCATTTAGACGCTGATCCAGGTTGAGGACGAGACAGTTGAGGGGGAATAAACGGATAGCAGAAAAGAGATTGGGGAAAGATGGGGCGACCTGCAGGCAACCTTGGACCGAATTACGAAGAAGCCCCCTGGCTATAAAGGCGACAGACCTTAGAAACACTTGGCCTCGCGCTGTCGTCAAGCTAAGTAACATACGACTATCATGGAGTCGAAACAGACATTCCTTCGGTGGTTCTTCCATTTGCATTAATTATTCTCGTTGTCGTCGGCAAGGAGATGTCTGGAGATGTGGTCCGAATTTAGGTAACCCATTATGGGGCCGAGCCGAGACTGCGATTGTCAGGGGCTGCCTGCGTCCTCGTCGAGAGCGTTGGGGTAGCCGTTGCACGGTATGGCCATCATACGCGTGAGCATGTTCTGTTTCGCTCTGTTGCAACCTGCAACGGGCAACGCCTCACTGCGAGTTCTTGGCTCGCCAATTCGTGACTGCAATTCATATTCAGTGAACCGGACGATGCGCATCAAGGCAACCATACGTCTCTACGCAGCTCAGCACCCGTTACGCCGGTTACCTCTCTACAAGACGCGTCCCGACCATGTCGGTCACTCGGAGCATGGGCTACGCTATACCCGTCGCCAACGACTTGTCTGATCCAGGGAAAGACACAAAAAGACAAGTTTCAAGCAGATCCACAGCTCCTCTCGAACTTGATAGCAGGAGCCTCAGGTTTAGCGGTCTCGAGATGGGGAAAACGAGGAGAAAATGCGATGCAATTTCGCGTAAAAAATCAATTATTGCGAAGCGGTCGAAGCAACCATCGAGACGCGCCACGTGGAAGCCGGCGGCACCTCCATTAACAAGTCGGTAAATAGCCGTAAATAGAAATCTTTCTCGTTCTGCCATCGCTGTGCTCGCCATGAATCAGCAACCGGGCGCGTCAAACGCAAACATGGGAGGCGGTGGGGGCGGTGGATCGTACATACCCGTTCCCAGGCAGGATATGGAGTACTTGTGCGCCGGTAGCTATCGCAATTACTGCCTACGAAACTACTTTTGCTGACTCGCGTGTGACCGAAAAAGACTGTGGTGCGAAAAACGAAATCAAGTCCAGGGAGCCCATACGATGCAGGGAGTGCGGACACCGTATAATGTATAAGAAAAGGACAAAGCGAAGTGAGCATGATCTCTTTTCACCGTCCTTTCGCGTTTTGACCAGCCATGCAGTGGTACAATTCGAGGCCCGGTAGTCCATCTCGCGTTGCCGTCGCATCCATGTATTTATTTCCGCAACATCGTGCAAACCCGATCTATGTAATACATCACACAACTCGCCCACCCTCTACGTGTCACGCGTTGTCCTTGTGCCCATGCGCCCCAAGGTGAATACGTGGTCTTGGTTTCACAGTCTACGGTTTTTACCCACAGTTACAGATCGCCGAACGATGTGTCCTTGCAGCTGCCAGGCAGCCGCACGGCGTCTGTTCGTACGTGAGCGTTGGGGTCTAGAGGGCCTGCGGACGAAGAGCTAACGTGAAGCGCAATATGAAGGGTATCCGACCAGCAGGCCTAATAGATATCCATTGAACTGTATCCCCTCTAGTTGCATACAAGTACAGTGGTTGTTGATTCTTCTTCACCAATCGTCCCTCAGCTTGAACCAAAGATTTAGAAAGAAGGTCACGACGAATCGATCCAGCACACTTTCCACTCGGCTGAGGACGTGGAGGATGGAGGTTTCGTGCGTCCACGATGCGACCGTCCTGCCGAGCCAATCTGTGCACTTTCGGGCAGCCCGCGCATCAGCAGACGAGTACATCGAGCAGATACTGTGTGACGCACAATCAGGTCATTCCCGTTGTCCCCGATCTTCCACTTGTATTCTGACCCCTTTGCCTGAAACCGTCGTGATCTATGTGATTTTCAAGCCATTGAGAGGATCTCAATCCGAGTGAATGGTATCGTAGAGAATAGCGAGCTCACGCGCTTGAGTCTTTCTTCTTCAGTCGGATGTCTCTGATCGATATACCCTGCGTAGCACCTCGTCAGCAGGAAGTCGGAGAACTTTGCCGAGGGAGGCGGACCTCCTCTATGCCTCCGAAGTATACCGTCAAATTGGTTTGTGATCGCCATTCTATCTGTCCCGCCGTCTCGAGCATGTTCGTAGTTAGATTGGTGCGGTGGAAAGTCGTGATGCCATTATTAACGTTGAGCCCGGACGATGGATCCATGGGATGGTAAAACTGGGGTGACAGAGAAGAAGCAAGCGAAAATTAGACGCGAAAGCCCGAGGCAGTATACGGCTGCTTACTCGATAAAGCCTTATATCGGCCCCTCCCTCGACGACTTGATACACCGTAAACGTTCGCATGTCCTTGTTCGGACTGTCGAAAGCCACCCGAAGGTAGACGTCGTCTCCAGCCATGATGTCAAGATCGATTAATATGAGGCCGTGCTTTTATATCGGTCAGAGGAGGCGTGCGCCGCGTGTTTTGCGCATGCGCGCGCTGGAACGAGAAGCTGGTCGGGTCGTCACTCGTTGCTGCAAAGTAGATTGGAAACGGACTTGAAATAATGGGATGATGCAGCCCACTAACGGAGAGAGATGAGATCTTCGAGATCTGATCCGACGAGGGTAAAAGCCAAAGATGTACAATCGATGTCGCCCGTAACGGTGTTGGGTCTTGAAGCGCTCGTCGGGCGCAGGAACGAAGTGCGAGGCCCAGGGGTTTCTAGGAACGGGGCGACTAGTAGGCGATCGGTAGTGTGGACGAGCTAATGACAGTTGCAAGGGCATCAAGGCAGGTAAACACATTGCCCGAATGGAGTGAAACACGCCGCACTTATCGATGTAAAACGCGCCCTAAGGACATGGCAAGGCCTCGGCGAGATAGGTCGTAGAATTGCCAATTTCTGTCAGAACGGGGCCGGGCGGAACGAGACAGATCATGAGGGCCCGGTAGTGAGGCTACTCAAGAGGCTGCAGGTGTGTGGCTGCGCATGCACCGTGGTGGCGCCGTGCGGTAAAAACTTGCCGGAGGAAACGCGACTTTTGCACAGTCTAGGAACTATCTTCCAAGGATAAGCGGGTCGGTTGCACACAATAAAATAGAGCAGAGAATTTAGAAACGAACGTGGAGCTGCGAAATTATGCCTAATCATCGCGTGCAGGGAACGAGGGGGACTTGAGGTAAATTGTATGGCAGGAAACACTCACGTCCCGCAGTTAGCGTACATTTCTGGGCATACGTGGAACGCCGGGAAGCTTGGAAATGGGCTGCTTGTTACCGACAGATGAGCATAGACAAACGCGGGAGACACAAGACTCTGAGGGTGTGCTGCATACACGTGGCGTGCATCAGGGATTGGGATCCACTTTGG
The DNA here is from genome assembly GCA_000827205.1 of Plicaturopsis crispa FD-325 SS-3. Taxonomy (NCBI): domain Eukaryota; kingdom Fungi; phylum Basidiomycota; class Agaricomycetes; order Amylocorticiales; family Amylocorticiaceae; genus Plicatura; species Plicatura crispa. The sequence continues at coordinate 1,991,157 of KN832554.1, forward strand.
AGCATCGAACCGCTAACAAGTATCAGAAGAAATTATAGCAACAAGAGGGAAAACGGCTACAGGTTGAGTGCTAGGCAGGTGCCAGGCAAAGGCAGAGGCAGCCTGTAAACAGCGTACCGGGAGCGCAAACGTTGAAATTCAAAGTCAAACGTTCCCGCGGACGCCGCAACTGATTATTTAATTATTTAATTATGGGTGGCGCGCAGTATTTGGCGTTGTTAGCCCGCATAATTCCGAGAGGCAACGCCAGGGCGGAGTCAAGGTTTCTGACCAAAGTCCCCATCGTAATCTCCAAACTCGTAAAACCCATTTGAACTTCAATGCCTGCTAGTCGTGAACGGAGTGTCTCGGGCGACTTGGACGTGAGTGGCGTTGTCTACATTTTTCTTACGGCGCCGCTCACCATACTACCCGGTAGGATTCCGAGGATGTGGATTCTCCTATAGACGGATCGCAGCCTCCAGGCAAACCCGGTCGCAAGAAAAACCCAAAGTCAGCGCGCCCAGCTTTTCCTTAGCCGAAAGTCATCATTGCTTACCCGGTCATCTGCTCTACAGCTCTCAGGCCGCCCGCCGTGACCAGAACCGTATCGCGCAACGTGAATTTCGTCTGAGAAAGCAACAAAGGGTCCGTGAAGAAGTGTTTGACAGGTGTGTTGACAGCTCGGGCTAACGAGTTCCGCCAGATACGTGACTTGGAAGCTCGAGTGGAGATTTTGTCCGGAGGAAAGGATGAGGCAATTGGCGAAATGCGAAATATCTTAAAGGGTGCGGCGACACCCGGCTATTGTGGGGAACGACGGGCTAACGCGGTCAGCACATTAGATTTAATGCAAGAGAACCAAACGCTACGAAACCTACTTCGTGGGTTGGGCTCGTTCATAGGCGATGGTGCTGGAGGACTTCTGCCCAAACTTGGGTGGAACATGACAGATTTCAACACCTTCGTCAACAGATCGGAAACGGACACGGCATGGGAGAGCTTTCAGCAGCGTAAAAAGGCGCAGGGGCCTGGCTCAGCTGCGAGCAAGCGTCCTGCGGAGGACGAGTTTGGTGCGGGACCGTCGACGGCTAAGAAACCACGAGGCGAAGAAGGCGGCTCCGACAACCGCGAATACCCGTTGTCGTTCAGTTTGAACAGCGCGGTTCCTCCGGCACCTACCACTCTCTACTCTTCGTCAACTAGAAGCCAGGATAGTGCCATGTTCCCCGAGCTGATGCGCCCGCCTTCTGGTTCCGCTATGTTCATGCAGCCATCGCCACCGACGAATACCGTTGGCCAGTACAGTAGTCCTGGTTCCTCGTCGTCTACGGGCCTGAATTCTTTCCAGTCCTTCCTGCCCTCCGTAAGCATAAATTCCGAATCGCAGAACAGCATGGCCCCGCCGACGTATCCGTCCACTTCGAATGGTTCGGCACCGGCGCCCCAGCGGAGAATGTCTGGTTCCAACTCACTCACGCAAGAGCAGCTGGAGGACAGTGACGACCCCAAGAAGAACGAAGCGTATAAGCTTGTGCAGTGAGTCTCCTTGACTATATATACTGCTTCGGAACGCTAAACGCAGGTTTCAAGCTACCATCTGGACAACTACAAACGCAATAGTGCATATTGCCTTCCCGCATCACTTCGACCGACTCTCGTGCAGAGGTAAATTTACACACGACATACATAGGATGCGCAATTGCTAACTCAATCTGCTACAGAACAGTGCCTCATGGTCTGGATCTATTCTTACGCACTTCTTAACCTACCGTTGACAGTTCGTGTCTTCTAGAGAGCGTCATTGACCGAATTCTTCATCCGGAACTGCGCGACCGCGCCATCCTTCTGCGAGGTACACCTACTGTTTTGTCAGCGCTGCACCAGAAACTTACTTACCTTGTTGACAGGCCGTTTCGATCTCGTCGACTGCTTATTGGATTATCGTACGGCTGTGACTATCCACGGCGACGACGTGCTCGCGCACAGCAACTGGGAAATTGGTGAATCATGGCTCAGAAAATACGGGTGCGTACCCCTGGCCTTCGGTCAACCATTGTGCGGTGCTCACCGACTCCTTGCAGATTTTTGGTCGACCAGGCGACACTCAATATCACGAATCGCTGGAGGCGAGAACGGGGAGATAGTGAACTACGTCTCGCAGATATTGTTCCTCGCGAGCAGGCTTCGTCCACCTAACGGACATTAGGGAACGAACCAACTTAATGTCCTTATGGCATAATATGTTTGAGGGTCTTGGGACATTATTAGATTCGTATATCCTGTAGGAAAGGGCCGCTAATGTATACTTTAATGGAATCGAATGGCTCGCGCAGAATTGCTCTCCCGTAGCTCCCTACTCTGACTAGCTGTTTCGTGCAACCAAAACAAAATGACAGGTTAGGACGACTGAAAGTATGCCAGTCCTGACGAGAACACGGACCAGGATGTTGGGCGTCGACTACCAAGTGGCTTTCTTGACACCCGGCAGCTCTCCTTTCAGAGCCTTCAGGCGGAATTGATGCTGCACCACCGCCCATGTCAGACTATCTGCCGTCCAAAGTACACGTATAAACACGCACCCTGCACAGACCGAACTCGCTGATGATCCCCCTGCCTCTTCCGGACTCGTGGCACCGATTTTTCACGGTCGACGGGAGCGTGTACCGGGTGAAGGTGTTGAGCTGCAATTGCGCCTGGTGGCGCACCTGGGGCGGCAGGCTCTGGTTGCGCGCAACGTATAGATACGCCCTGCGCAGGAGCTCGTTCGTTTTGACGCCCTGGCGGGCTTTCATGTCCCTCAGGACTCGGATGCTGGGCATGGTGGTGGTATGCAGACAGAGAAGCGGGCGTCGGAAGTTTCCGCGGAGCCGCCGACTTTCGAGTTCGCGCCACCGGCGTCAAATCCTTCTTCACCAGCTGCTCTACCACGCAGAATACTTGCGACCCTATCCTACTTCTTGCGGGCATGGACATCGCCCCCGTACGTCTCCGTGCTGCCTGCATACGAGGGAATTCGATAGCTAACGTGTGTTTTCGCAGATATAATGAGCGTATCTAGAGCCCTGCGTGTCACACCCTGGCGCCGCCGAGCATTTATCTCGTCGCTCTTTGCCTTCACATTCCTGGCGACCGTCGTCACGGTCTCCGCATCCAACGTACTGCCATGCCCTGCGCGGCCAGCCCGGGCTCGCTTCGCCGATGACGGTTCCTCCGAAAAGAGTAGTGGACGGGCGACAGCGGTGATAGAGAAAAGGCCCAGGAGGTGGATAGAGGAGAGGCATCCACATCCAAATTCGAAGACATGCCAATCATAGCGTTTTTGCCTTTTGCGTTGACCTCAGAGTGATGTGGATGGACACTGTCAGACGAAGAACGAGCACTCCAATGGCGCCAAAGTTGAACAGCTACATGCATACGGTGTGCAATCGCATCTAAGTATGTACTGGTATGCTGCAGAAAGGCTGAAAGGCAGTGACATTCAACTCCCTGTGGTTACATTCTCTCCGTCTTCCCCTCTATTCCGTTGATTCCGGTAGAACTCCTCCTGCTCTTCGTGAGTTCCGCTGTGAGAGGAAGGAAGTATTCAGCATACACTAGGATATCAGACGTGAAGCCAGAAAGCTTACGGGAGTGGATTCTCTTGTATAGGCATTGTGAGTAGCAAAGTGATAACGTTAATGGCGACTTGGCATATAAATACGACGCGTAAGGCGTCTGCATAAGAATCCACCGCTGCTTGTCTCAGCGGGGGGTCAAGGGTCGGTATGACACTTGTTGAGTGCCTAGAGACCGAGCGAATGAGCATTTGACAGGACATAGATGCAGGCAAAAGGCATACCGGATTTCTTCGATAATCTGCGGTTGCATAGAGGTTAGTCCATACACCCACAGTTAGCGGACGAGAGAACGCACTTCGAACGATCCAGGGCCTTGGATGCGTGCCCGGAGCTTCTTGGCCAAGACTGCTTGTACGACGGCGCCGCTTAAACTGACGCCAAGGACCTGGCCAGTCGTTCTGAAGAGGTATGTGACTGTGACAAAACGGTGAGCGCCTAGTCGATGATATGCCATCAAGTAACATAGATAGACTAACTGCCAGTTGCCACAGGCATGTCTTCTTTAGTGACACTTGTGATCATAGCCTGCGACGAATTAGCCCCGGTCAGTAGACGCGCCGATGGCACTGGAGCGCCCGCTGTACTCACAATCAAGGTGCTAGTGATTAGACTGGCGATGCCGAATCCTTGGGGGATGATATCTGCCCACAGATGAAACTGCGAGGTATTGCCGTTCCAGAATACGATGAGAAGACTGGACAGGACAGGAAGTCCTGCAGAGGCCATGGTCAGCAGGTAAAGCTTTCCTGTCCGTCGCATCATCCTACAAGCTCACGCGGTCAGCGAGTAGAATGACGCTCAATACAGCGCAAACACAGACCATCCTGCAAAAACACTGCCAATAGAAAGGGCTACCTGTGGAAAGATTGGTATTTCGATGCGTGAAAGAAGCATGTCATGTCCTTACTGAATGCGGCAGCAAATGCATGCCTGGACGAAAGGGTGCGGCATTAGATGGGGATACACGGGCGACGTTGAATTACCACACACCTGCATTTGACGAAGAACTCATTCTCACCGCGCTAAAATACTTTGGAAAGACGCCCGTATCAAACAGGGGACGTCTACCTGTCGGAAAACCCACTCACCAGCGGTACATTATAAAGCTGCGGTAATTGTCAGACTGCCGTAAACGTGTCAATATAATGGTGCTCACCATAGAGAACCCAGAAACACTGGTGGTGAAATTAGCCAACGAGACGGCTAATGGTGTCCGCTGGGTAATCAAACGGAGGGGCATGATCGGAGACGACGCCCAGTATTTCTCCACCGACACAAATAATACTGCGAATACACCGCTTCCGATGAATAGGCCCCAGATGAGCGGATGCGACCAGGGCAGCTCCTCGGTGGACTTCAAACTGAAGCCCAGAAGAAGACTTCCTACGGTGCCGACGAGCGTCAACGAGCCTAGGAAGTCCATGCGGCGCAGTTTTTCGGAGACGCTCTGATTCTCCACTTCGAACGGTAGCTTGATGTTTACCTTCACCGCTACCAGTATGAATGAGAACACAAGAATTGGAGCCTGTAGATGGCTGATTACGTCCCGCACAACACATATCCAAGCACAGAGTGGCGCACCTGGAGCAAGAACGCCGAACGCCTACAGATAAAATTAATGGATGATACTAGTTAATCAGTCGACCGCACATACCAGCCAAAAGCATCGTTAAACCATCCGCCGATGGGTCCTCCGAGGCCTGCGCCTAGTCCAAATAAACTACCGGCAGTCATCATGTTAGCCTGAAGAACTGCGATTCCCAGAAGGCAGACTGACATATTTGCCATCCCCTGGTATAGACCTCTCTGTTTCCTGGAGCATGCGTAAGTACCGCCAAGTTTTGTGGACTTCATTCGCTTACAGAGGTATTAAATCTGTCACAGCCACGCTCGAAACTGCATGGAAATGTCAGAGATCGGGAGAACGGGACGGATGGCTAAAAATCTTACCGGTCATAACACTAGCATCAAAGGATAAAGTTAATTATTTGAGTGATCAGGAATTGAGTAGATGTATTACCCGCCGCCGCCTAGGTGCAACGAAAGACGATCAGATGTTTTTCGATTTCACGGTGAGAAATAGCTAACCCATTCCCGCTATTGCGCGGGCAAAAATGAGAGCCTCCATTGAGGGAGCCAGTCCGCATAATACGGTTCCAGAGCCTGTGTGTCTGTTAAATTCAATGGCCATCCCGATATGACCGATCTTACCGAAGAGAGACAGTCCTAGAAGCTGGGCCAGACGTTAATGCATGGTATATAAGGAAAGGGAACTACAAACCATCGCCCCCTTCCGACCGAGAATATCAGAAAGGCGGCCTGGACGATAAACATGATCAGGCCTCGATCTAGGTAAGCGAAGCAGATACCACGGACCATATAGCGGCGTAAAGCAGCAAACGGACAGCAGATACGACGTTCCGATGTAGCTCGACTGATTTGACTTTTCGAAATAACTGCCTATAGGGGCGAGCAAGGTCGCAACAATTGTACCTACACAAGTTACATAAGTCAATTTGCATTTCGAAAATCACGGTCGCGTGCCAGAAGGGGGGAAACTCACCGTCCAAGGCTCCGAGGAAAACTGCACTCCATAAACCGGCCAGGATCCAGACAAGATCCGAGCGGGATACTTTGTTTACGGGTGGTTCAGCCTCTTCCGAGTCTGGAGTACGAGGCTCCTCATTGTCGAGTGTGCGATAGGAGCACGGGCGGGGGGAGGCCAATAATGGCCGTGTTTCGGTGGAGGAAGACCTGGATTTTGACGACATGGAAGGAGAATGGTAACCCCCAAGCAGGGCCTGCTTTATAACGCGTTGAAGTGATGCCGCAAGGCAATACGAGACAAGGTAAAATCCGAGTCCGCCAACAGCTGGAATTGACAAAGCGATGTGCGCAATTTCCAGGAGCTGCGGTTTCCCCTTATATAAATAAAATAAGAAATGGGGACGTAGAAAGAGAGGCGCACAGGAGAGCTACTTGGAAGATTTGGACATGTCGCAACTGGGTGCGAACTTCAAGTCAGTCTCCGTACCTGTCGGCTCGGCACCGACGGGCTAGCCGGCCGGGGGCTTCTTTCACGAATGGCGTCTTCTTCAACAAGTTCTTCAATGCACTCGATTTACTATCAGCGTGATGGTAAAGTACTTGCTACAGGGTACGATAGTATACGCGTAGGTCCAGCAGAGCTCTCAGTGCCGCTAAATCACTCACAGAACTGCTTTCATTCTAGCATCCGAACCCGTCGGATTTGACGCGTCGAGGCTGCCCGTGAAACATGCAAATTTTATCGATCCACGACACTCATTTGTCGCGCGCGTACCTTCAAGTCATGGCGTGCTCCGCTTTTGTAGGCAGCTTACAACACAAGGCGGAGATACACAAACGCCTGGCTGCAGTCGAAACAAATCCCCTTGTCGACGCGACCGAGTACGACCAAGCTACGAATTTATAGGTATGTAGGTCTTGTCAGCGACTCGCTTTCTCCGCCTACGCACAGCCAGACTCATGCGGGTATTCTCCGCTCTCCACAGTGTACCTGACAGCCGACACGCTTATATGTAAGCTACTCGTGCGTGGCAGTATCAAACCAACCCCGTTGTCATTGGACTTCTAGCTGGTATCGGTAGGCTATTTTTTGCTCCTTGTCCCATGCATTTGCCATGGCTATTGCTTACCTTGGCCTACACTGGCTTCTGAAACGCCACGCGTCCTGGTGCACTATCTCATTTTACACTGGACTCCTTCCACGCGTGGTTCTGTTCTTACTACGCGTGCCTTTCCTTGACCACCGTTCAGTACGATACCCCGCAAACCCATGATCACGGAGGCCCGTGTCCTTAGTACTTCAGTGCTCGTACGTCTTGTATGTACGCAGACCTCCAGTCCGACGTAGTCGCCTTATGGCATCGAAGTGAGCAAGCCTCTTATGATTGCGATCAATACTGATGTCAGGCTGTATTTCATTACTAGATGCGTTTATCCCTCCCGCTTTATGGGAGTTTACTACTGCCTTCAACACATCTGTCTAGGACACGGGAACACGGATCTTGGTTCAAGGGAACTTTCCACTGATGGCTGCTCTCTATATTTCCGGACCGGTGCTCTCTGTGCAGCTACCCTGGAACGCTCAAGATGCGACTAATTCCCGCATTCCCACCTTCATGTCATTTTGCCAGGAGGTAGCGGCGTATCTTATATCAACTCAAAGCACTTTCATCTAGGATCTTCTCTCTTCTAGAATGCGCAGGTCCGTTTGCACACCTCGCATTAACAACGGGTGATAGATGCGCAAATCTCAGATACGTCCTATCGCACGCCGCTTCAATGGGGCTCGCAACGTCCAAGGTATATGCTGACCTCGCTCATCGGGGCTATGCTCATACTCAATCTCTATCATGATCCTTGCAGAGGGGCCCGTTCGACCCGTTCTGATCATCCACTCGTCGACCTATTGCACTCACATCGCGTGCTCATCATCAGGCACTCAGTCTGCCCCGTATGTGCTCTCGGTACTGCTCGTCAAGATGCTCGACATTGGACAATACGCATACCCCGCCTCGACCCTGACACTCTTGAATGGAAAGCCCTGATGCCTTCCTGTAACTTCCTGGCACGTTGACCATGGGCAATCGACGTCTCAAGCCTTCACATCGGCTTACTTTCGCTCGTCAAATCCACCGCATGATGGCTTGCATGTGCACATCAGGATCGAGCGCGCTGTGTGTGTGCAGGACCCTGACGCTAGCACAACCCCGACACAGGCTCAGGCAGTCGCGGCGGCAAGGACAGTGGTTCGTTATACGATCTCCTTGCACAGAGTACTGAAACACAATCCCCACAGCTCGCTGTGCGTACTGATTCACTCTTCCGCTCGCTTCTCTACGTCACAAGCCCGATGTGAGGCCGACCGTATTGCACGTGGATTACTCGCGCACAACTGTCGGTGCATGCAAACTCATCCAACTTGTCCACCCCTTGTCCGTACGGTATAGAACATCCTTCAGGCGACAGTGTATTATTTGTGTGCAATAAACATATTTTGTGCTATATAATCTGTACCTTAAAGTAGAAGATTACTGACTAAAAAGGGGATATAGAGGCTTCTCAAATCTCGCGCACGGTCAAGCGACGAGCGCACCTTTTGCTTTCGACGACCACCTTGTTTCCTTCACTAAATCACTATTCTTCGCCGCCTATTGCTTGCCTATTGCTAAACGTTTTCCCAGTTCTTACGTTCATTTTCCCCGCCTGTCCGACTGGACGATGTCGCCTGCGCTTCACACAAATCTCGACGCACGGACACCAGCGAGCTCGAGAGAATTCAGCAAAAGCGACATACACTCCCCAGCATCCCCCTCCTGGAGATCCGTCTTCCGTTTCGCCAACATGTCGTCGTCCAAAAAACTCGCTACGTCGGCCCTGACTTTAGAGACAGCTCCGTCTTCGCCCACCAGCGCATCTACTCGCACACCACCCACTCCTCCATCGAATTCCTCGCTAGCACCGGCGAGCCCCGTCCAATTCGACCAACGCTTATCCTACAACTCGTCCAACACCCAGTCCAGCGATTCCATCGGAGCAGCACCCGCATCGTTCCTGGGGCCCAACGGACGCGCGCGCTCGTATCTACAGCAGCAGTCGTCGATGGAGGTAGGCATCCCCGAGGAGGAGCCACCCGCGCCGCGAGCACGCACAAAGTCGGAGAAGCACAGGATGCTCGGGCGCGGCAAGCCACAGACCGCGCATCCCACGCAGCAGACGTTCCCGCCCACCGCGCTGCCTGCGTCGAAATCCGGCCCGCCCAAGTCCCCCAAGTCCATGGGCGCCGTCCCCCGCTTCATCCGACGCGTGGCCTCCGCGCCGAACGCGAAAGGCCTCTTTTCGTCGGGTTCGCGGTCGACGTCGGGTGCCGCCACCACGAAGAACGGGCTACTCGCCCCCGCAGAGCCCGTGCCTTCGCTGCCCAACGGCGACGCCAGCGCGTCAGAACAGGGCGGGAATTCGCTAGAGACGCTGTCCTCGGGCTCGTCACGAGGTCGGCCCACGCGCAGCTCCTCTAGACCGCAACCCGGTGCGGCGTCGAAGCTGGGTCAGAACCTCACTGAGCCGCCTGCCTTCCGTCGAACATATTCGAGCAATTCGATTAAAATCCGATCCGTGAGTCTTTGCATTCACGCGCAGTCCTCCCGTGCTTACGCTCGCTCAGGTCGAAGTAGGACCGCAGAGTTTCCTGAAGATCAAAATGCTGGGCAAGGGCGACGTTGGGCGGGTGTATCTCGTGCGGGAGAAGAAGACGAACAAGCTGTTTGCGATGAAAGGTGCGTGCCCGCCATATCTATACCCCACTCACCCCACTGACGCGCGCCGCGCAGTATTGTCCAAAAAAGAAATGATCGAGCGCAAGAAAATCAAACGCGCGTTGACGGAGCAGGACATCCTGGCGACCGCCAATCATCCCTTCATTGTGACGCTCTACCACTCATTTCAATCCGACGGGTACCTGTATTTCTGCATGGAGTACTGCATGGGCGGCGAATTTTTCCGTGCGCTGCAGACGCGGCCGGGCAAGTGCTTGCCCGAGGACGGCTCGCGGTTTTACGCAGCCGAGGTCGTCGCGGCGCTCGAGTACCTGCATCTCATGGGCTTCATATACAGGGATCTTAAACCAGAAAGTGGGTCTTAAGATATAGTTTTTCTTCCCCCATGACCGTTGATGTTAATCCTCCTTCCTAGATATTTTATTACACCAATCGGGACACATAATGCTGTCAGACTTCGATCTTGCAAAGCAGTCTAATGAGCCAGGCAATCGTCCTGGGATGGTCCACCAAACAGGACCGAACGGAGTAAGTGTGAGTATAAGTCTTCCCTTCTCCACGCTCGGGGGGTCCTCATTGATCCGGTGTTTCACCTGACCGATAGATACCCATGATTGACACTATGTCATGTACGGCGAACTTCCGCACGAATTCGTTCGTGGGTACGGAAGGTGAGCGATCTGAATTGCGTTCGATCTATGTAAGTTGGGGGGCAGTGATTGACGGCATTCGCTTAGAATACATTGCACCTGAGGTCATCGCCTCGCAAGGGCACACTGCCGCGGTGGACTGGTGGACGCTGGGTATTCTGATCTACGAGATGATCGTACGTGAAGGCGGTTGCCCGCATGTCCGTGTCTGATGCTAAACACGCCCTCATCAGTACGCGACGACGCCGTTCAAGGGAAAAACACGCGACGACACGTTCGCCAATGTCCGGCTGCTGCAGATATATTTCAAGGACTCTCCCAAGGTGTCACAGTGCGTGTGCTTCTCGTTCGCGTCACGGCAAAGAAGCTCGCTAACGGCTATTATAGGTCGGGTAAGGATATCATTGGACGGCTATTGGACAAGGACGAGAAAACCCGGCTGGGCAGCAAGAGCGGGGCAAGCGAGGTTAAGCAGCACAAGTGGTTTTCCAAGATCAACTGGGGACTGCTCCGGAATACCCGTCCACCGGTGCGTACCACTCGCCTTCATCCCGCGGGCGATCGAAGCGGCCGAGGGCTCCTTCTTTGGTCGCCCAAGGCCTAATCGGGCATGCGGATTCTGTTCTGTTCTTCTTCGCTGAACTGACCGGGTTCCTTCTGATTGTGTTTGCACGCAGATCGTGCCGTCATCGTCCAACGGGCTCGACGCGGTCAACTTCCGCCACCTCAAGGAGTCCAACTCGCTGCACCTCGAGGATCAGATCACGGGCGTCGCGGGCGCGGGGGTGCAGCTTGCGCCTGGCACGCCTGGGCTGACCGCGGACGATGGGCTCGACGTGCCCCCGGAAGGAGATCTGTTCACCGCATTCAACAGTGTCACGCTGCACTATGACGGGGACCAGTGATCTATCCCACATCGTCCCACTCGTGATAATGATGGACGGAGACGGAACGGACATGATCTGTTCCTCCTAGCGCCAACTCTCCAGAGGTGCTCCTTTGTCTCTGAGTGTTTCGGCCTCCTGACTCGTCGTTCGTGTGGCTCGCAGTTGCCTATTCCTGGCATTCCTTTTCTATCACGCTTTTGATCATGACACTAGAGGGCTTGTTTTCTGCATTCGGTATCTCAAGGTTTTTTCCTCTTTCTCTTCGCCATTCTTTAATTCACTGTAATAGCTCCTCGATCTCACTTTGCTTTCTCGCTCGCTCCTCTTGTTTCATCCCCTGCATTTGCCCAGTGCTCTTTTGGACCCATTCTTGCCTCCCACCCCCATAGCATACCTCGCAGCATACTTACGCACACAGCAGACCCTCATACATACATACACACACACTCACACACCTATTCTATCCACGCGGAACTTTCTTTCACTATCGCATTTTGAACTCTATCAGTTATCATCACATATGCTCACACAGGCGCAAGCAAACAAAAGCAGAGAGACACGTTTCCAATTCAATCTGTCGCCACGCCATCAGGAGGTTCTGCGTGGAACAAGAGGACTCCACAGGCGCCGAGAGGGACTGGTGCGACGGACTCCGTCCGACCCGCGCATGGTGTGCATGGTTGCCGCCCGGCGACCCGTATCTTTTAAACATATCGTTATGGTAGACGGAGGAGTCCGATAGGACGATATGCAGGGTCGACGGGCGCTTGCGAGTCCAGTGGGAGACGCGAACGTTAGCGAAGGGACAGGGTAGGTATGCCAGCAAGTGCAGGCAGTGGCACTGGCAGGTAGGAGAGGAGCGCGGAAGAAGGCGGGGGCGGCGACGATCTGGCGGATTCGCAGCAGAGTTTTTAAGTTTAGGTGCTTCCTCCAGCGATGATAGGGATTTCTGAGCGCGCACTAGGGAATTGTTGAACGAAAATTATGGACGCCGTCTGGTGTTTAATACAAGGGCTGCTGAAAAGGGACTAGACGGCGCAAACAGGCGGGATCTGTGAATCTCAGGGTGTGGCGAAGTTCGGGGGTGGGAGATTAAATGGACCGGTGAATTATTGTGTGAAATGAGGAGGACCCCGAACGGAGGCAGATGCGGAAGCAAATTGCGTAGATGCTAGATTAAATTGCGAGAAAAAATGAGTGCGTTTCTTGGAATGAAATGCAGTCTTTCGTGAGACGACACAGCGACTGCGAGGACGACGTGAATATGCGGCGCTAGTTGAGACGGTGGCATCGAGTAGTTGGGACCAGGAGATTGGGTCGGTTAATGAGAGGCCCGATTTGGAATTGGGGTTATGTCACACGAGCAGCGTGACGGTGACGGTCACAGGCATTTTTGTTGAAGCTTTCGGTGATTTACGTGATGTCGGTCTTGCCCTATTTCTCCACCGTTGCTGGCTTGGAATAAAAATCCTAGTCCTTTTATAACAACGGCCACATCCTCGCAAAGTCTTCGCGTCCAAGTTCCTTTCTTCTTTCGCCCCTTCATCCCGACGCAAAGTCTTCCTTACATGGCTGATCTATATCCTCCCCCTGCATACCCCGGGCGACAACAGCAGTCCTACCACAGACCACACGAACCCACACAGCAGCAATCCTACGGTCAAATGAGCGCAAACGGCGTCGTCTACCCCTCGCAGGTTCTCGGTTCAGCTCAGTCCGGCTCCAGCAGCAACAGCTCCGAAGATAATCAGGACCCGGCCAAGGATCAGCAGCAGCAACAGCAGCAGCCCCAACAATCGCCCCCCGCAAAAGCAGAGAGCAAACCCCAGGCGACGTTCTTGACAAAATTATACGCGTACGTCTCTTTTTTTCATCCGTCTGCTCGTCTGCTGACCGCTTCGACGCGTAAATCCAGTCTCCTCGAGCGCCCAGAAAATCACCACATGATTAGATGGGATCCTGCCGGCGAGCACATCATCGTCGAGCGGCCAGAGCAGCTCGCCCTCCACGTCCTCCCCAGCATATATCGTCAATCCAGATTTGCTAGCTTCTCCCGGCAACTCAACGTGCGTCCTTCTCACCTTCTTTTTATTCGTTGTCTATTTTGCCCTGGCTGACGTGCTCCGAACCCGTCTTTAGATTTACGGTTTCATGCGCAAAGTTAACCTCCGCAATGTAGATCCAGCTATCGACGACCCCGATGCCAGTACTTGGTGTGCGTACAATTTTTATGCTCACTATTCCACCGTCCGATCGCAATCCTGAATACCCGCATAGCCCATCCCACCCTCAACCGCCATTCCCCACCAGAGGTCGTGGCCAATTTCAAGCGGCGCGTTCCCCCACGGCTGCCTAAACCGCGCAAGCGCGATATGCAGGAGCAGCAGCCGATGCAGCAGCCGCGCTCAGCAATAGGTATGGGCCAGCTCCCCCTCAGTGTTCCCAAGGGAGGCAATGGACCCGGCCGCTCACGAGGGTTCTCAGCCCCTGGAACGTTCACACCCCTCAGCCAGGGCGGTGCCGCCGGCTGGAATACGAGCTACCCGCGATCTGTTATCCCACCACTGACCGTCCCATCCGAACCACCGCACATGTCCCACAGCAACATGTACAGCCACTCTTCGCACAACCTACACCCCATCACACCGACAGACGATTCGCCCACTTCCGCGCACTTCAACTCGATGTCCTACTCGCAACAAGGCCGGGGCGAGATGATGGTACCGTCCTCGCAGTACCCCTACAGCGAGCAGCAGAGTACTTGGCAGTTCTCCCCGAACAGCTCGAACAGCAACTCGGCGAGCCATTCTGGCGGAAGTCTCTCGTCCCTCCTCAATCCGAGCAGCAACGGCTATCCGTCGCGGCCACAACCTACGATCAACACCTCGTACGCCTCTCCGTTCTCGTCGATGCCCATGCACCCGGAACACCACAGCGCGTCCTCACTGTCCCCCGACAGCCGACCCACGACAGGATACTCGATGTCCTCCGTTTCTTCGCTCCCCCCGTACGAGGACGGCAACTCCGCCCATATGCACGGCTACGACTCGCGCCCGGGCTCGAGCCACCACCGCGCGCCTTCCCCCTCGTCGCGACCAACGTCCAAGTCCGGCTACCCCCCAGGCTCGCTGAGCGTGCGCCGCGCGCGGCGGCACAGCCAGGCGGTGAGCCCGTACCCAAGCCCCTATGAGCACCCCTCGTCCGGTGACGGTCAGCACCGCCCGTCCACGTCTCCGCAGCCCGCCGAGGATCACCAAGGCGCGATCCCCCGGGTCCGGAGCATGATACAGCTCCCGTCAGTCGATCCTTACAGCTTCAACTCTGGCCACGCTGATTTTGCGTACTCGGCGGCACCAGGCGCGGGTTCGATTGAGTCGCTCGACGGGGCAGCCGCCGGCGGGTGGAACGGCGGCGGCAGGCCGTCGACGACCTCGTCGTCGATCTCCGCCGCGTCCCATACGTCGTCGCAGGTGAACACGCCGCCCGTCGACAGCTACGGCGCGGGCGAGACGGACATCAACCGCTGTGAGTAATGCTCTAAATCTATTTTGTTTATTTCTATCTGTTGTCTCTCTCTTTCCCAGTCGTAGATCCTCCACATCCATGTTGTATCTTGTCTTTTTGGAATGTTCATGCAATAGCAATCGCTCACAAAATGGCTTACTGATCACCAGTCTTGCCCCAGTCTCGCCCGATTTTGGGTTCGTCCCGATGAACGAACACCTCCCTCCGCAGTACACCAAGGCTGTCGGAGAACCCTAAAAGGACGACTCGACGGGCGGTGTCGTTTGGGCGCGCTCGGTCACGTACTATCTTTCGTTCGCTTGCTGTCTTCGTTTCTTCCTCGCGTCCGTCGTGCATTTTGTCTTGTCCATCCATCCTCCATCTTTTCGTCTGTTCTTGCTGTGGACATTCTTCTCTTGCTTGTTGCTCTCTTGGTGCTTCCGTTCTGAACTCTTTCTCTCCGGCTGTGCAGCCGGAGCCACTGTCGGTATTTCCTGTCGTCTGTATACCTTTGCCCACCTCGTTGTACACCACCCACCCCGTCGTCGCCGTGTCGGTTGGCATGACCCCCTCCCTACATAAATCGAGCCGTTAATTAGCCAGCCGTGACGAGCGTGACGCAGGGGCCCGCGCCTGCAGATCGGCCGAGAGGATGGACGGATGGAATGAATCGCAACGTTTCCAGGAAGACTCGCCAACAGAAGCTTCTGATCGGGATTCAAGCGGCCCATGCCCGCAAGGCGTGCTAGCAACTTGCAAGGCGATTTGCCTCCGGGGCTAAATGAGGGATGTCCGGAACAAACAACAGGGTAATCAGCCCCCGGACGTTCGCGGCGTCAGTGATTTCCAACTCCATCAACTCCGTCTTTGCCTAAATTCCAGGGTGCTCCGCGCGTTCCACCACCGACGGTTATCGACTGTAGCTCCTTTTGCCGGAATGGAATGGAGGAACGTCTGCACGCCTGATGGACCCATGGTCACGCTCACAGCCACAACGTACCCCGACAAATGGGTGGCATTCCCGAAAACTACATACCAACACAGTGTACACATCTACAGAATGCGCGCCGTGCACAGGCGCCCCCATTAGAGTACCAGTGGCTCGCCATCCCCACAAGCCACGAGATAAAAAGAGATAAGGGAGTGTACATAAAAATACTCCAACGAGTCCAAAGTGTCCTCTGTCCGTGCAGTAAACAAACGAAGGAACGGATGGGTCCGCCCATCTAACTGAGACTCCGCGGAACCAAATCGGCGCGCCGGAAGGGCGACTCCGCCATCGCCTGGCCGCTTTCCAGGTCGTCGGGATCACCCGATAAGAATGCACGCGCCTCCTCGCTATCATGCGGTGGCGCGTCGTCGTCGAGCTCCTCGTCGACCGCCTTGCGCGCGACGTACGACAGGTACACAAAGATCGCGACGCACATGACGACGCCCACGACCGTCCACGCGCGTGCAACCATGTCCGCGCCGCCCTCGCCCTCCGCGGCGTGGTAGTCCTTGAAGGAGTGGATCGACGCGCCGACGCCCGTGTGGATGATGACTTTGAACAGTGACAGCGCCGTGCAGACGGTGTACGTCTGCAGCGTGAGCGTCGGGGACGCCGCAAGGAGGCAGTTCATGACATTGTAGGGGTACGGCGCGAGGCGGATGAGGAAGAGGAGCTTTGGGCGCTTCTCGATCGCGCGCACGACGCGCTTGATCGTGATGGTACAGGAGAGCCAGCGGGAGATGGTCTCGCGGAGGAGAGTGCGGGAGATGATAAATACAGTCAGCGCGCCGGTGAGGGCTGCGAAATACGAGATGATAGCGCCGGTCCAGGGACCAAAAGTATATCCTGATAGGATTATGAGTGTTGAGTACAGAGGGATAGGTGCTGAGCGAGGGATCTCGGTTAATTCGATCGTTCATTGTAGCGGTAAATTGATGACGTACGGAACGTAGTGAGAAAAATAAGCAAGAACATAACTGCATATCCAAATTGCTCGTCGAGTCGCAGCCAGACTGCGAGTTCATCAAGACCTGATAGGATATTGGATATTGAGCACACGAGTGCAGCGTGATTATCGATGATGCAAACTCACGTGCAAAGACTTCCTCCTTCCAAAACGCGATAGCAACAAGAAAAGCAAGGCTGGTCATACCGTACATGATTAAAGGGATCCAGGGCTTTATCAGGTTGGCTATCCGGAGTCCACGGGGGCGGGTGTAAGTTTGTGTCGGCCGGTAGAACTGGTGAGGGCCGAGTGTCGGTGCGCGGATGAATGGAGAGGGAAGTCCAGAGACGGATGTGGGTGTCGACGGGTACTGGCTCGACCGCGAGGAGTGCGCGTGCGGCAGGGGTAAGGATCGATGTGCGCCTGGGTGATAAGGCGAAGGATGTGTGTCGCGATTGAAAGGAGATGGTCGTAGGGGTGACGGTGAGCGTCGCTGCTGCTGCCGCTGCTCGCCGATATCAGCAAGCAGCGTCACCTCAGCCGCCTTTTCGTCGAATTGTACATGACGAAACGGCGAAGGCGGCCGCGATGAAGATGCGGTGCGAGCTGGAGAGGGATTAAGGGATTGTGGGTTACGAGACTCCATTTGGGAACCAGTTCCAGCTGAAGGCGACCGAGAGAGATATTATATGCGAGCAGGCCCAAGGGGGCGTTGCTGTGAAATATCGGGACGACGAAGGAGAAAAAGAGGAGGGAAAGAGAAATTCAGGTGGAAGAGCAGAGGATACTTTTATGCAGATATTGCGCAGCGCTAAAGTCGGTTTCAGGGGCAATTTCAGCTTTCGCACGCCGCAAATCACGAACGTGGTCGTCTCGGCCCCGTAAATTACATCGGTGGCGCTCTTTTATCTGTTCTTCATTTCTTGATAGGCGCATCAGTATTCTGGACGTCGCGTTATACGTTCTACGCCAAGGGTCGTACGACGAAGGCGCCCAGAAGACGAGCACGTAACAAATTCACGCTCGCGCGGAAGCAAAATCGTACGCTGCAGCTTGTACACGACACCGTAGCAGTCGCTAAGTATATCTGGTCGTTCCACGCGGTAAGCAGTCCTGCCAGCATACAAAAGCCATGCAGTCTATTGCTCTAATGCACATGCTCCTCATCATCCCTGCAGACGCCCCACACACCGTCCCGAACAGCCTCCCCGACATTTGCGCGACCCCGGCGTTCATCCGACAATAATGTTCACGCGACGCGCTTTCGCTCCAGCATATCGACGCTCCGTGCGGAATCGCCGACTATACAGCACGGGCGGAGAGCACCCGACGTCCACAAAATCGGCACATGCGCAATTTTACTCCGACTTGGTGCCTGCGATGATCCCAGTAGCCATCTTGGGCTCAGCCGTTTACCTCGTCAGTCTATCATTTCTTGCTTGACGCTCAACTGACAGCAGAATAGGGCCTGCAGTTGGCGCAGTCCATGTTTTCACATGAAAAGTATCTAGAGGAGGCGAGGGCGCGTATACGCGATCTAGAGGCAGAGGTGGAAACCCTCCGGGAGGAGCGTACCAAAGCTTCACAGCAGAGCGGACCTGCTCCCCGAAAATCTACGTGGTGGTGATCTTGTATGCCTTGGCAGTGCCCGCTGTACTATATGGATTTCCAACTGCCTAAATTATGCACTTACGGTCCGAAAGGCATTATCTCCGCATACACGCGTTGAATGGGAAAGGGCGTGGTATGAATTATGTGGGCCGCTCCCAAGATTACGGGCTCTAAATCTAATCTGCGCGACCGACAGTGCGAACCAATAATAGGCGAGGGTATATGAACGAGAGCAATTAGAACTTGAGGAGGGCTTTGACCAAAGCACTCTTCTGGCGATCATAGATTTTGGCAGAACTGCAATGGGCGACGGTTAGAATCGACGTAGGAATTGCTAGGCGAGGGGGACATTACCTGAGAACTGCTGCTGCGAGACCTGCAGAGGTACGCATGATATCCCGTCCTCGCTTAATCTTGAAAAGGTCATACGCTATATTGTCGTTAGCGGAATTCACAGGAAAATGTTTGTGCGGGAAGCGTACAAACGAATATCAAGTCCATGACGAGCTTGGCTCTGCCAATTTGGAGCCAGTAATCCTGCTTGTGCAGTCGACCGAGCTCCTTCTCGTCAAGCTTGGATGTAGTAGGTTTTGATTTGGCGGTAGCCCCCGTCATCGACTCTTTATACAGTCGCGACTCGACTACGTAAATTTGCACGGTTAAAAATGAATTGCCTCGAGATACGGGGGCATGCATACCGTCACGTTGCAAGTTCCCGATCATGCTGCGCTCGACGCCGTTCTCCACGAGGCCGACCAGGGTGGCGAGCAGCCAGCACCAGTCAGAGAAGCGTCCCGCACGGTCGCCCGTTCGTTGCCCTATGAGTCCAAGCCGCGAGAATGTGTACACATCATCGGCGATAGCGTGGACGAACCCGAGGAGCACGGGTGGTGGCGCGTATAATAATGCGTGAAGGAGCGGCCGAACGGTCTTTTTGGACGCCGCCTCGGTGGACTGCTCCGAAGAGAATGGTACAGACTGCTGCGCCATGATTGCTGTTAGAGGTGGAAGCCAGTTGAACAGTATAAGCAGCTTTCTACGGGCAGGTCAACACATTAGCAAACAATTCGCGCGTCGCAGGACTTGAAAGTACCTCGTGAAGGAGAGTCCAGACGCGGTGGACTCTAGACGCTTTACTAGCTCGGTGTCCCATGGACGGCGCGTCGTCTTGCGGAGGACTCTGTTCGACAGCCCCAGGTGAAAGAGTAGATACAGTTTTATGGAATATTGCATCAATTTCTGGGGTACGCGCGATGAGAAATATTCGACCTGCAAGAAATCACCCTGCACTCACAAAGGCCTTGTCTCTCCCATTGCTCGTAATGAGGATGTCTCTCCAAATCTCCTCCTTGGACACTCTCTTCTCGGCCGCCTTGACTCTCTCCTCTTCCTGGTCCTCTTCCTCCTCACCGTCTGCCGTCGACGCGTGCTCCTGGGTATCCTCTTTGTCCTCGTATATGCTGTTCCCGTACAGCGAGTGTGTATGCGAGTTGGTGGAGACATGGGACGTCCGTGGCGTCCGTGGTGGATGCGAGGACAGTGGGTTCATTTGAAACGAGGAATTGGTGTCGAATGGCGGTGCATAGAACGCAGTATCGTGCGCCGACGAGGACGACGGCGAGGGCATATGCCCCGACCCAGAATGCGGAAAACTTATAGAGGACATCGTTTGACAGCGCTTGCAAGCTCGACGCCGACGACTGAAATTGAAAGTGCCCGGCACCGCGCTGTAGCCGCCAGATTCACAGGAGAGCATCCAAAAGCGGCCAGACACATGTGTTTCCAAACACGCGCAAACATCCGCCGCGACGCTGCGCGGCCAGCGTCGATGATCTTGGACCAAATTCCAAGTCCAGCCGTGCATTGTGTCCTGGAAATCGTTTCTTTCTTTTTCCCATCATGACGACCTCTGGTCTGCGCTCGCCCCCTGCGCCTAGGTCCGATGCCTCGTCGCCGCGTCCAAAATTCGACTCGGACTTGCTCAAAGGCTACATGAAGAAACTTCTGGCTTCAACGCTTCAGGGCAACAACTGGCCAGAAATAAAAGAACGCGATCGCGTAAAGGCGTGGATAAAGGAGATTGGCGAACGCGTAAAGGAGAGGATGGTCGAGATACAGCCGAGGGGATTGTGAGTACAGATCGCGCCAGTGGCATTACGAATCGACGCGCTGATGCGTTCCCCGGTCTGCAGTAAATATATTGTCATGACCCAAATAAACGAGAACTTGGGCCAGGGTGGTCGGTGAGCGCGTGGTGTCTGCTTACGCCCCTCTGTACCGTTTGTGCTCATCCTCGTTACCTCCAGGGCCGATATGGCATGCCATTGGGAAGAGTGTGACACACTAGCGCAGGAGATATATTCTAATGTGAGCATCCACGCATCTATCAGAAAGTCTTGACGCTGACGGCATGCATCTGCAGGAGACCCTAATATGCATCTGTATTGCTTTCGCCGTTCGGACGCTATGATACTGTACATCCCATATTTCTCGCTCCGTCGGCTTTCTCCAGGTGTAATTAACGCGGACCACATACCCCCAAGGCGCCAGCCACCTCCAATGTACTTCGGAGATACCCACAGATAATGAAAGCAGAGTTCCGGACGTTCTGCCGCGTGCGGTAATAAGACAGGCTGGTCAGTGCGTGGGTCTTTCACAAAGCTCACGCTTTGTGATGTCTTCTTGCCGTTCATATCTTACAGTTTCTTCCCTCGCCACTGGAAAAGAATATGCGCAGGTTGGATCTGTTCTCTCGCCCTGGCCTACGTCAAATAAAGTCGTTTACGGTAACGTCCTTCGTTTGTTCGAGTTCCTGTCTTGGTCCAAAACCCGTTGACATGCCTCCCCCCTGATCACAGTATCGCCAATAGGTCTTGATTGTGACCTCTTAAGGTTTATCTTGGAGAACACGGGCCCCCTTCTCCGTACCCCGTGGCCACGATATCGGGAGCATCCCTTGGTGCACAGTGGACCTACAGAAGACCCTTTATCGGTCTATAGCCGCTAGCCGTTCATTTCATGGAGTGAGACAAAAGTCACCCGCAAATGTATGTAATCCCTGTCTTGCCCAAGCTTACGAGCTGCCAGCTGCCTTATTGGATTCTCACACATTCTCACAGAGTACCCGCGCGGTGGATTGGCTCGAGGACTGCATACTCGACGGTGAACACCCCGCCGTGAGATGGTCCGCTCCTCGCCATAGTGCGATAGCAATGTAGGTCCTTAAAATGGCTTCGCCTTCGACGCCTTCGTTGAACGTTGTCGATCGAAATATAGATGCTATTTGGGTGTGCGTCTGCCGCGGCGGCAATGGGCTATACTCGGTGAATGCACGTATACTAGCGCACTGGAGACGGCCCCTTGCAACGCGCGACACGTCCCCTAGCTTATCGCGAAAATCGAGCATATGATGCATCGATACTGTAGCTCTTCACTGGCCGCACGTCAGCTACCAGCCACGAGCATGATTCCAGGCGGGCCTTTGGATCGCTAGTGATCTGCATGAGACCGACCTCGGGGTATGATGTCCTACTCCTCGGTGCATTCTTTCCTCCTAATCTGCCCAGGGAATTTTCTGATCGTCTTCTAACTCTTACTGTATGCAGGCGTGCGGGAGGACCCCGGACACACAGACGAATTTGCGCGACAACGTTTGGGTGTGAAGACGCGGGGCTCGTGGGCAGAGAACGACACTTTGAGACGATTCTGCGTTTGTCACGCTGCATCTGAGGCACAGCCACTACAGCGTTGTGGCGTTTGCCTTTCCCCGCGAAGGTATGTCTCTTCCTTCCGTCGCTTCTGATTCTGGTCGTTCTTCCAGAGAAGATGTACGAGGGTGGCCATTGCATAAACATACCCGGCTAAAGGATCGTACGATGCGTTGTGATTACGACGCGCTTACACGTCTCGGAGCAGATCTCCATAGCACTGGCAGTCAGTGTGCGCCCTCTCTCCAATCATTACCCGTTGATTTCACCCTTTCGACGGCAGGTGTGATGACGAGGAGCAATGCTCAGAGCGTGAGTGCTCAGAGCGCCCCCGTGATGAATCAAAAACTATGCATTTGGGGATAACGATGAATCAACTCGAATCGCACACTATGCTCACCACCAAGCCGTGACGGAACATTGCACATGCTGCTTGTGCAGTGTTCCATATGCTATCAACGCAGTGCGTTAGGGGTGCGATCAACGTATATGGGATCCTCGGACATTCCTCGATTCGATGAGACGCACCTGTGTCACGCAGCAGATCAATCATTGCTGTTATTCAAAAACCTTAACATGGACTAACACATTTCGGCGGTGTAGCCCCATGCCCCATGCTGGCCACTACACCGATTTGATTGCTCGCTGCTATCCTCGGAATGTTCTCACCGTGTGCAGATGGGCTGCGGCCGCCCCCTCCGAACGTAACGTTAACGCGGGAGCCCGATACATACATGGCGCGCTGTACCGCCGCTGTATTGTGGGCGTGACCACCTCCTGTTGCAAAGTAGGGGCAAGGTGAGCAGCTGCCTAGAGGCTTGCCGTAAGCGCGTAAGCACTCATGCGCGGACTCGCAGAAACGGCCCCCTCCCTTATCTTACTCCGAGCTGGCAAGTGAATGAGTTCATGAAAAGCTGTAAGCTGCTGTAAGACCCTCCTCCTAAGCCTCCGCCAGCTCGGTCATCGAGGAGAACCGGGAGCAAGAAAACTCGTTCGTTATTAACCGTTATTAACCGGGATGCTTCCCTAGAAGGAAGACCGGGCCTAACCGTTACAACCAGTAAGAAGAACAGTTGTATGAAATTTGGAGACTCAAGAGTATCGTATCGTTGGTTTACTGTCGGTTTGACTGGACGGATTTCAATCCAAATGGGCATAGACCAAGGAACTGTTCTGAGCGGCGGGCAACGGAGGTGGCATTAAGGTTACAATCCGTACACAAATTAAACCGTCTTGAGTAGTCATGCACATGCCTAGTATACATAGCGAACTGGGTAACAAAACAAATCGTTATTCGGCAGTCGATGAAAATGACAGAGCACTCACACTCAGGGTTCTGCTTATCGGTAAGGTCATCGAAGGCATGTTTGTGCGCAATTTGATCTGTCTATGAGCACGGTTCGTGAATACGGGGTGACTGAGAACGTTGGTACAAGGGGGTGCCTACCACGTGTTCCCCGGTAGTACTCGTCGGAGGGAGCTTTTGTGCGCGCCTCTTCAGGACATTCTGACGCATGAGATGGATGCGCAGAAGAACGATGACAAGAAGTTGAATGCCGTAGACGATGATGTGCACCACAAACGCCTTCACGTAGCGAGGGCCATCGTTCGCGCGAAATACTACAGGTGTGCAACAATGTGAGCAATATAATAGACGTAGGAAAGCAGAATAAATGGCACCATACCTTGAGGGCCGACAGCGTTACCCACAGCCCAAGCACTAGTTTACGGAAGGTTGGACAAACGTTGGGAAAGATGGAGACTAAGTGGCTTACACGAAGACAAGTGTAGAAGCGATGACCTGCTTGGTGCGTCCTGCAACGTTTCCCGACATAATCGCCAAGTTCAGTACAGCAACAGCGCCATACCCCTGCGTGCAGCTGTAGGATACAACACCCTATAAGATCATCAAGTACATCATGATCGCTAGATACTACTCACTAAAATGCTAGGAGCAGCCCGACTTTGGTATGAGGGCTAGTTGGAACGGCTGGGGTCGAGAATTAGCACCTGAGAATATGCATCGATGGGGAAACATACTGAGGAATACTACCGTGCCTGCGATGTTAGGCAAGGTGTAGAGCTATTGAGCACGGTCTATGGTGAGCGAGTGCTCGTCAAGGGCTTGCTTCGGCTTACGAAGGCGAACAACAATTTCTGGTTGTATTTTTTGGACAGCCATGCGGCACTGAACAAGAAAATTATGGTAATGCCGCCCTGGGCTATGGCGAGAAGGTAAGTTTGCAAGATCGTGAATCCCTACGTCGCAGCGTTTGAGCATGACGACATCGTAAATCACACCCAATATCGACTCACGAAGGCTTTCAAGATTATATTTGAGAAGGCGCCCAGTCCGCCGGTAGGCAATGCGTTGGTGAAAGAAATGAGGACGACCGCCCATACCGTCGGATCCATGATCGCCTCGTCTGTATGGTAATCAGAAAGGATGACCGATACCCAGAGCCCACGACTTACAAACTTGGTACATCTAAGAAAGGGCGAGCAGGTCAGCTCGACGCATGGTAAACGTCAGTACCCCCGCTTACCTTGAACTCTCGATTCTGAATTCCAGTCTCATTTTCACGGACTCTCTCAGCCATCAGCAATCTGTCTTCGGGAGAAAAGCATTTCGCGCGGAGGGGACTGTCCGGAAGCCACCACAAGATGAACAATCCCCAGACAAACGTTAAGCATCCAAGCAGCTGTTCAACAGTAGATGAGAGTTGCGACAAATCCGAAGTTTTAAACAGTACACGTACCGTGAATAAGATTTGCCAGTTCTTCAGCGCTGCGTGTTGGATATGTTGGATGCCATACGCAATCAGACCCCCGACGCACTGCTGGAAACCGTTCATAGAGTAGAAGGCTCCGATAACGAGAGCCTGTTCTTCCCTCTTATACCACATAGTAGACCTATATAGGTGAGATCCAGTCTTCAGTATCATAAGGAAGCACTGCACAAAACTGCTTACAAGAACACGAAGGCAGGCTGACAGACGCATTCGAATATACCCAGCAGTGTTCGAACAATAACGAGACCTGTGAAGTTCTTGCAGGCTGCTGTGAAGGCTAACACAGCACCCCATGCACATACACTGGGTACAGTCGCTCATTAGCAATGTTTATGGGCACATTCGGACGTGTAGACACGCACTTAAATGCAAGGTATTTCCCAATTGGAAGTCGCTGCAGGAGCCTATTCGCAGGCAGTTCCCAGCATAGACTATAGCCATATCAATCAGTCGCGTTACGGAATGTATTACGTCCGTCGACATACATAGCAATGTACACTGTTGAGGATCTGTTAGCATAAGTGCGGGCCTACGAAAACGAATGCGAGCCATACCACAGGTGGTCAGCCAGGAGTACTGCTGTCCCTCTAGATGAGTGTCCGTTACGATGCCCATGATGGATGCAAAATTGAGGGTTCTAGAAAGCGACTCCGCATTTATGAGCATATGGACCAGACGTTTCCCGCGAGCTTACCCTTTGTCCAAGGTTTGCTGGGCAATAATATTATTGACGGCAACGTACGAAGCAGCATAGTACTCACGGCAAAGTAAGTCACCACCATGACCACCAGTACGCGCTTGTGTATCATCCATCTCAATCGTACATTCGTCGCGTCGTCAATCACGATCTTTGCAGCGTCGGCCTGATTTTCTGCAAAGAACTGCGCGACTTCAGCGTCAATTCCCGCGGCTGGGGCTACTCGTGCAAAATGGTGAGTGAGAAATAGGCGCTCTATATAAAACTAAGCCGGAAAGACGTACCCGCCACCGACGTGGGCGAGGCATTGGAGCTCCTCAAGGAATATAGATCCTTTTCCACGTCCTCGACAAACTCTGTCCGCACAGTAGTGCCCTTCTGAGAGGTCGCCATGTAGTACGCAGGCAGGTTGAGAAAAGTGCAGCAAGTTGCACAAGCTGATAAGGACCACTGCAGCGCTCCTACATAATGCACCGGTATTTTGTGGACGGGCTTGGGCCCCATGACCAGCTAGCCGCTATCCAGAACCAGCGAACATAAGTACACCTGATTGACGGTTGACCTAAGTGTTGGAAGAACCGGTATGATTTGAATCGTTAGATTCGACCCCGTGGGGTATGTCTTCGGTTCCGGTGATAATGCGGGGTGCGCGGTCCGGCTATCCCTGGCGATCCGGAAACAACTGGGACTCTGCCAAGATATAAACACTGGGCGCACCATCCTCTTACTTATAGTCAGATAACGTTCAACGCCGTCCCACATCTCAGAGTATCCATGTCTGCGGCAAACATAAACCCGCAAAAGGTGTCGTTGTTGAAGACGATCAGAAGTCTCATCAATTGCTTGGTGAACATCAAGGATGAGACCGGCGAGTTTTTAATGACCTTGGAGGATGGGCGAGTTATCGATACGAAGGGGTGGAATGACTGGGAGGTGAGTGAGCAACGGCGTCAGGCATTTTTTCGAGAGTTGTTGAGGATTTGCAACAGTGGACTCACGGAATAGGTCCAGCTTTCTGCAACGAGGCCAGTGAAGCGAGCTGACGGCCGTCCTGGGCAGGTTTATACGGGCTATTGAAGTTCCACGAAATTACGGGGGACAACGAACCGTTAGATGTAGCCCTCCGATGGTTCCACGACAGGTTTGCAGTGGGAACGACGAAGAACGTCAACACGATGTCTCCCCTCCTCACGGCTGCATATCTCCACGAAGCCAAACGCGCCGACTACCGCGTACATCTGGATTCGTGGGCAGAATGGGTCATGTACGACATGCCACGGACGGAGGAAGGGGGCCTGCAACATATCACGTACCTCGTCGAAAACCGCCAGCAGCTCTGGGACGACACCTTGATGATGAGTGTCCTGCCACTTGCCAAGATCGGGCTGGTGCTGGGCAGGCCAGAGTACATCGAAGAGGCCAAACGGCAATTGCTATTGCACGTCAAATATCTAGCAGACCCTCAAACCGGCCTGTGGTTCCACGGTGAGAGTTGGCCATCGTAGCCTCCAAGCGCGTTCTAACGAACCCACAGGATGGACGTTCGATGGCCGACACCATTTCGGACGCGCGCGATGGGGTCGAGGAAATTGCTGGATAACAGTGTCCATTCCTGATTTCATCGAGCTCTTACAACTGCCCCCCACGGATGGCCTGCGGCTCTTCCTTGTAGCGACGTTGACCGCCCAAATCGACGCGTTAGTGCGCCTCCAAGACGCCAGTACAGGCCTCTGGCACACGATCCTCGACGACTCCACGTCTTACCTCGAAGCATCCGCGACAGCAGGTTTCGCGTATGGCATCCTGAAGTCCATCCGCCTGCGTCTGATACCGAAAGAGGAACGCTATATAAACACAGCGAAGAAGGCGATAGATGGTGTCTTGCAGAATATTACGGAGAAGGGGGAGCTGCTGCAGGTGTCGTTTGGCACGCCGGTATTTGATGATCCAGAGGAGTACAAGCGTATTCCATTGACGAGCATGCCGTACGGACAAAGCTTGGCTCTGCTAGCGCTGACAGAGTACCTCAGAACGTTTTTGTAGATGATTCAGATAGATTCTGGTGTACTTGTAGACATCGTATGTGAGAGTTCTGGCTGGTCCTTGGTTGGTCGATCGAAAGTTGTCTTGGTGCGCGCGGAGGAGGCTCCGAGTCCCGATCGTCTCCTTCGACCGACGTCAACTTCAAGCAAGTCGACTTTTCTTTGACTCTCACTTATCTAGCCATAGCATAAGGGAACAGGACCAGGCACCATGAGCGGACTAGCCGACGAACTCCTCAACGATCTGGATGGCCTTTCTGACGGTGGAGACGAGGAATACGCGGAAGAACAGCCCGGACCCGAGGCGAGCACAAGCAACGGCGTGAAGCGCAAAGCCACAAATCAAGATGTCGAGATGTCTGACGAAGAGGAAGATGACGATGGGGATGTGGAGGGTGAGGGCAAAGTCGGCATGGTTTTGGAGGGCGGAGTGAAGCCGGCAGACGAGCTCGATGTGGAGGACGTGCAGCAGATGGATCTCGGCGGGGTCGAGGATGTGGGCAAAATCGCGAAATTAGAGGGGAGCAAACGCATGGCCGATGTCCTGAAGGTACGCACGGTCTGTACATGCTCTTCTATGTACTGATCTTGCCTGGTCATGTAGGAAATCGAGAAATACAAAGAGCACCCAAGCTCCCCAGAGACTATGGCGTTGCCTGCACATTTGAATCCTGAGTACAAC
This sequence comes from Plicaturopsis crispa FD-325 SS-3, assembly GCA_000827205.1. Lineage (NCBI taxonomy): Eukaryota > Fungi > Basidiomycota > Agaricomycetes > Amylocorticiales > Amylocorticiaceae > Plicatura > Plicatura crispa. The sequence goes on from KN832554.1 coordinate 2,019,585, forward strand.
CTTATCGTACAGGCAAACAACCTCTCCGTTGATGTCGACAATGAAATCTTGGTCGTACACAAGGCGAGTTATATTGCTGTAGCTAGCGCCTACTTACTGATTGGCATGCATTTTCAGTTCATTCGCGACCATTACGCGCCCAAATTCCCCGAGCTTGAGCAGCTCGTAGCAGACCCCACTATGTTCATCCGCTCCGTGCGCGTCCTAGCCAACCACGACGACCCAACAAAAGTCGATCTCGCAGGCGTCCTCCCGCCCGCAGTCATCATGAGTGTCCTCGTCACCGCGACCACGACATCCGGCCAACCCTTATCGGACGCCGAATGGGCCGCCGTCGAACGCGCGTGCGATCTCGCGGACCGGCTGGAGGAGGCGCGCAAGAAGGTACGCGGGCATGCATGCTTTTTGAACGGGTCGCGGTGCTGACGGAGTGCGCGCCGCAGATTTTCATGTACGTCAGCTCAAGAATGAATGTCCTTGCACCGAACCTATCCGCTATTGTTGGCACAACCACAGCTGCGAAGTTACTCGGAGTCGCAGGCGGCCTAGGCGGGCTCGCGAAAATGCCATCGTGTAATGTCCATGTGAGCTTCATGGAGTTTTTGAACGGTTTTGAGGAGCGCACTGATTGACCCAAATCATCGGCAGCTACTGGGAGCACAACGAAAAATTGCTGCGGGCTTTTCGTCGGCGACACAGCGCAAGCACACTGGATTTATCTTCCAGTCCGACCTCGTCTCTCAGACGCCTTCGGAATACCAACTCAAAGTCCAAAGAACTGTCGGTGCCAAAGCTGTCCTTGCTGCGCGGATGGACTTGGAACGACAGCGGAGAGATGGTCAGTTCCCTTGACGTTCAAATGCATATAAGCTTAGCCAATGCATCTCTACTTAGGCACGTACGGCGAAGGTTTGCGAGATAAAATCGAGAAACACATCGACCGACTCGCAGCGCCTCCACCATCCAAAGTCACTAAGGCCCTTCCCATACCGAACGACGGTCCGAAAAAGCGGCGCGGCGGTAAACGGTGAGTCTCATCGCGTCTAAACGTCGGATACACGAAATTGATGCAGTAATGGGTAGGGCGCGCAAAGCGAAGGAAGCGTATGCTCAGACAGAACTCCGGAAACTTCAGAACCGCATGACGTTTGGTGAGGCTGAGGAGGAGGTCGGCGCGTTCGACCAGACGAAGGGGTTGGGCATGATCGGCGCGGGCACTGGCAAAGTCAGAGCTGGCATGGGCGAGGCAAAATCGCGAGGTCCGTTTCTTCTCATTTTCGTTCCGGTGTCCATCGAGTCTAACCTATTCTTTCTTTCTAGCGAAAATGTCGAAATCAAACAAATTACGAACTGCTGCGCTCACGCGGGCTGCGCAGGCTGGGGGCACGCAGACGTCTGGGACTGCGACCTCGTTGACGGTCACACCCGTGCAAGGTGCGTGTATGCGACACCTGTAGAGTGTCGTAGCCTCACCTGTTTCGCGTTTCGCGTAGGCTTCGAGCTAACAAACCGCTCCGCTGCGGCTGCGCGCGTGAAGGAGGCCAACGAGCGGTGGTTTGCAGCGGGGAGTTTTTCATTTGTGGGTCAAAAGGGTGGCAACTGAGTAGGTCTTGGCTAACGTCGCGTTGTCTCACCGAGGTGTGTCCTCAATGCCTTATACTTTATATCATGTAACTTCTCTCCCAGTGGTCCAATGTGATTGCCATAATAGAAAGACAGACCGGATTACTACATGCTAAGCACTAGCGACTGTTGGTACAAAGACGTCGGTAAGACGCCCATATAAATGAGACGATGCGGAGTGTATGAGGGATGCGTGGGGAAGTAGCCAAGAGCGATGAACGAGGGGCGGGGCACAGACTTAAGCCTGGCCTGGGTGTGCGGTGGCGACTGTCTCGCCTGTTGCAGCACTCTGCGACACATCAATGAACCCTGCCGCCTTCTTGGGGTCGGCCATAGTATCCCGCTTCTTCTTGTAATCCCGGATGGCAGAACGAATGGCATCCTCCGCGAGCACTGGATAACGCGCAGACTGGTCAGCAAGAGGACGAACGGATGCGGACAGTAGACATACTGGAGCAATGGAGCTTAACAGGGGGAAGACAGAGCTCTTTTGCGATTTCTGTGTTCTTGATTTTCCCTGCCTCCTCCAGCGACAATCCCTTGACCCGCTCAGTCATGTACGAGCTGGACGCGATGGCGCTTCCGCATCCGAATGTCTTGAATTTGACTTCAGAAATAATGCCCTCCTCGTTGACCCGAATCTGCAATTTCATAACATCGCCGCATCTGCGTGCGAAGAAAATTGTCAGCGGCCGCATCTACTCCGAACGACGGTAAGAAACATACGCAGGTGCGCCTACGAGACCGGTGCCAACGTCAAAGTCGTTCTTGTTCAGAGAACCAACCTAGGCGTTCAAAAAATGTGGCTATCAGATAAGCGGCCCAGCCAGTAGCAAACGAGAAACGCACATTTCTAGGCTGCTCGTAGTGGGAGATGACCTTTTCGTGGTAACCCCTTGCGAGAACAGGACGCAAGTTAATACGGCTGGCAGCGCGGGGTGCAGCAGCGTTGAGAACTGTTTTCGAAATGGCAGAGCGGAACATGGTGGTGGTGGTTGCGAAAGGGAAAGTGTTGGAGGGAAACCAATGACGCCCCTCCGTCTTTCATTGGCTGTCGGACACCGGCTAGCGGGGATTCAATCCTCAGCCAATCGGATCTCTCGCTCGCTCACCGCCGCGGGTGACGTTCCCCCGCCGTCTGTGAAATTCCATCCGTGCACAAACGTGCTATGTAAGGCTATGTACCGCGCACGGTCAGTACGCCGCAAATTGCGTGTGGGAGGCAGACACAGGTATTGTAGTTGACTTGAGGTCAATAGCAAGTCAATAAACCACCCTTTCATCTTGTGTCTTACAAGAAAACGGATTTGAGTTGCCGAAGGGACGTGTCATTGGTAGAACGGCAGCAAATCAGCTTCAGTCAGACAAGATGCCTAAGTTTAGATCGCCCGGAGGTTTGTACTTCAAGTTGCTCGAAAGTACACCGTACGGTGGTAGGTATATGATACCAGTACAAGCTAGCGCGCACAGTTACTCTTCCGTAAGCACCCCTGGAGAGAGAACAGTCGCTCACTTGTCAGGGCACACCGGGTCGTAAGATTGAACGGCTGCCTTCAATCCGTGCGAGACATCATACCGAAGAACTCCGATTTCATCCCGACGCAGTGTCCGTATCCTCCAATCCAAAGATCTGCCACAACAGGTGAGGTTGCCCGAACGGCCGCTCGCTTCCTAGCAACGTGCTCGCCGCCTCGTATCCGCTCCGGGGCTTGCGCACTTCCTCGCAGACCTGAGCATACCCCCTCGCCAGCCTTTCCAGCGCCTCGCGGTGTATGCGCGTGTGCAGACGCTGCACAGTGAGCCGTGCGAGTCGCGGAGAGTGCACGACCTCGAGGCCGGACAGCCAGAGGGAGAACTTGTGCAGGGAGGACTGGAGTTGTTGCGGCTGGGTAGCGCCGAGGCGGGAGAGTATCTCGGAGGGCTGGAGCGTGGAGACGGTGCCGATGACATCGTACATAGACGCGTCGTGGAAGATGTTGACGGTCTATTAGGCGGTTTCGTTAGGCGTGTCTAGGCGAGAGTAGAAGTAACGCGTACATGGTCCTCGATGAGGTCTTGGACGCGCTCCTCGATGATGTCTTGCACTTTTTTTCGCTTCTCTCCCGTAAACGAAAAGGCCTCCAGCACACCCTGTGCAACAGTACTGATCAGTAATTGCTCTGCGGAAATTTCACAAAGGGCCGGATTACATACCTCCAGATACGATAAGCAGTTCAGTACAAAGACGGCCTTGTCCCAGGCCGGTCTCAGTCTTCTCTTCTCCTCGCTCGAGGCAATGATCATATCAACCGTTGGATCGACCAGCACGTCGAGGATGCGCTTGAACCCGGCATCGCGTTCCTCGGGGTCCTCGTCGCCAAGCAGCGACGATTCGTATACGGTCATGATTTCTCGCAATATCTGCGCCTGCTCGAGGATAACCGACGGTGGGGTTACTTCCGGGTCATTGAGATCCTGGACAGGCGAGTTAGGTAGCTGACGCGTGCTTCAGAGAGGCAATCGCGTACGAGAGGGACACGGGACATGGCGCGTCCTTGCGTCTCAATCGCGTCGTAGAACACTTTGTAGGCCACATCGGTAATTCTATTGCAATGTAGCTCAGTCAGCCGTGGATAGGATAGGATGGGGGAGACGCACTCTTGCAGTGTTGTCGATAAGAGAGCATTGTCTCCAATTGTTCGCCGCATAGTCAGCATATAAAATTGTAAGAGATTCGCAATTTTGTAGGAAATGATGCTGCTTTCTTGAGAACGGACTGTCTGCTGCACACGGATCTGAAGCGACGGGTGAATCCAATGACACGGGATCGATATGAAGTCGATGAATACCTTCAGCGGCACGCATAGCTTGCTGACCGAGCTGTCCATCAGTTCACGGATCCACTCATCCTCCTCGGTAACCCCAAACCGCCTTACACTTCCTACCATTCGACCATCTTGCCCCAATGCGAATAGGCCTTCCAGAAATTCGTGCTCGGCAGCGATTGCCTGATGCACCCACGCCAGCATGTCGCCGACGTAGCGCAGCGGGTCGTGCGCATGTAGTTCGATAGGACGGGGAAGGCCGGACGGCCCCCCGCGCGTGAGGGCATCCAGGAAAGTGCTGAGGAGCGTGGATTGTCTGGTTTGAGACAGGAAAGTGAGGGCCTCCCTGCAGACAGAAGTTCTGGTCAGAATCAACAAGAAGTTGCAGACAGACGCAACGTACGTGAGGAGTTCGGGGCGTTGGCGTAGCCGCCGCACTGCTTCGCGCATATTCGGGGCTACTTCCAGCTGCACGTCGCGGCCCATCCGTTGGAACTCATACGAGCACCACCGGAATATCTTCTCGTAGCCCTGTTCAAGGTGAGAAGATGTCGAGGACATGATATCCAGCCTAGCGCGCGCCGGTCATTGGAGAATCCTGTACAAATCGTTTTAGGCATACCCTGCTTTCGTAGGCCCATCTTCGCCCGCCATAAGTACTCGACAGTCGCTTCGAATGCGTTCAGTCTTGTCCATAGCTGCGAAGAATCGCCGACCCAGCGCGACATCGCGGGAGGTCAATGCCTCGACTTCCTCCTCGCTGAGAGTGAAGCGCGCTAAGAACAAGGAGACGATGGATTTTCGTGTCTCCACCTCCTGCCTGTAGTATCGCGTTCATTTGGAATACACACGGAAGTGGATAATTCATGGACCTACCGCTCTTCACGCAGACTTCCGGCTCGTTCCAGTAGAGACTTACTAGCTTCGTCAGTCAGTCGCAGTTGCGTTTCTGCTTCGTCGCAGCGGGAACGCATCGTAGTGATGTGCTCTTGCAATTCATCCAATTTCTGCGGGGACGAGCATACATGAATACATCGACACTGGCGTAACGAGTATATGGATGTTGGAACACACTTGGTCCACCTCCCCAAACGCGCTCAGGAACTGACGGCTCCCCTCCGCCAATTTGTTCTCCATGTCGCGACGCAGGTTCAGGCGTGCTTTGGCGGCGGAGTCACCGGGGACGTTCTCCGGGACCGCACTGCCAAGGGCGGGCCTGGCAGGCGCGACGTCGTCCTCGATGTCGTCGTCGTCTAGCTCCTCAGCATCCCGGTCAACCTCTTTGCCTTTCAAGGAGCCGCTGAGGGTAGACGGGGTCGCGTAGAGATCGGAGAGGGTGCGCAAAGCCTCCTTCGTAGCATCATCGTTGAAGCTGGTACCAAGGACTTTGTAGAGACGAAGCGCTACGGGATTCCGAGCCTGAGGTGTTCCAGTTGTTGTTTGTGAGGCAGAACCCAGAGGTGTATCAGGAAAGGAGAAGGAAGTGGACCGTGCAGACATTCGCTAGTGGTCGTCTCTAATAGAATGCAAAGCGCGTTCGTCCGTCGCGTCCATGTCCTTTACTTCATTCCTACGCTCAACGCCTGTACCGCCGTTTCGCTATGTCTTACTCTTAGCCGTCGCCATCCGCATTGGCCTCATATGGTACAGCGAATGGCACGATGCCCGCTCGCTGGTGAAATATACGGATGTGGATTATCGCGTCTTCAGTGACGCCGCGCGCTTTCTCCTCCAGCCTGGCGCGAACGGCAGTAACGTAGCTCAAGGACCATGGGGTTCATGGTTCCATATCGGCAAGTGTGTATTTATCTTTCTCCTCTCTGAAACAACCCGCTTAATTCACCTCGACAGCCCATACACACGGGAGACCTATCGGTACACACCGCTCCTGGCAGTATTGGTCACACCCAATGAATGGCTACACCCTTCCTTTGGGAAATACCTCTTTGCTGTATGCGACATAGTCAATGGACTCCTGATATACCAGCTGCTCCTTTCTGTCGTCCTACCAGGGAGAACGCTGCACTCTCCACCGTCAGGCGCCGCAAAGGTTCCCCCACAGTCGAAGGAGGAACAACATATGGATGACAAGAAAATAGCAACTGCCCTGGCTGCCCTTCATCTACTCAACCCGATGGTCTTTGCCATATCTACTCGTGGATCTTCCGAGGCAGTACTCGCGTCCTTCGTGCTATTGACTCTCTCCAGCGCGCTCCACGAGCGTTGGGACGTCGCTGCCGTGCTGTTGGGTCTGAGCACGCACTGGAAAATATACCCAGTGATCCACGGACTGGCTTGTTTGGCCGTTGTCGGACGCAGTCCTAAAGCGCCGAACACAAGACAGAGTCCGAAGGAATACCTGTCTACGATCGTGAATTACCGCACGATCAGGTTTACGATACTGAGCGCCACGACCTTCGCCCTCTTGGGCGTATCATGCTATCTTGTGTGAGTCCCGCTGCAACGTATTTTCAACACCATTCTGAGCACCCATCTCAGATGGGGATATCCCTTCTTGTACGAGACTTACATCTACCACCTCCACCGACTTGACCATCGACACAACTTTTCGCCGTACTTCTACCTCACTTACCTCACCTACCCTTCCAATGCGACCTCTGCAAACTCAGCGCCGCTGCCGTTCTTCCGGAGGGTCCTCCGGAGCCCGTTGACTAGTTTCGTTCCGCAGATGGTCCTTGCTCTGGGGACCGGCTTGCTCTTTGGACGGAGGAAGGATGACCTGATATTCGCGTGGTTCGTGCAGACCGTCGTATTCGTCGTCTTCAATAAAGTGTGCACGTCGCAAGTAAGTCAAGCAGTTGTCCAGCGCCTTCATTGCCCTCATCATCGCGTTTCTCAGTACTTTCTGTGGTACCTGACCCTCCTTCCCCTCCTCATCCCAAACCTGCACATGAGCGCGCGACGAGCGCTGCTCTATATCGCCGTGTGGGTTGGGACACAGGCACTCTGGCTCAGTGAAGCCTATCGACTCGAATTCCTTGGGGAGAATGTGTTCTACAGTCTGTGGCTGAGAAGTTTGGTATACGTTGTCGGAAATTGCTGGGTGCTCGTCGGGATCATGTCGTCTTACAAAAACGTATCATCATGATGAGAAGGATAATTTGGTTTGCATTAAGACCTGGTGGTTACAACGTCGCAAGTAAAAAGGATGTAGTTAGCGATAGCTGGATTGCATAGGATGGATGTAGGAAAGGTCTGACACTCCAACACCACAGACCCGTCAGAAAGACAGGCGGTGTACAAGTTCTTTTACCCGGCCAGGCATTCCTCTGCGCATAACCGAATCGCCTCGTCCTGTCTGGGAATATGAAGGGCGGGCACTGTCTAAGGAGGTTGCGGTGAAGGAAACGCAGATGCAGAGAAAAGGATTTTATAGTCGGCGCGATGTTTGGCATCTATTTGGACAAAGTGGCGGCACGTAAGTATCCTGCACGGTCCTCCCAATTCTAAGTAACAGAGAACGGTACAGACGCTGGTGGGTAACAGAGCATACAAAGCGACTACGAATGACCATAAACGCACAGTAATGTCGCGCCAATCGTCCGACACCCTCCCGCCGACTGCCCGTGCTATCGCCCTCCTGCTCGCGTCGACACCAACCGTGCAAGATGCCCAGCCCGGTGTCCTCCACCAGCTCCTCGAGTTCTCGCACCGCTATACCGCGCAGGTCCTCAGCGACGCGCTCGTGTACGCCGAACACGCCGGCCGCAGCGGGAAGATCGAGATGGACGACGTCGTCCTCGCGGTGCAGGCGCGCGTCGGCTGGGAGTTTGGCGGACGCGTGCCGAAAGAGGTGCGCAGGTACACTGCAATGTGGGCTGTGAAACTGACGGCTTGTTTTTCGAATAGTATATACTATCGTTAGCAGCGCAGACGAACGCTGTGCCGTTGCCCGCGGTCCCAGAAGTGTTTGGCGTACGGCTACCCCCTGCGTCCGAATCGCTGACTGCTGTCGACTTCGATCTTGTGCCGAATAAGCCGCCGCCAGGCGTCAAGCTCTATGACGAGGAGGTCGAGGAGATTGAGGAGAGCGAATCGGAGGAAGGGGGCGAAGACGATGAGGACGAGGACGATGAAGATATGGAACCGGCCCCGATACCTTCTCAAAACAACGGCCAAGACTACGCCATGCACGATGCGGGGAGCCTTCCGCCGCCTGTGAGCGCGATGCAGACGCCATCGGAGATGGGTGCGCCGGATGGCGAGGCCGAGGAGGGCAGCGAGGAAGAAGATGGTCTGTTTGCCGGGGGCGACGAGGAAGAGGAGGAAGAGGAAGCAGATGCGATGGAGGAGGTGCAAGCAGCGGTCAACGGGACAGTGAACGGGGTCAAGCGGAAGCTGGTGGAAGAGGACGATTACGACTAGACTTGCGCCCTTTGTTCTTTCAAATGTATCTTACAGTCACCGTCTTGTCATAATATGTTGATAATATGTATTATTTTTCGTCCATGCCGGCCCCATATAACAACTGAGTATAAAGAACGTCTCCAGAAAAAGCTCGCGCGAGTCCGCAAAGGAATTGTCGCAAAGGGTATAGCATGTAGCATAAAAGTACCATCCATGTCATCCTTTCACGATGATTGGGCTTTCTGGGCAAGCACGGCCAGCAGGACAGCCATGAGGGCGAAGAGGATTAAGAGGATAGTTCCCCAAGCTATACGGAGAAGCACATTAGCATGCAGCCGATACACTGGAATGCGACAAATGGGCTACTTACATTGCCCACCGAGCGACTGTGGTATTGTCACGACGCGAACAGTGTTATCGACGCTGCCAGAAACGAGAAGAGTGGAGGTCGGGTTGAAGCGGATCGCCGTCGGCGGGAAATCGTGCGCTTTCAAGATCGTCAAGAGCGGCTATGAAATTTGTGAGCTAAAGAACAGACATATGCACGGAAAAAGTATTGCACTGACACTTAGGGAGGTCGCATCCAACACGCCGATGGTATAATCAGACGATCCGTATGCCAGCCATTTGCCATTTGAGCTGCATCATCCGCCCATGAGTTTCGTGGATGACTAGCAACAGACGTAGGACGCACCTGATGTCGAAGCATGTAATACCTTTGTCGCCCACTTTGCGCAGGGCAAGTGGCTTCCACGTAGACGTGCTCCATTTGCACACATACGCTTGGCGGGGAATAGCCTTCGCCTTGGTACTCCGCGAACGCGGTGCGGGCGTTGTATTCAGCACCGTGTACAGTGTGTCCTCATCCGTCGGGTGGTATCTTACGCCCTTTCAGCCGAGGATATTGTGATTGCATTTAATGGGCATACCTCGCGGCACGGAACGTTGCACCTACGCCACCAGGAAGTGTGGGCAGGGCAACGGTTTCGAGAAGCTCCAGCTGGTTCAGCGGTATCTCCTTCTGTTTCCCTTTCTTGCTTTTGGATGTGCTGCTTGCCGAAGGCACCGCGTAAAGAAGGAGGTTCGTCGTGGTTGCGACGAGGAGCTTGACAGAGGTTCCAATCGAGAACGTCGCGTCGTAAATCTCGCCTTGTGAGACTTTGAGAGCTTCGGCGACGGGTAAGAGGGAAGGATAGGCCAGCAGGGACAACTATAGCCGCAGGTAAGTTAAAAAAACGCGGTAAGAGAGAAATATGAGAGGCGCACGTATTTGCTCCCAGCTACTGCTAGCAATGTGCCGTCCGGAGACAACGTCGTCACTTTCTGTGCGGAGGTTAGAAAAATACGTGTGCATTCGACTGTGTTACCCACCTGGTAATCTTCCACGTCACCTGTGTTCAGCGTGCCTTGCTTTTCTATCAGCGCGAGCCTGTACAGAAGATAGAGCGATTAGCGGGACGCCCGAGAGGAGAAGGCAGAGAGACCGCCTACTTATTCTCCTTGATGCCAAAGACGCGACAATTCTCGTTCTCGCCATTCGCAAGTTTCTCCAGCGTACTGTTAATTCCAGCGACGAACTCTTTGGTCTGCCAGCGATTGAGGGTCAGTGGCAGAGTCAGCGGGTCGATCGGTGGCATTGCTTACCTCCAAATTAGCAGCTATACTCATGGGCGCATCCTCCTCCTTGTCCATTTCGAACTCGTCCACCAAGTCGAGAGACCTGTCGTCGCCGACATTGTATAATCTCTGCGCTGCAAGTTTCAGGGCCCATTTCAAGCAGACATTACGCGACGCACCAGCTTGTTCTTGATCCCGCTCTTCGACGCGCCCCCACCTGCGCCCAGCACAAGTTCATTTGCGGACAAGAAAGCCGCAGAGTATACGGGAAACGAGGGAAGCTGGTGGGGTGTATGTCGCGCACGAACCATTGGACGTAAGCTGTATAGCAGGTGTATAATTTAAGTCTTTGGTAGACACGCACGCAGAGCTCGAGCGAGACGTACCACTGCTCCCGGCGACGTGGCCGAGGAATTCTTCCTAAACAGGCATCCCGGATCTCCGTAGCCGATCTCCTCAATTAACAGGTATTGGAGTTCCTGATAATTATCGACGCAAGGCAAGCCGCAGCCTCCTTCACCTCGAACACTCAAGCATGCACCCATGATGGCCCCACCGTCCCATATTCAAGGCTTCGTCGCCAATCTCAACGGCGACATGGAAGTCGAGCTCCCAGAAGTCACCACCGCGAGCGTCATCGGCATAACAGTCGCCATCGCCGGGAACGTGCTCATATCGCTCGCCCTCAACGTCCAGAAACTCGCGCACAAACGGCTGGAGCGCGAAAAATACGACCGCGCTCGCGATAGGATTGCTAGCGAGCGCGAGGCTGCAGCGGAGCCGAATGCGCCGGCTGCAGGAGGCCCCGGGGAGCTCGACAGCGTGTCTGAGCTCGGGACGGAATCGACACCCACGAATGACGATGCCGGAGAAAGGGATCCGTTAATATCTACTCAACCGCAGGACCCGGGAAGGAACTATGGCTCGAGGTCCACGTCTGTCCCGAGTAGCAGTGATCACCCGCAGCGGTCAGAATCCAAAGACGCGAAGCCGAGGCAGGCACTTGTCTCGATATTCAACCCTTTCGGATTTGGACGGGGACGCGGCCGTCGACAGGAAGCTCTGAGCTTCCACGACGATACAGAGTCGGGGCGGCTCCTTCCTGTCGATGTGATTGTCGAGGAACCTCCAACGAACGGGAAGAACGGGAAACATGAAAACGGAATTGCACTGACGGATGAAGAGGATGGAAATGAGAGTGACTATCTCAAGTCGAAATTATGGTACATTCTGCCGTTAATTCATTGCAGACTTTATCTTACGGATATACATCCCGTAGGTGGTTAGGTTTCGCCCTCATGAATGTGGGCGAACTAGGAAATTTCATCTCCTACGCGTTTGCACCTGCCTCAGTCGTAGCTCCCCTTGGCACCGTAAGTTAACATGATATGGTTTCATCCGATACATATTCATCTTCCCTAGTTTGCACTCATGGCCAACTGCATCTTTGCACCTGTAATGCTCAAAGAGCGTTTCCGGAAGGTACGCAGCATCGTCACCTCCATGTACGCTTAATTTGACTTCATGCGCGGCTTTTCTTCATTAGCTAGACCTCATCGGTATACTCATAGCCGTCATCGGTGCAGTGACTGTGGTCCTCGCATCGAATACGTCCGACGTCCGACTTGATCCTGTAGGGCTCCTGCGAGCTATCTCGCAGCGTGTCTTTATCGTGTATGCGTGCATATATGTAGCTGGCGCAGCTGTCCTCGCTACTTTGAGTGCGGGGGAAGCTGGTCGGCGGTATGTGTTCGTCGACGTCGGATTATGTGCGCTATTTGGTGTGTAATATCTCGCATCCTTCCTTTCGTGTAGCACTCAATTTTGTGTATATTGTCAAGGCGGATTCACGGTGCTGTCAACGAAGGGTGTCTCTACCTTACTTACACTAGAATGGATTGATATGTTCACGGAGTGGATCACCTATCCAGTTATCATCGTACGTACATTTTGCGTACTTGATTAACTGAAGTCCATACTCATTTCTAGCGTAGGTTCTCATCGGGACAGGTGTTGGCCAAATACGGTACCTTAATCGTGCCCTCATGCGGTTCGACAGTAAAGTACGTGCTCACTTCATTTTCGCGATAGATTTGGGAACGATTAATTTACGCGCATCGTCAATTTACCAGGTCGTTATCCCCATCCAATTCGTCCTGTTCAACCTCTCTGCCATTGTTGGTTCCGCCATTCTATATGGCGACTTCAAAAAAGCCACATTCCACCAGTTCATCACCTTCCTGTACGGGTGCGGCGCGACCTTTGCGGGTGTCTTCATCGTCGCGTGGGGGCCCTCGTCCGCCGACCTTGCTGCAGAGGACGGCAATGAACACAATGCCTCCACAGCAGTCAGCGAAGAGGATACACGGCTGGGGACTGTTGGTCGTAGCCGGACGCGTGCGACGCTCCTCTTACCTCCTGGTACCAGAGACGGCTCCGGCGCCGCCACACCAATACTGCGGAAGAAGCACAGTGCCGTCGGGGTGGGGCTCTCGCCCGCGCAGCACCTGCTGCTCGTACACACCCCGCCGCACGAGGGCTTCGTGTTCCCGACGCGCGACGGATATGGACTGCCCACTCACCGGCCGCTGCTGAACCACGCGCCGAACCACAACTCGGACCCGAATCTCGTGCGCGGAGACCCGTACGTGGAGCCGCAGTCTGCGCCGGACTCGATCGGGCGGCGGCGTGCGGTGAGCGCGTTTGGGGAGGGCGATGCGAACACTGCTGGGCGGTCGGCGAGGGTGAGGAGGGCGGTGACGGGTATATGGGGAAACGGGAGCGTTGGCAACGTCGCCTCGGGGCCAGGTGCTGCTGGTACGGGTGGTAGCTGAAGAACACTATTACGGCGGAGGTGATTTTATGGACTGCATCTTATATCCGCCTTTTGTTGTACTTATTAGTACTAGTGCTTAGCGTACATACAAATCGTAGTTTGATACCTGGTCCTTGGATTACTTAGATTTCGACGAGGAAATTAGAAATATGCAGTCGGAAATATAAATCTTATCTTATCGACCCGTTTCATGCCGCACTGAGTTTTTGGACTTCCACCACCATGTCAGAGCGCCGTGCCCGGGCACGGGCAGACGTCGAAGAGGCGTACAGACTTCAAGTCAAATCTGGTATACAGGTATGTTTCCTACTACGCACCTTGCAGCTTGGAGGCCTAACATCCTTGCAGGGCGCTGTGCAGTCTACGGGACTCGGTGTCGGCCTTGCGATACTCGGGCACTACTACTGGCCTGCATTCCGGTTCGTAACATTTATCATAGCATACGCCCGACGAAACCGCTGACCATACTATCTCTCCAGACGGCACACGCTACAATTCAAAGCGTTCTTGATTTCAGGGTGTACGTCACACGCCGAGTCGACTGAGCATTGAGCAACGCTGACGACGCCATTACAGTCACGCTGACCGGCCTCGTTTTTGGCGCGGAAAGCGCGTTGCTTGCGTACGAGGCCGAGCGACGACGTGCGGAAAACAGTATTCGCAAGGCGGCATGCCTCGACCTTGCGCGGCGCGGACTGGTGGGCACGGAGTCGGAGATCGAGAAGTGGAGGGCGGAACGTGAGCAAGCCGCACAATCTTCGCAGTCTCAATAGAGCATTGGCGCCTTGGACCGTCGCACTCAGTACCCAATGCTGTCGTATAAAATATGTATATTAATCAGTTGCTTTGTTTGCTTGCGTGTAGGGATAACATTGCTTGAGTGGAATGTCCGAGAAATCAAGAAAAAAACTTGGATGAGAGAATAATAGAGACGACTGCAGCGTAAGTATGTAGATATGATGGTGGAAATGAAACAGCAGAAAGCGCCGTCCGAAGTATCCGGTTCAGGTTGCTACTTCTGCATCGTATATTTTCGCCGCAGGGCTTGGTTCGGACGACGACGGTCAGTTCCAAGCGCCCTGCGCAGCCGGCTGCGCATAGCCATCGTGTGGCTGCGGCGGCCCCCAAGACCCTGAGACACGCTGCACGGGCGGTCGAGGCGGTGGTCCCGGATAGTACGGTTGCGCCTGCTCGCCGTAGTTAGGCTGGGACGGGGGTAGTTGATGCTGGGGAGGCGGCGGCGGTGGAGGTTGGTACACCGGCTGCTGCTGGGGATGGTAGTTACTAGTGGGTGGCTGAGGTAAACTAGGCCTGCCAGATGGAGAGTTCGATTGGAATTGCGAGGGTGGGGGCGGAGGTGGAGGAAGAGGATTGGAGCCGTGCATTTGATGGTTTTCTCCCGGGTATGGGCGAGGGGATGAATCACGTCGGTAGGAATGTGAGGGAGGAGGAGGAGGAGGGGGAATAGACGCATATGGGTTGGCTGTTGGGAAAGGGATGCCATTGGTCGGGCTATACTGTGAGTTGCCTGGAGGAAGTGGAGGCGGCCCCGGGTAAGATTGTTGACCCTGACCACCTGGCTGAGGCAATGGTCTTCCACTCGACAGCGAGGAGCTGCTGTGTGATAGAGGAGGGGGAGGAGGAAGCGGTGACGTACGATCCTGAGGAGGGGACGGCGTGGAAGACCCGTAGCCCTGATAGGACTGTGGGGGCGTAGACACAGGTCCGTGGGACGGAGGGGCGTACTGCTGTGGGGGTGTCGTCGGGGAATAACCTGTATACTGTGGCTGCGGAGATGACCCCGGATAGCCTTGGTACGTCGGAGTAGTCACTGGCCCTGACGGCTGCGGAGGTAGATATTGCTGTGGAGGCGTAGATGTATCATAGCCCTGATACTGATCCGGTGGTGCTGAGTGGGACTGCGGAGGCACAGATGGTGGTGGTTGCGGTGGTAGGTACTGACCAGGTGGGGCAGATGCCGCCGGTGTTGGCGGTCCGTATTGGGCGTAATCGTAATTGTACTCGTAAGGTTGCGCTGGCTGGGGTGGATACGACTGTTGCGGGTGGAATCCAGCAGACGAAGAGGGCGGAATGGGCGGCATAAAGCCAGAGTGAGCAGGCGTTAGTGCCGGAGGCGTTCCATAACCCTGAGATGGTGGTGGCACGCCGTAGCCAGGAGATCCTGTCATATGAGATACTGTCGGTAGATATCCAGACGGCTCAGAAGTATGAGTTTGGAGCTGTGTAAATCCTGATGGTGCTGGAGATGGGATGGGCATGAAGCCGGAGGACGCAGCCGGGACACTGTATCGTGGACGGCGCACAGTAGGCTGAGGGGGCGCAAATCCAGAAGAAGAAGGGGTGCTTTCATATTGTGGCTGGTAATAAGACCCCGATATAGAGCTCCGATGCGGCAACGGTGCCGTAGGTGTCACCGGTCGATCATAGCTGAAGGCCGAAGTCGTTTCCGAGAAGGACCCCTGCGACGGGTGCGAAGATAACGTTGATGCGACCGAAACTGGGCGCTGAGCATACCCACCACTAGGGCGTGTCTAATAAAGTAGTAATTAGCGTGAATCGCGCGTCAAGACCGCAAGGACGACGACTAACGGGAACACTCTCCCGACGCTGGTGCCCTGATACACTGAGCTCTCCAAAATCACTTGTTATGGCATCAACCCTATTTTGCTCGTAGGGTGCGACATAGAGGTCGAGCTTAGCCAATGAATTTGAAGAACGCAGAGACGATGGAATGGCGTCGGGCCTGTCGTCGTACGCAGATCCGCTAGCTGAGGGTATCCTCGATATCGAATGCCGAGAGCCATGACCGGTCATTAGAGAAGGTGGGACATCGTCCAATGGCACAAAAGACCCGGCCCCGCCATATTGTTTATTATTTTTGCTGGATTTCGGCGGTGCCTTCTTCTCAGGAGGCGCTTCCTGTTCAATGGGATTGGGTCGATTGACTGTGAGAAATGAGTGTTCAAGGAACGCACGTTTGACCAGAACGTCAACTCAAGGTAAACCTCTCCACAGTATTTATCTTTGTTCATGAGCGTGAACCATTCTATAGCGGCGTCAGATGTTGTCAGAGTACGCGCATTAGCAAGGGTAGCATACCATCGGTCTCTCCCTTGGTCAACACCTCCGTCAAATCGACCATCGTCTCGCCGATCAGATCAGGCTCCCGAGGATCGTCCGCAAAGCATGAGACCTTCATGACCTTTCCACCCTTGATCTTTCTAAGACCCTTCGCACCCTTCCCGTTCTTGGGCGGTGGAGGCGGTGGAGTATCGTCCCCGGTGGCCGTACGCGCCAATTCGTCTTCAGTGTCTTCGAAAAGCGTGAACCGGACCTCCTCATCCCATTCCGGGTGCTGGCCGCCGCGCTTTATCGCTTTTGTTCGTCGTTTCTCTCCATTCAAGGATACAGCGCAGTATGGATCCTGCTTTCCTATGTGACGTTTATTGGGCAGGTTTTTCTGGGCAATACTCGCGTTAGTCCAGCCGTGGCACGAACAGACGCAGAAACAACGCACTGCTTTCAAGATGACTGCGATGAGTGTTCCTATTTCAACAGGCGTCGACGACATGGGTGTTTAAGGAGTGGTATACGCCAACTTTCGATAGCGAGAAGACAGCGAAAGATTTATGTAGATGGATATGAAACGTACATAGGCACACAGTGAAGGCCGTTCTGAGCAGTGCCCTGCCTCAGCCACCGCGCCCATATCGCGTCCTATTGTGCCTTATTTGGTCCATTTCCCCACATCTGTCCTGGTCGCCGTCGGCCGCGGCTCAATTTCTAAGTGCCAGTCTTCTCCGACATGAACCACAGCAACGTGCACAGTTCCTTTTTGTTCCAAACGCTCTCGAGAAATGGTGCAGCAACGCCCAGAGCAACTACAAGCAGGCCTATGGGGACCACATACCGGCACGACCGACTTTTGCGAGATAAATTGTGAGTTCGCAGCCTACGTGAACCTACTACGCGCTCAATTTGCTTGCAAATAGACCAGATAACGGATTACATCGCTGAGTGAGTTACTTTATCATTCCCTAAGATACTCCGGGTTCTCACAAACTCTTCAGATTCATAAACACTTTCTCCAATGTGTCCTACATCATATTGGGAGCCATTGGCTTTTACTATATACGACGTGAACGTCTGCCTACGCGGGTGGCTCTGTGCTACGCGTGTCTGGTAGTCATTGGACTGGGTGTAAGTGCTGCGGAATTGTGATTTCTTGTACACAGCTGGCATTGACGAACCCCTTAGAGCTTTCTATATCACGCGACGCTCATGCGCACAGCCCAAATGATGGACGAACTGCCCATGATGTGGGAGGCGACGCTACTACTCTACGCGTGCATGGCGACTTCATCGGCGAGGCCAAAGCCTGCTTTTAGCCCGTCGCTCGCCATTGCGCATATCGCCGTTGCCGTAGCGTTCTGCGTCATGGAGTTCGTATTACATTCCCCTTTTAATATACGTCTAATCATCTCGCGCAGCTTTGTCATGGACAATCCTGTATATCATGATATTGGGTTTGGCACTTTAGTCGCCGCGGCGATTGCCCGAGTCGTATATCTGCTCAAAACACAGGTGCCGCCTGATTCCTCAGCCAGGACTGACGCTCCAGCACGTGTGTATCTCGCCGCTTTTTGAACTGCTCGCCGAAGCTCATCCCCCGCACTTGTAGTCTTTTACAAGGGTGTGAGCATGTTTATCCTTGGTTTTGTGATATGGAATCTCGATATGTCTGTGACATGCTTTCAAGCCGTGAATGATTTCGCTGACATCCACTAAATAGATTCTTATGTGACGCTATGTTGCCACTCAAAGAAAAGCTCGGATTGCCATGGGCTTATGTCCTTGAGGGTCACGCATACTGGTCTGTCCAATTCTGCTCATCCTCCACCCGTTATTTGCTTATCGCCCCTTTTAATGATGCAGGCATGTACTGACCGCGTTTGGGGGGTTTTATGCTGTCGTCGGAGCAACATCCTTGTGTCTCAGTGTCGAAGACTCGACGGACCAATTTCAGATACGCAAAGGGATTTTCGGGCTTCCGTACCTCGCACGAATCACTTCCGCTAAAGAGAAATAGATGGCGTACATATGTACACTTGCCAGCTCCATATAACAAGTGTACTATAATATATATAGCCTGTTGCAAATTCAAGATTTCTACCATTGCGTCGAAATTGTATCGAAATTTGTGAAAACAATGCACGGACGGGATTTATTGTCCTGGCACGTAGCTTTCATTGCTCTTGAAGATTAGACCAGGCTTGCGTTGCGCCAGATCAAGCATCATTTCCGCAAAGTAGCTGGCCATTTTCTGATAAGCATCGTCCTCCTGGCAATCAAGACTGACTGGCTCACCTGTTTGCCCACGCGAACCAAGGACGCGTATAATCAGTCTGGTTGTATATGGATTGGGATTCATGAATGAGCCCAAGCCCATTCGTATTCTGCGGTCAAATCAATGTTGCTCAATTGCGATTCACGGAGTCGGAGCAGAAGAGAACCGGATGGGACTGACATTGGCGATGAGGTAGAGTGAGTTTAGGATGTCCGCATCATCGTCGGTACCAAATATAGCGGAGACTTGGGACATTGGCCTATCAATTTTACCCTTAATCAGTGTCAAGCCTTGATATAATGCAAATATTCTCACCATGGATGGAATGCGTCGACGTGAGGGCCTCTGGGACTTCAAGTTAGCCAGGAGCTTATAGGGACGACAATATGCGTACCCAATTCCGCTAAAATTCTTGCCAGCGGCGTAGTATGGGTTGCTGCGCGAAAGTACTGTCTTACGCGTGCTGACGTATGCGGGGTTTTGTTTCTCCAGGAATCCAAGGTAGGGCAGCGACAACAAGGACTGCAACGCCAGAAGATGCAGTCAATGGCTGCGTACGACATAGATTGATGATCATACCGGCACGTTAGCATCGTCCATGAGATATTGCGACCCTAGCCCGTTTGTCTCGTAGGCAAAGACATTGTTGTGAAGCTTACAATGTGTCACTGTGAGCAAGCGCAGGGGAAGTTGCAGTATTGGCGCTGACCGTGGTGTTCCAAATGGCCGCGTGGATCCGAGCGCTAAGCTGCTTAGCTTTAGTGCTTATATTTTTGGATTGCCCCGCTGCGTCCAGAATATCAGCCAGATGTCCCAGCTCCACACTGAGCATCGCATTGGCTGGGGTAAGGAATGCTGGAATGTATCATGTACCCATGAGAATATATCGCGCAAGCAGACCGCGGATGCAGGTACTGACCAAATGTACTCAGATCGTCGGAAGGCCTGTGATGGGTTCCTACCATGCCGGTATACCCTTTCGGTTCACCGTTCCCTTCGTTATTGACAGCAGGAGACAGTGCGCCAGGTCCGCCTGTCCAGTTGTAGTACGAGATGAAATTGAACTCGTCGTCGAAGGTGGCTTGCGACTGTTCTGATATGACTGTGAATATCTGTGAGATAGCGGCGTACCCTAGTTGTTGTCAAATTAGGTTGACAAGCATCACGCGAGAATATGGTAGAGGAAGACGGACAGTTGTCGTTCATTATAGACGAATCATTGGTCGCTTGGTAGTATGATCTTGAAAGCTTTATGAAGCCACACAAGGAATCGAGCTCGTACTGTGGGTATCATATTAGCCATAAAGCTCATACCACGGGTTTTGCATCATTGTATGCAGACCTTGCATTCAAACACCGTCTGGTTGTTCACCGGTCTATACTAGATCTCAGCCGCAAGGTACACAAATTAACTGCGAAGGCTACGCACGGATTTACAGTCACGCCAGTGGCGTAATCGTTCACAGTCGGGCTCAAGCCGCTTTCAGGCGGTGGTTGAAAAGCACCGCAATATGGGTATTGCGATACGTAGCGGGCCTCGTTGTTGATCACGGCTTTCACAAGCGTAGCGAGATCCTTGTCCAAGGATATGAGGGAATGGTAGTGAGCAAATTGATTGCCCGTGTCGCGTAGCCACTGTGCGCTGTGGATATCATTCATACGACTATTGATCCAAGGTCTGTAGACTGCACTGACGTTATATCCTGCAGAAAATCAGCCAAAGACATGACACAGGGCAGATATGGTGCTCACCCCAGTAATAATGAATGCCAAATTTTCTGTCTGCGAGTCGTCAATCAGTTACAGTATAAATACGTCCCATTGGAACGAGGTGCGCACAGCGTTGAAATACTTCACGGTTGTATCTTCAAAAGTCGTCGACTTCTTAGTATCTCCTCCCCAGAGCTCTAAACAGATACGGCGTACCCAATGTGTTAGGGAATGTATTTTCGAACAGCCGTGCAAGGTCAGGGTCTCTGATTCGTTCCTTCATGTCTTCGATGACTTTCTAGGCATCCACGACGCGTCAAATCAGCGACAATACGCCGGAAGACGCGTATTACCTCGACGGCAGTGCTATTGAACGTGCGACATGCCGGGTCGGGACGCATGTAAGGTAGCGCTAGCGGGCCCGCTGAGCTGTTGCCGTGTGGACTCTGACACTTGATCAGCACTCAGCGCCCTCGTGCAATCAAGCGACATACCTGGGCATATGTTGTGTAGTCGGGACATTGAGCCTGGGCAGCACTGAGAGCACTCGCGAAGATGCCGGCTAGAACGCTGAATGAGCTGAAACCAAACTTCATTCTGAAGACACCGAGAGTGTCAGAGGGAAAGGAGAAGAGTCTCTCAAATAGACCTTCCCCGCTGTGGTATATGTAGCCCGTCATCGCGATTCCAAACATAATTGCAGGGGGTGCTCACGCGACCGTTCGGACGGCGTGCTGCCACTGCAAAGTGGATGGCCGTGGCGACCCCGTGGGCTGTTCAACACGTACGGCTCTGACTCGTGATCGCGGTGTACCAGATGAACAGCTGCGGTGGTATTCAGTAATTATTCTACATCATGATGTCGACAAGGAAAACCCGGAAACAATACCCTAAAATTCTAGGTCTGGGGGTGTCTGGTGGCGGGAGTGGTGGCGGGAAGTGCAACGCAGCAGGCGGCGGTGATGCAGTGGTAAGGGTCGGCAACGGTGCCGCGGCCCGCGGGCGATCATACTTTGAAGCGATTTTCCACAGTCGCACAACTTGCACCCTGTCCTTGTGCTACAACTTATCTAGACCCCATGAAATCCTCCTAGACCTTGACTATCTTCACTGCGGCTGCATCCGTTCATCGAATTGTCCCTTTGTTTGCCTAAAAGGCGAATCGAAAGTTGAAACACACTATCGCTTCGAACGCGACATAAGTCGGACGCCTTTTGTGTCGGATACGCCTTCGCTCGTCTCAAGCCCGGGCCATTGGTGAGAATCGTATATGTGTCTAACCATTCTCTGTGCATTGAAGGCGCACCACTAGATTGAATCGACCCTAGTCGTTGATAGACATACTGTATACACCTGCTCCAGCCTGCTCTACACTTTTACTCGGAGGGCAACGGCTGTGGACACGTCACTAGGTACTTGAATTCTTGACGGAGTGGTACCGTTAAAGCAAGTACTCATACCTGGTGCCTAGTGGGCAATATGGGCCAATCTCCTGTCGACGAACTCACGGAAGTCGAGCTACGGGTCTCAAGACTCGAATCCGAGCAAGCTGAGTTGCGGCGTCGACTTGCGGATGTTGATACCTCACTCTCGCAGTCTCGTGCGTGTTTGGCCGAGCTGCGGAACCGGTCTTCCCGCATCTATACGCTTCCCCCCGAGATACTATCATACGTGTTCGAGCACGGAGCGCGCCAGGCACACTACGAGTCTGACTGCGCAAGCAGCGAAGTGCACTTCCCGTCGCTAATCGCACAAGTGTCACGACGCTGGCGCGCCGTTGCGCGTGCGACCCCCTCCATCTGGGCATATATCCGTGCACCGCAGTCCTTCAAGCATCTCGCACTGTCCAAGGTGCACGGGCTCATAATTGACCTTGGCTACGACTACGTCGGGCCGCTCGATTCTAGGCACATAGCGCTCCACATGGACATGCTAATCCCGCACGTCGACCGCTGGGTCGAGTTCCGTGCCCAAGTTGACAGGGCTACACTCATGGACAAGGTTGTTACTCCGCTCTTTGACTTAACTGCGCCACTCCTCGAGATCCTTGAACTATGGATTCTTAACTACGATGAGGATAGGATTTACGATGGCAAGTACTCGGTGTTGATGGGTGGCGCACCGCGTCTTCGGGTTGTCACCATGGGCGATACCCCGTCTCCCGACGAATGGCCTCCTGACAGCAATATCACGGAGCTCCAGCTGCGGCAGTACGACAGGCTAGGCGGCGGCGAGACATTCATTTATCGGTCGCTCGCTTCGTTACCCTCTCTCCGCAGGCTCTCCGTAGTAGGGTGCCTCTACGATCCCGATCTCGCTGGCAAACACGTCATATTGCCCAATCTCAAGTACCTTCTCATCGATCAGGGTACCGGGGTGGATAGCAACGAGACCAGCACTTTCTTTGAGGCCATCGTCGCGCCCTCCCTTGTGTCTTTGGTTCTCAAGGGCCTCACGTGGGAGGAACGGAAGTCACTTTTGAAAAGTATACACCGAGTGCCAAACTTTCCTGCGTCGTACCCAGCCCTGCGGTCGCTCTCTATCATCGCAAGTGAGGATCCTCCAGCCACCCGTGAATATCTGGCCGTTGACCTCATTCGTGTGTTTCCTTTCATCACGCACTTGACCTTTGGCGACGATCTGGAGGACATCATCCCGATACTAGGCCAACTACACGACGAGTTTCTCAAGGACTCGCTGGGACGCATATGCTCCGACCTCCATACATTGGCATTCCTTTGCTCGGACGTCTTGCGCAAAGAAAAACCCGTGTATGGCGAAGTGGCGATATTCTACTGCATGGTGTTCAAGTTGCTGGACGCGAGACTTGCACAAGCACCGGCGAGGCCAATCAGAAGGGTGCGATTTGATATGGTCTTGCGCGGTTTGATCCCTGAGGCGACGATTGTGTCTTTGGCTGAGAGGGTCACCGTGGAATGGTTCAGCACAGAGTGGATGGACGACAACGACGTCTTCGCGATATTTGAACCGTAATAAGTAGCTCGTCTCGTCGCGATGTGTACTTACTATCATCATTCTTGTGAACTATATACTGACGTGACACGTGTCCCTCTTATAGAAATTGCTTCAGTTTGTTGTCCATGAGTCCATCCGCTCTGTGCGACTCACCGTCACCAATCAATTTCTTGGACCCTAGAGGTGCCATCGACCATCCCTGTTCTAGACAAACGACGACACGATAGTACTACAGCGCAATACGTTTTGCGACGTGCGCGTCGCGTCCTCAGACTCGGGGTCTACTTGATACCTGTTGTGGCACCGTGCCCACGGGGCAGTGCTGTTGGTGAGACTCGATCACCCTACTTGGGCCTACCAGGCCATTTGTCGTGAGCTGACTTTTCTACTTGTGTTGCTAGACGGTCTACACTTGCCGATTGCTTGTTGATCTCGGTTTGATCTCATACTTTTGTCCGACTAGAATAGCGGCCTATCAATCCTTTAAGGACGTTGCCTACCAAGCAGTGAGTTCACTCGGGCATTTCACAAAACTACACTCACAGCCAGCCTTCGGTTCAGTTGCAGTATTATGCCTGAACAACAACCTGTCGGGAACATTGCTGAAATCACTGCATTCATCGAGAGTCTGGAAGCCGAGGAGGCTGGACTGTCGTGTCGACTCGCAGAGGTCCGCGCCTTGCTCTCGCAATCCCGGGCACACGTCGCCGAATTGGCGAACCGTACTGCTCGTGTCTACTCCCTCCCACCCGAACTACTGTCGCGCATACTCGAGCACGTATCTCAAGAAGAACACCATGAAATGTCTAGGTACAGAACATCGTTCCCGTTGGTAATCTCGCAGGTATCGCGGCACTGGCGCGCCGTTGCGCTCGCAACATCCTCCCTCTGGGCATTCATATGTGCACCGCAGTCCCTGAAGTACATGGAACGATCGAAAGGGCAAGGACTCCGTATACACCTCCACTACGAGCATGCACTTGATCCCAAGTACATTTTACGGCACATGTCCCTCTTGACTCCTCACGTCGAGCGCTGGGTCGAATTCATCGCCGTACTACCCACAACCTCGCTCATGGGCGGCATTGTTACCGCCCTTGCAGACTTGATGGCACCCCGCCTCGAATTTGTTGATCTCTCTATCGAGTACAATGGCTACAATGTGATATTCGAAGACGGCTACTCTGTCTTCATGGGCGGCGCACCGCGTCTGCGAACTTTCCACGTCTACGAAACCTCTCCACCCGTTGAATGGCCGCCGCACAGCGACGTGACGGAGTTACGCTTGCAGCAATATAACAGGGCAAGCGACGGGAAGAGATATATCTATCACTCGCTCACCTCATTGCCATCTCTTCAAAGGCTTGCCATAGAAGGATGTTTCTACGACTCCGCTCTCGTCGCCGACGTACGTGTGGTGCTGCCCGATCTCAAGCACCTTCTCATCGCTGGGGATGGTTGGCCCGTTGAGAGTGAGTACCTCGGCATCTTGTTCGATGTCATCGTAGCGCCGTCTCTTGTTTCCCTCGTCATCAAGGACCTTACGAGCCCAGAGCGCAAGGCGCTTCTCAAGAAAATCAAAAGCGTCCCAGATTTTTCTGCCTCGTATCCCGTCTTACGGTCGCTGACTATCGTCGGCACGGAGGCAAACCTAGGCGCCACCGAAGAAAACCGTTCCGTCAATATCATCCCCGTCTTTCCATCCATAACCCACTTGACCCTGGGCTACGAGCTCGATGATGTTATACCGAGACTGGTTCAGCTGCACGATGTTCTTCTGAAGGACTCGTCGTGCGCCGTGTGCCCTGCCCTTCACACCTTGACATTCCTCTGGCCGAAGATCAGGGAATACCCTGTACATGACGAGGTGTCCACATTGTGGGGCATGCTATTCAAGCTATTGGACGCGAGACGTTTGCAAGCGCCAAACAGGCCAATTGAGAGGGTGCGGCTCGACACTACGTTGCGCGCATTCATAACTGCGGCCACGGTTGCCTCGCTAGGTCGAATGGTCAACGTGGAGTGGGTCAACGCAGAGCAGACGGGATACACCTACCAATTGGGAGTACTGACGGGGTAGCCTGGTTCCTTATAATTGATTGAAGTTCTGCACATAAGTACCACCTATCTGTGCCGCGATTGCTGACCACACAATTAAATCACCACAAAATGGATTTCTCCCTAGGATACACATGGCGTCAACGGGTATTCGAGGCGAAAGAGAGTGCAGAAGAGGAGTGAATTAAAGAACGGATGAGAGTACTGATAGTAGGCATGCAATAAATACCATAAACCCAGTCGTCCATGAACTAGCAAGCAGGTGTAGAAGGCGCCGAGTGCCAAACGTCCGTCAGATTATCTGTCGCCGCTATACTGTGGTCATCGCCTTCACCGCCGCCTTCCCGCTCAAACCTCACTGCGCTTATCCCTGGTTGAACTAGTACCGCACTATGCAATAGTTCCGGATGAGCGTCCGATTTCTCATCCGTAAAGGCGTGTGCGGCATTGATATAGTCGTCCGTCGATGACTGCTTTCGCGGTGTTATCTCTACGCCAGCGGGTTGCAACGAAGTGTTTGCCAAAGCGGTATCAACAATTGGTGACGGGGACGAGGACACGATGGGGATGCGATCCTCTGCGCTGGCCGGTGAAAGATCTTCCCCTTCCAGGTCCTCCTGGTCCGCGCTGAACTGCCCGCCGGTCTTCATGCTGTTTGTCGTCCAGATACTCCGCTCGCGTGCCAACGATGTGCCGGTCCCTGCTCCACCCACCCTGGCACTCCAGCCGCTCGCCTCACTACCCCAGCTCCCGCGCCTCGAGCTCCGCGGCCTCAGCGCGCGCACACTCGCATCAACATCCCGCTCCCCCTCCGCGTCATTCTCCCGATCATCATCCCCAAGCACATAGTGGCTCGAGCCATCATTCTCGCCCTCGCCTCCCCCAGCGAGACTTCCTCCGAAATGCGATATGGAGTCGCCGCCCCCCAGTCCCGACGGTGCGATGGAGCTCCAGCCGGGTGTCACGGCCCCCGCGCGCGGCATGGCGAACGCGGAGGACGCGAGGGTCAGCACGGACGCATTGTCCAGCGGAGGCGATGACGGCCGCGGGTTATTGCGCGGGTGATGGGAGGTATGCAGAGGCGCCTGCACGGAGGTGACCTGCGCCTGCGGGCTCGGATTGGAGGAGTTCACGCTTCCTGCGTTCCGCGGAGAAGACGGACGAGACGACTGGGGTGAGGGCGGCAGAGCGGAGAAAGTGATAGACGCGCCGCTGCCTAGTAGTCCCGCCGATGTGCCCGTGGAAGAATTCCGGACGTGGGCTGGGAAACGAGGCGCCTGCGTTCCAGGCGTCGTGGGGGCCTGGGCAATATGCGCCACACCATTTGGCGTGAGATCAATGCTAAGCAGGGTAGTAGGTTTCGTGCTAGCTGCCATACTCCTGAACGTGCGCGGGTCAGATAAATAAGACGACGAAGAGCGCGAGGGCGACGGCGATGGAGGAGCGCTAGGCGCTATAGGTCGAACAGAGGCATCCTCGTCCGCCTCCATGGCACTGGGTGACCAAGTAGACTCCTGGGCAATCGACGAGCCGTTCGTCATCCTATCCGTATCATCCTCATCCTCTGAGGACGAATTCAAATCCTCGGTACGGTCATTGTCATTGAGCGAGATTGTCCGCCGCGACATCCCATGTCTGCTGCCAGTCGAACGCCTGTGCGATGGGGGTGTGCCGGGCTGCGGGAAAGGGGACGACGAAACACGAGTCGTAGGCCGTGCGGCTCCCACCGTCGCGCTGCCATGTGCCCTGCTGCGCGCTGCCTCGACGGCTGCGTGCGCTGCGATCTGTTTCTGCGAACCGTCGGACGCTCGCCGCGTGTTCCGCACGGTACCGGCGAGTTTGCGCTGGAACCAGTTTATGATCGGCTTGCTGGAGCGTCGAGATATCTTCTTGACAGCAGGCTGGGGATGAGGCTGCTTGGCAGGAGGCGGTGGCGGCGGTGGGGGAGGGTGCTCCTTGGAAGTGGGCTTGGTAGGAACTGGCTGCTGCTGCTGCGAATGGTGTTTGGGTTTGGGCGGGTCAGACGCAGACGCTTTGCGAGTGCCGTTCTGCTGCTGTTTCGAGGCTGCCACGGCAGTATGAGACATGGCGCAGAATTCGGCTGTGAGGGTAAGAGGGAAAGGAGCAAAAGATATACAGACGTGAAGCAATTGAAGCAAGCGTTGTGAGTTGAGAAGTCGAAATGCTCAAAACGCGGAATGATCAGTACGCGGGCTGGCTACGTACCGGCTTCATCTCAGATCTCGCCACAAAAAGCGTCCGAAAATATTGAACGCTCGGCTTTCCTCAAGGAGATGGCAGGCAGGTGGATTACACACAGCAGATGATCATGATACATTATACAGTAGAAACATCCTTGAATCCAGAGAAAAATCGACGCACACTGCCCGACTGACTCGAATTCACCAATCTGTCTTTTTGGGTTTCTTCACCGCAGCGGCCACAGGGATTTTGGCGCCCTTATACCCAAACCCGTCCAGCCACGGCCACACCTCGCTCCGTCGGGTCTCAAAGGATTCGATGGACGCTGCGCGCTGGAGAGTCAGGGCGATGTCGTCGAGCCCATGCAGCAGACAATGCCGGCGGAAGGGGTCCGTCGTGAATGGGATGGGCGGCTTTCCGTTCGTACGCCGTACTTCCTGCTTCTCCAAGTCCACTTCGAGCTCTAGCCCAGCCTCTGCGTCTTCCGCGAGAGCCCGGCAATCTTCCTGGGGCAGAGCCACGGGAAGCATGCCGTTCTGCATGGAGTTGTTGCGGAAGATATCCGCAAAGCTAGGTGCAATGATGCATCTGATACCAAAGTCGTTCCTGCGCACACCATTTTGAAATTAGCTCGATGCCAAAGTTTGAAGCTAGGATGACACTCACAGACTCCAGGGGGCGTGCTCACGAGAGCTACCACATCCAAAGTTCTTGCCCGTGCAGACGAGGATCTTCGACTTGTCGTACGGCGGCCGGTCCAGAATGAAATTCGTCTTTGCCCCCGTCTGCCCATCATATCGCAGGGTGTAGAACAGCGCGTTAGCAAGCCCCGTGCGCTTCAGGGTCTTCAAGAACTGTTTCGGGATGATCATATCCGTGTCAACATTCTCGATGTGCAGAGGGGCGGCGATGCCCTTGAGCACGGTGAATTTCTCCACGCTCGAGGGTGCCTCTGCGGGGGGCAGTGGGACCGAAGCATCGTGGGGCGTCAGAGTCTGCTCCGGGGCGGGGGAGGGTAGCACAGGATCGTCGAGGAATTCGTGCTCGCTGATGACCTTGAATTTAGGTCCTGCGGCAATCCGCGCGTCCGCGTCGGCCCCGATAAATCTGCGTACGTCCGTGAGATGTCCCGTCAAGGCTGCAGCGGCGGCCATGGCAGGGCTGAGCAGATGCGTCCTCCCACCGGAGCCCTGCCGACCCTCGAAATTGCGGTTGCTAGTGCTCGCGCACCGCTGACCAGCGGCCAGTTGGTCCGGGTTCATCCCCAGGCACATCGAGCAGCCGGCCTCACGCCAATCGAAACCTGCGCGCTTGAAAAGCACGTCCAGTCCCTCAGCTTCGGCGTGCTGTTTGATGAGACCAGATCCGGGAACGATCATCGCGACAACGTTGGGAGCCACCTTGGCGTCGGGGCCTGCGGACTGGACTATTTTCGCCGCAGACCGGAGATCCTCGATACGGCTGTTGGTGCAGGAGCCAATGAACACTTTGTCGACGGAAATATCCTCGATCTTGGTGCCAGGGGTGAGGCCCATGTACGCCAAAGAGCGCTCGGCAGACGCCCTTTTTGTCGGATCGCTCATGGTGGCGGGGTCGGGAACGGTGCCGGTAATGGGCACAACATCCTGAGGCGAGGTACCCCAGGTCACGGTGGGAACGATGTCCTCTGCGCGAATGTTAACTTCGATATCCCACTTCGCGCCCTCGTCCGATTTGAGGGTGCTCCAGTACGCGACTGCACGATCCCACAGCTCGCCCTTAGGTGCGAGAGGGCGGTCTTTGAGATATGCGAAAGTGATTTCGTCGGGGGCGACCATTCCTGCCCGCGCACCGGCTTCGATGCTCATGTTACACACGCTCATGCGCGCCTCCATGCTGAACCCGCGGAAAACGGAGCCGGCGTATTCAATAACAGCGCCGGTACCACCTGCGGTGCCGATGACACCGATGATATGCAGAATAACGTCTTTAGAGGTGACGCCCTCGAGGAGGTCGCCGTCGACGGTGATGCGCATGTTCTTGCCCTTCTTCTGGAGCAGAGTTTGCGTTGCGAGGACGTGCTCGACTTCGGATGTACCAATGCCGAATGCAAGCGACCCAAATGCGCCGTGTGCTAAGACAGATATGCGATTGGTAAGGATTCGAAAGCGTTATATATAAAACTTACTTGATGTGTGGGAGTCACCGCAAACGCATGTGATCCCCGGGAGCTGCATAAACTCTGTTAATGGGAGGGGCACATGTGTGCGAACGCCGACATACAGTAAATCCCTGCTCAGGCCCGATAATGTGGACAATGCCTAAAAAGAATTCAGCCGCGAACTCAACGGATATCTTGCCCAGACGCGCATACCTTGCCGCCGGTCCGTCATGCCAAAATATGTGAGGCCAAACTCCTTCACGTTTTCCTCGAGAGCGGCGCATTGCGCTCGCGAGTCGGGCTCCGCGATGAAATTCTCGACCGTGGTGAAGTTCTTGCGCGACACGGTACTTGGATGAACGTCAGTACGGAGCTTGCAGTTATCGATGAGGTAGAACTCACGGGATATTATGATCCACTGTGGCCAGGGTGCAGTCAGGGCGGCGTACAGGACGATCAGCCGTCCGTCTGGGCGAAAGGAGATTTAGAAACGGTTAAATCGATGGTATGCACGCGAACACTCACAGGCCCTCGAATGCTTGTGGGCTCGTTACTTCGTGCACGAGATGGCTACAATCACAACATTTGAGAAGGGCGTTTCAATGAGTGTTTCCGAGAGTGCATACCGGTCAATGTAGATAAGGGCCAATCCATCCTCCTTGACATCGCTATGCACCAAAGTCAGCATTGAATCCGATGTCTCCTAGGTCAAATTTGGACGCACACAACATGGTCATCCCAGATTTTGTCGTAGAGAGTGCGCGGGGGAGATACAGCAGTAGGCATGACTGATAGAAACAAGAAAGTAAGTAGGAAATAGAGCGCTGAGAGCAGAGTCCTTACTTATAGCAGGGTGGAAGTCGAGGAGAAATAGACCGGTCGGCCGAAACAAGATGCGTCATCGGCTTTCGGGTTTACCATTTCCCTCGCCGCTCATTGGCTGGCTGCCTCCCTTCTCGACTCAACTCAACGCCAGGCGTCGTCGGCTTCATATGTCCGGGACATCTCCGAATGTTTTACTGACTCCAGCGATGGCCGCGGATGCCTCGTGATAGGCCCCCGGAAGCTCCTGCAGAGGTAGGCGAACTTTTTCCCGAAATTCGACCCTCAAATCCGCAATTTTTTGGGCCCAAAACCTCCCCAAATCCGCTATCTGGGACTGGGTTATGCAGGAGAAAATCACGTGATGCAGCTATTTTTTGCCAAAAACTTGATTTTTTTCGTAGTTGTCCCTCCATAATCGGCTTAAATTTGGCTGAAAGCGAAAACGGTATCGACCCAAGCCCATCGTTGCCAAATTACAGCTTGCCGACCTTGCATTAGATCCAAAGTGCTGTCCCAGAGTTTCCTAAAATCCGCTATATGGGACAGGGATTCGACCTCGAAGGGTCTAAAATCCGCTATACCAGGACATAGATTTTCGATTTTTCGCTCCCTCAAATCCGCTATTTCGTCGCCTACCTCTGCAGGAGCTTCCGGGGGCCTCTCGTGATTCACAATTTGAACCGACTGTCTAGTGCAATGCCGGCGACGGACTTATAAGTGAGAAAAAGCAGAAAGGTGAGGGAGATGTCTTGGCTTGTAGGACTCGAATACGATACTGGGTCGCAGAGTGCTCATCGCAGAGCGTTGTGACGCGAGAGCGTCTCGACTCTCGAGCCGAATTTGATTTTCAAAACTGAGCGAGCATACAGGGGCTATCATTCCCAAATAGGCCAATATTGGAACTTTACAGTACCAAGCCTCCGCTTTCCCACGCTCAGCACCGTCCATCGACGCCACCACCTTTGCGAAATCCGTACAGCAAGCTCAGCCCTCAGTCGACGTCGCCATGGCCAAATCCAAGAAGTGCGTGCATCCAGCCGTCCTACCGCGCAGGCGTACTGATTTCATTGTCTGCGTGCAGCCATACCAATCACAACCAGAGCTACAAGGCGCACAGGAATGGTCTCAGGAAGCCTGTGTCCAAGGGAAAGACACGGTCGTTGAAGGGTGTACGTCCGCTCGTTCTGTGTATCTGGTAGAACCATTGCTGATTTGGGTTCTGGCTTTAAAAAGGTCGATGCTAAGGTCGGTTGGATAGAACGAAGCGTTTGATAGGACATACGACTGATAATGCATCTACAGTTCCGCCGTAATGCCCGCCACGCACACGCCGGATCGGTATGCCCCCACTCCCATTGCAGCTGCCTCGGTGCACTTTTCTGACATTCTACGCATATACAGTACAAAGCGCGCCAGGAGCAAAAGGCGGCAGCCGCCGCATCGTGATCGCCCCCTTCCTTGACTCGCACACGATATCGCCGGAGGGAGGGTGATTCACGCCAGACTCGGAGCGCGGAGGGACGAATGTTGTTGATTCCACCATGCTATGTAACATGCAGCCATGCTTTCGCTTAGGGCACCCCAAAATCTTATAATCGACGCCAAAAACACAAGATAAACATCGTGATTGTGATACTGTACATTTTGCCAGACTACAACATTTGAGCTTACAGACGGTTGCGCTTTGACTTCTGCAATGATTGACCCGGTGTTTCGCACTTCACTCACCCTCGTGTCTGGTGGAGGTCTTTCGCGTCGCTCGCCAGCTTGGCCCGCAACCTCGCGGCCTGAAAAAATCTCGTTTCAGAACGGCAGAAAGAAATGGAACAGCAAAAGAGATATCTCACAGCAGCGTCTTCAGGCGGCAGAGCACCCTTCGCCATATTATGTTTGCCCGCCCGTAATTTCCTCTGGTTGATATTCGTGGGCAACTTATTGGTCGCAGGATTCGGGACGAGCAGCGCCTTGCATTCTTCGTCCGTTGGTATATACCCCTCCAGAAGAGAGAAGAATTTATGCCGAAGCACGGCCTTGATGCGCTCGAATGCATGGCTCGAGTACCAGCCGTCTCTTTCCTACGACATACGCACAACCGTGTAAGTTAGAAGCAGAGGGACACGCAAGGCGGCACGTACATGGCAGGTATCGCGCAGGTCGTCTTCCTCCTCGATCATCTCTTTGAGCATCGGGTCGTGGATATCGCACAGCTGGAATGCCGCCGTCTCTTTCGCAACGGTCATGCCATCGAATATATGCGACTGTCTACCCACGAAGCATCAGCCCCTGCGAGGTCCACAGGTGCAAACGTATATGAACGCACTTTCGCTCCACGCCTTCGCGCTCCCCTGTGATCCCCAGGCCGCGCCCTTCGTGCCGGCGGGTGGCGACAGAAGGCCGTTCTATCTGGTGATTCGCGTTGCGGAAATACAGCCGCTGATAGCTGTTGCGAAATGTATGAGTGTTCGCTTTGCGGTAAGGGCATGGGGCGATTGGACGTACAACCGCGCGTTGACATCTGCGCGTGGATCATAGCTGAAACGAACGAGCGTGTCACGCCAAGGGCCGTCCTGGAATACATAGCATACGAGCGGAAGAAGGACCTTGGAGCTGAATGGTATTGTTAAAAGGGGACGCGAGAAGAAGTGGGGGCATTCTTACTTGTGGATTTCCCTGGCCTCGAGAGCCGTAAACTGATTAAACAGGGACAGTCGCGTCCATATTGCACGCTCGTCCATCCGCTAAGAGGGTATCACAAAAACGTCGTCAGACCGTATAACTAATCATTATGAGAAGGAGTTTTCACTTGTTGTAACTTTTTCAACAGGACCTGATCCACCTGCTGACGGACTTCCTCCACGTTCCGTGGGGGTTTGTCGGGGACCTATCAAACATGTAAAATAACATTGAAATTACGTTGAAGAAAAGGAATAGTACCGTAACGTCTGTGAACATGATCGACGCTGGCCCATACCCCTTCCACCGCATCCGATTGATTAGTCGTTTCTTCTCTTCGCCCGTTTCTTCGTTCACTACGGTCGAAACCATGGATGCGGCATTCGCCTTGAAACTGTACGGGCGCAGCAATAAGCGATTGGTCGCATTGCCGAGATATGCGCATGGGGACGCACTTGTACGTCTGGGGCATGCTTTGCCTCGAGAATACCGGCGGTGGGAAGAGCCGCAGGTTGCTACGCATAGTTTGGGCCTCATCGCTGCCTTGCGACTGCGATTCTTGGATTAGTTGGGGATCTATTTCGGCGGGTACGTTGTTTGTAGGAATTAGGTAGTCCTCCTTCTCGTCGGGTATGCTGTACTGCCTGATGCCTTGGACTGCATGGCCAATAGTCGCGTTCAGTGGTGATTCGAGCAGAGCGGCAAATCGGTCCCACCGTCCATGTTATCCATAGATAATCGAAGTTTGGAGACGGGGTCATTCATGTCTGGCTGGTACTGATAATCCACCATGCCTGCGATACCAAAGACTTATGAGCATCATGAACACAATGGTACTCGTTATCTGTCGCATACCGCGAAATCGCGCCGTTTTCGGGATGACGCCAACTGCCTCAGCCGTATATTCACCGACCATCCCGTCGCCCCCGTCCGCTTCCGCATTCAAGCGGCGTCTCTTGCGCTTCACGACTTTCAGCAAGATATTGTTCGTCGGGACCACGTCCCCAGGGGCCGGGTGTGCGAACGGATTTTCGGGTCGAAGACTCAGCTCGAGCAGCGTTTCTGTGCGGGGGGCATTGCGCCTGAATGCGGACTCGAGGCTGGCGTGTCCGCCGAGTGCGCGTACGGCAAGGGGTACGGAGGACGGCTGGACGTAGCCAGGATATTCGACGGAGTAGAAATGGGCAGATGGTATTTCGTGTTCGGGAGCAGCAGGTGGCTGTTTGGAACTTGAAGACGATGGGCCCGGTACGGGGGAGCTCATGGTGGATGCAGCAGCCGCGCTTTTTACGAAGTCACGATGGAGGATGTCTACTATCACGTGGATCGTATTTTCGTGCCGCGTATTTTACCACAAATGTATCGCCATTTCGTGCAAGGTAAATACATGGAAAACACAGGAAGAGGCAAGGGGCACTAGGAAAACATGTAAAAGAGGTCGATTGAGGATGACCGGGCCAGGTAGCAGCTCAAAAATACGGAGCAGAATTATTGCTCCTAGACATACAGGTGAACCAAGCTAAAGCAGGTATTAGAACGAGAACGAGTGGCGATAGTCCGTAAACAGGACGGTGGAATCTTAGAGACGGTGCCGGTTCGACTGCTGTTGTCCATATTAAAAGCAACGTGAAATAGCTCTCCCGGGAAGTAAAGATACAAAAAACATGCAGCACCTATTTGCCGCCCTTTGGCTTGAAGCCGCCCAAACTAATAATCTCCTGCATTGCCTCCTACATTTACTGTATAAGTCACACCTCCCGCATGCGTGATACGAGGTACGCACCTGATCTATTCCAGCCCTCTTCAATTCCTGCGCAACTAGTGTTGCGCCTGCTCTGAACTCCGAGTTGGCAGCGAGTTTGATCATCTGCATGGTCGATAAATGCTTTCCGGATTGTATGTCGACACCTGTGGGGCGTAATGAGGTTAGAGCTCCACCAACGAGTGCAGAGGTACAAACGCACCATGTTCTTGCAGGAGCTTCATGAAACTTTGCAGCGCAGCGAAGGCTTCTGGTTTATCCTTCAGCTGCTTGTAAAGTTTCGTATCCCGGTATCTGTCCAGTATCAACGCGGACGGGTCCTCTGCTTCTGAAGCCTGACTCCGCGGTGTGAACGAGAAATTCCGTCGAAATGCGGCGCGCGAGGTATATTGTCGCTGGTAATTAGACCGAAGCTGTGTGACTATGAGGAGACGGCGGCATGACTGCATTTTCGTGGGCGTCGTCTACGAGGAGCGTTGGCGTTGAGAGTGCTAGAGATGAAATGAGAGCAGTCTGACTGGTGGGTGCGAGTAGATATAATTCCGAGCCGGTGGTGGTGACGGCGCGCTTCGGCAAACCGCCACGTGGTCCTGGCCCCGGA
Source organism: Plicaturopsis crispa FD-325 SS-3 (assembly GCA_000827205.1). Taxonomy (NCBI): domain Eukaryota; kingdom Fungi; phylum Basidiomycota; class Agaricomycetes; order Amylocorticiales; family Amylocorticiaceae; genus Plicatura; species Plicatura crispa. The sequence goes on from KN832554.1 coordinate 2,055,148, forward strand.
TGTCCTTCCGCTGCTTTCTGCCATTTGCGGCGCCGTCGCGTCGAGGATGGACAACGACTACTATTCCATCGATGCAATTTTAGCAGAAAATCAGGCAAGTCTACCGCGTCATGAATAAATAGACGAAGCTAAAACTGCCAGTACAGAAAATACAATGCACCTTCAAGATCGATGTCCCCGACATGGGCCACCTCGGCGGCGGCGATGAACGCGACGTACGCCTGTTTACGCGTTTTTCTCTCCATACGCACGGCGGTTGACACTGTTGATCCTGTAGATCAAAGCCTTGAGCAAAATCCCTATACCGCTATGGCTATCCTACATCATCCTCTATTCGTGAGCCCCCTAAACCGTGTATTCGTGACGCTCATGCCAACAATACACCATTTATGATAGGGACTGGGCGGACTTCAGTGTCCCTACCCCGTTTACCAACCGTGTTCGGAACGCATTGAAAGCAGAGGCGAAGAGCGTGAAGCTTTCACAGTTGGTGGGCGCGGGTGGGTCGTGGTATGGGTTCGGCAAAACGGTCATGGATCTGTGAGTCGCACAGTGCATCATACCATGTATACCACTGACGACAGGGCTACAGTCTTAGCGACGAACAATCCGAGGAGTTATCAAAGGTTCTGACAAAGGTGAACATATGTATATTCCTCGCGGCGTAGCTACATCCCACTGACTCTGCCCGCGAAACCAGGCCTTCCGCGACCGTCTCATCGAGGTCATAGACCAAGCGCAGCATTTCGCCGCCCTCGGCCCTTCCTCCTCGTCTTCCACTGGACTAGACTCCGCCCAGCAGTTCAGAGAGGGACTGGACACCACCGAACGCGAACGTGAGTACCATCAACCACTTCCGCGTAGTACCCCCAAGTAAAGGTCACGGTGTAGTATTCGCGATGGCGCAGGAGAGTTCGAAGAGGACGAAGGTGTGGTATGAGGCAACTGACAAAGGGAAGAGATGAGTCGACATGTAACAACATCGGTGCTGGATGGCACTCACTGGCAGTGCCATGCATGATTCTCCGTCCACTGGGTATCCTGAATCCCTATACCGCCTCCAGCCTCATTGTTCTTTCTTCGTCTCTTCCTGTTGTACGACCGGTGCTTTCCGTAGCTCACTCACGAACCTATTCGTTGTTGTATAACCACATCAATTTACCACCCCACTTCCGGTGACAGACAATTTGGACTGACCACTTGACGCTTGCCCATAACGCGAGTTCGATAGCGATCAGCGCGAAGAAATGCAGATTCCCCCAAGTGAGTGCGAGAAGGGAGAGGAGCACGAGCAGGAGGAAGGCGAATACGCCGTCGACGATGAGTAGAAACGTGGGGTTTAGGGATGACCCTGGGGTGAGTATGTCCGCGATGCCTGATAGTTGCGATGGGTCTGGGTCACTTGTAGCCGCCATTGAATAAAACCCTATGAACCAGAGTAGACAGGATAGAAATGAGGTGAGGGTTGTGGTGAAAGATGCCGACGTGTCAGACGCGACTCGGACGCGACAACAAATCTCTGACCAGATCTGACGCGACGTTTATTGGGCGCGCCATGGTACATCTTTGCATACACCGACAGCGATGATGCAATATGACTAGAGATAAAATCGAGTACTTGTGTACAGTGCAAGAAAACAGCCGTTCAACATCGCCCTCAATCCCATTCGAGCACCGTAGTCGGTCTTTCACTTGCCCCCCTCGCCGGAAGAGAAACCTCGGACCACTGCCAGAGTATGTCGTTTTCCGAATCCGTCTGGTTTGAGCGGCGCAACCCAAGTCGCCTTCTGTGTAGAGAGTCCGGATTCGCAGCTTCGTCCAGCGATGTTGGTACTACCGCCGCAATCCTTGTTAGCCGAGATGAATGAACGCCCTGTCCTACTCACAGTCCTCGAATGTCCCGACCCACTCGAAGTACTTGGCCGCGAGGCTGCGCACCTGTGTCGGCCCTGAGAAAGAATTGTCGTGCTGCAGAGCATTGTCTTCGTCTTCAACGGACGTAGGTGGCTTCAGCACCGGAAGCTTCAATTCGTGAAGCTGCGAATCGAATACCGCAAGAGCTGTGCCGCTAAGGATTGAGGGCCACGACGTTACTGAGGAATCGTGTGTAGACACCGGAGCCTGAGGAAACGCCATTTACCCGGATCCAGCAGAGAGAAGGGACACAGCTGCAAGGGTGCGTGCAATGAGGGACAGATACGAGGACACGGTAGGTCTGAGGTAGAGGCAGAGGTTATACACGCCCTGTGTGACGCACGGGCATAGGATGGACGCACGGAGTATCGGACTTGACGAGATAGGAAGAGGGTTCGTGCAGAACGGTCAGGGCAGGTGCCCGCTCCAGCACGGTCTTCATATTATCAGACGTGTAATCTTCGGGGGTTTGGGAGACCCTAAGCATCGAAAGGAGTAGGGCTAGATGCGCTGCGGAGGGCGGGTAGCTGTGATGCAAACGTACGCGTTGATAAGAACCGCACACAGCGTAGGAGTAAAGGGACATACAAGATGTCTATCTGGGATAGATCGCGCGCTGTTTTCCCGGTTCTTGCACACGCTTCGAGCCAGTCATCGTTATAGTCAACCAAGGCGCTTGCGAGTGCTCGACGCGAAGGGCTGAGTATGATAGCCTTGGAGTCAGCGCGAGAGGTATGGGAGAGACATAGATGTATTGGCGCGGATGGGGGAAAGGATCCCTCAAATAAAATGGACTTGAAAGCAGGCAAAGGACGTGCAGGTGGGGGAAATACAGAAGACATGCCCGGTCTTCAAACTTGAAGGAGTTTCGATGAAAGTAAGTATGTGGGATTGATGTGTGGGATGGTCAAAGTTCAGGTCTAAGCCAAGTCGCGTCGGACTCGACGCGTCTTCAGCGTCGACGCGTCCAGCTTGTTCCGCTACCACCACCATCTCACGATGCTTTTTGGACTACCTCAATATCTTGGGGCCAATATAGCTGACCGCTAGGTGCACTGCCCATCCTGTGCAGCGTCAATCAATTGTACGATCTAATTTCTTTCTGAACTTCACAGATGTTCGATCGGTCCGACGCGCATGAGAAACATGCAATGGCGATTTCATTAGGCATGTTGGTGCCACGCTCAGGAAGGCTCAGGCTCGCACCGCTTTCATCGATCTTCATAGGCGCCCAAGACCTACTTCGAATGGACCCTTCACAGCATACCCACAGGGCTTCAACAGCCCAATATAATAACTGGTCACTGAATGTCAATGCCACTGCAACAGCCCCTCAGTGACCCGTCAACTATGGGCAAATTTAGTCTAGCAGTGTCTGTCAGTCTGACTGCTGCGCAGATCGCTAGCAACTTCGCGCCCGTTCCATACCTTGGGCCTGCTGTAGATGTCTTGTGCAGCATTGTCGCGGCTTGTGCCCAAGTATCCTACAACAGGTGCCATCATATTCGTCCCGCCGGGTCCTTGTTCGCTGATCCACGCCTTTCACAGTTACTCGGCTCGCCAACTGCGCGACCGCTGTGAGGCGATGCTATACGCGCTCAAGGACAGTACAAAGATAGACCCCGCCGCGTCAAGCACGAAAGATGCGCTGTACCAGCTTGAATCGTACAGCTCAGTCCTACTAACAAGCCGATTCTGTCGTGCTGACGATACACAACGCACAGCACCCTCTTCGATATAAAAACGAACATGGAACGATGGGCCGCCTTGAATCGTATACAATCGTTCGCGAGGCAGGCCGAAATAGCGCAGGAGATGCACACGAGTCACGCTGCTCTCACAGACTGCATGAATAGATTCCAGGTGAGATCTTTCGCGCCATTGAAGGTCGACCGTGATGATCTGAGAGTATTGACGTTGGCGGATCCAGATCACTGCTCAGCTGGACATCCTCGAATGGCAAGAAAAGTTCAATGCCAATCAACGCCGTGATCATCAGGAACTGCTAGAATATCTGGCCGACATACAGCACTCGCAGGACATCACAAATGTTGCACTTCAAGACCAAGGCCAGATTTTGTTCAAGATCATGGCAATGATGCAAAATGTAACTTGTCGCCTTCTCCGCTGAATGCGTGATATTGATCGTTACACCTCAGGGCCTTGGCGAACCCGGTGAAGCAGCGAGCAATGGACTGCAAAGCAACTTGTATCAGTTGCAGATGATGTCCAAAACGCTGTTACCCGATTTCAATCTCAAGCGCGGAGAAGTGAGACGCATCAGTAGCTTCCCCGTTGGCACCACTACGACTGGTCTCGATGTATGGGAAGGCATATATCTAAACCGTGAAAAGGTTGCCATAAAGATGCTTCGTGCTGTCCGATGCGGCCCTGACGCGCTTAGGGTGAGTGGTGTGCAGCTCCTCGAAAACGCCATACTTAATGGCCTTATCTAGCGTTTCAAACGTGAAGTCGATATCTGGGGCAAAGTATGGAACCTGGATCAAGGACAGCATATTCTCCCGTTCTATGGGTTTTGTCAAAATGACGGGCCCTATCCGTGAGTTTGACTCATTTTCTTATGCATTCCATCTGAACAGGAGAATATCTAGATATATGGTTAGCCCTTGGCAGTCTAACGGATCCGCCATCAAGTATGTTAAGAAGTACCCGCATGTTGATCATATGCAACTGGTTAGTTCTCATAGTATGCGTCAGATTTGTTTCATGAATTGACTTTTGGCAATAGATTCGGGGAATCGGGGAAGGTATACGCATCTTGCACACCATGGACCCTCCTATCGCACACGGAGAAGTTAGAGGGGTTCGTCATGGCCGTTGTCTACCCGCTGAACATTGCAATTGACGACTAGACCCAAAGCTGAACATTATGATCAACCAGTTCGGACAACCGCTCTTGTCCGACTTTGGTGTATCAAGGGTGAGTGCACCCGAGCTGTATATTCATTCCCGGTCGCTAATTGCACCGTGTAGATGGTGGAGGACATGACTGGTGTTCCATTCACGCATAGCACTGGCGTAAACGAGTCGTACCGCTGGTTTGCGCCCGAGATGCTCATCGGAGAGGGTTCCTTCTCCACCGCGTCTGACATATATTCATTCGCCATGACCATGCTCGAAGTAAGTGCGTACGTCTGTTGATTATATGACTACTAACAGGGTCGCACTTACAGTTGTTGACGCACGACCGTCCGTTCTCGCGTATCAAGCACACAACCGAAGTCGTCATCCATACCTCCCGCGGGCGTCGCCCTCAACGTCCTAATGACCCCTCCGTCGAAGAGCGAGGCCTCAGCGATGATCTCTGGGAGATTATGAAGCGGTGCTGGGCAGAAAATCCCAAGGAACGCCCGTCCATTCAGGAGGTTCTCTCAGCACTACCTGCATAGTCTGGCGTGAGCTGCAAATTTGTGCCGTGCTTGCTTTCGTATGTTTTCTTTCGATGCTTTCTTGTTGTCTGTCTGTACTCCGTACCTTCCACTCTGCCGTATGCATATCGCTGTTTTATGTGCTGTTATGATGGAAGTCGCGCTCGAAGACGCGTCAATTCCTTGTGCCTCATGTGATCGAAAAATCAATCCCCTGAACGAATCTCGACTGTCCGGGACTCCAGAGCACAGATGCAACCTCTTCCTGAACTTCAAAAGTAAACATCCTTCGGAGTCTGGGATGCAAAAAATATGCACCCTTTCGCCTCATATGTCCTCCGAAACTATTACCAGGCTACAGGATGGAACGAGGACAACCTGTACGCCAACCTGACGCGGTCGTCGAATGGTGCGTCATGTCGTTTATCTTGGGCGTACAAAATACTCACGGAGATACTTAGCAATCTTGGACTTTGCTGTTCCGAGAGGACTGCATTTGTCGATATCCAAGTCGCCAAATGCACTATTTAGAACGTCCTATTCCATGAACGCGATGCCGTCGCTGAACGGCTCTGTCGGGTACATCTTCACGTCGTGCGAACTGGACGTCAAGGGTTCGGGCAACGTCCGCTTTAAGGACATGGTTGAACGCTTCAAGGTTTACGACCAGCCCCGGAGACCGGAGGGCAAGGAAGAGGAATGGCTGGCTGGCGAGAGAGTAGACGTCCGGGGTATGCGCATATCATTCTGAACGATATTCTGACTCTCATCGGTGGTGCAACGCAGACTATCTACTATATGGTCGCTTCTACCTTCCAACTGGGCGTCTGGACGCCCTCTACTCTACGCGGCTCTCCCCCACGCTCCAAGGCCTAGTGGCCGCAATATCAGATCCGCGGTCGAGCTTCGCGGCAGCGGCGCGGGGCTCACGAAATAATGTCAGTAACGTGATGCTGAGTCTGCAACACGACGTCGGGCGCTGGTGTACGGAGTACACATACAGTGCGGAGGATAGCATGTGGGGCGTACGGGTGCTGCATAACTTTGGGAAAATCGGGACTTCGAGCGACGCCTCTGAGGAAGGCGACGCGGAGCCGTCAAACCGGGGGACAGGGCTAAAACGTATCGATGAAGAGGAGGCAGTGGAGGGCGGCTTGAAGGGGCGCTTCTCGGCCGGTGCGGAGCTGTATTTCAGCGCGAAGGAGAAAAGTGCAGGGGGTAAATCTTCTTCAAGCTATACTTTAGAGTCCTGCTAACGAATTACTGTCGACAGTTTCGACTGGCATACGGTTCACCACTCTCCCTGACGCTACGCCGCCGTCCTTCCAGGTCCCGTCCGCGACGTCGTCGCCACTCTCCGCAGCTTCCCACCAGCCGCTGCCGTCCCAGCCGCCGACCACGATAACTGCGCTGTTTAACCCGATGATGGGCCATATATCCGGCGCATACGCTGCACGGGTCTCTCGCGACCTGTCTCTGGCATCCCGGTTTGACTTCAACGTCTACAGCTATGAGAGCGAATGGACCATGGGCGCCGAGTGGTGGATGCGGCGCACCCCTTCCAAAGAAGCTGACGACGACACGACGCCGCATGCTGTGCCTCTCACCCTGCCTCCACAGCAGTCACCTCCGTCGTGGAACGATGTTCATGGTGTGGTCAAAGCCAGGGCCTCGACTAGCAATGTGAGTTTTGAAGTCACCCACCTCGCCCGTCACTTGTCTGATATCTTTGCAGGACGTCTCGCTTATGTGGGAGGGTCGGCTGCGAAACATGCTAGTCAGCCTTGGCGTCGTCTCCGATTTTTCTAGCCGCTCAAAGCCAATAAAAGCGGTTGGACTTGAGTTGTCCTACTTCAGCTCGGAATCTTAAGGGACTAACTATCCTGTATTTATACCTACACCGCCTAATGCACGTCGCACCTCCGATTCGTCTCTGACACCGTTCATTGCAGTCGTAAACGTGAATCAGATTGGGAATAAATGCGCAAGAGCGAGTGTCTATTCCTAAATACATTATTAGAACTACACCCGGAGATGTCAGTGAAAGTTATTACAAGGGTCAGAGTGCGCGAGTAGGAAAACCGAGTGGGAAAACTGAGATGGGTATTTTCAAAACTAACCAAGAGAATACTGAGATCGTGGGGAAAGATAAATAGTCGTGAAAGATTTTTCAGTAGATGGGACGGGGAGGAGGGGGAGAAGGAGGATAGAGTCAGTCCTTTGACGCGACGGTAGCACTCCGCATCCCCGATCCACCGATCGTTCTCGCAAGTCGTGAGATGGCGTCACCGGTAATTACAGGGCGCGTCGCGTGCGGCGCGCGGTGGCCCATGACAGGCGGGCCCGTCGGCGGCGACGAGTGCGTCCGCGCGTGGTGCGGCGCGCGCGGCGAGTTCGCGCCCGAGCGGAAGTGCGGGTTCAGCGCGCTCCCGGGCACCGCGAGCCCGTTTATAGGGCGCCCGACCGTGTGGGAGCGGGTGTGCGCGGGGCTGAAGGACCGGGGGTGCGTGGGGATCGGGTGCGCGGTGATGTGGCTGGGGGCAGAAGACGACCTCGGCACAGATTCTTTTGGGGCATGGATTGAAGCGTGGAGACCCTGCTCACCATCCGCATCGTCGCCATCCTTCCCTGGCTCGTCGAGCTCCGGCTTCGCGGGGATATCCGGCTTGGCCACCGCTCCATTAACGAGCACCGATGTCTCTTCAGCGTTCCCCTCGGGGCTAGCAGCCGGACGGGGCTTGAGCGGGATAGACGGATCCCGCATAGGTGTGGCACCATTGCGAGCAGGTGGTAGACCTACCGTTACGACGGGTTTTGCAGGAAGTGATGGGTGTAGCGCAGGTTTGGGAGCTTGCGGAGTGACTGCAGTGATATTCGTGTCTGGTATCGACGCAGTCCTGGGAGTGCTCTCAGCACCGGTTGATGGAGCTGCAGAGTCCTTCGAAGACGTGTCCTGAGGCTCGATAGTTTCTTCCTCACGCACTTTTGAAGGGGACGGCGGTGCGTCCGCCCCAGCTCCATTGGCAAGATCGCCCTGAGCATCCGATGTAGATGGACCCTCAGATGAGGGCGCATCATCCTCTGCCTTGCTGATAGGTTCCGGTAGAGGCTTCAAAGTGTCCTCCAATATAGGCGAGATCTTCTCATCCTTGTCGGCAGCACTCGTGCCTGTGGTGACGCCCCAATCGTCCAAATCTGGCAGGCTCTCATCATCGTCACCCGCCCAATCGATATGGCTCCCGGGAGTCGTAGGCCTATTCGCGACCGCGCGAACGCGTTCGACCAGAGCATCGATATTATGCTTCATGTCGAATGATGTGACGTCGGGTGCCGCAGACGATGCAGATAGATGGGGCGGAATGTTCCTAGCCGGAGGCGCAGGAGACGGAGGCCCAGTCCTCGCCCTCTGGGGCACGCGAAGTACAGAGGAACCCGAGTCGACTGACAAGCTTTGGTAGCTGTGTTTAGACGCTGCGCTAGACGGAGTACCGCTTGACGGCGGGCCTCGCTTGTGCCCTTGCTGCGAGCGTCTGCGACGGTTGGCTGAACGTACAGGGGCGCCTGCCTGTGCAATATCTGCGGTAGGGGAAGATGCTTCGATGACTAGGGAGGGCACGGCGGCACGCGATGCGCGCCTTGAGGGACCTTTCGGCCGGGACGGAGTTCCCGGGGTCGAGACATCTGCGGGCGCGGGCGCAGGACCGGCCTTGCGCGTAGATGATGCATCTGCTTTCGCAGGGGCCGGGGTCGGCTGCGGTGCGGGATCGTTAGAGTGATCTCCTGAAGGACTCCTGCCGGGACGGGGGCCTCCACCTCCACCTCCACGCCCTCCGCCGCGTGCACTGCGTCCACCCCCACGGCCACCTCTGTCACCGCCCCTCTCGCCGCCTCCGCCGCCTCGTGCTTTGCTGAGGCCGCGGAACGCCGAGCCAGGCTCGCCACTTCTGGTCCAGTCGCGGGTGCGGGGGTTACTAGGGGTGCTTGTGGGCCCGTTCGCCGCCGTTCGCTGGCCGGAAGCAGGCGTAGACATTGTTAGGGCTGGAGAAGGCTGCGGCGCCGGTCTGTGAGCAGGCTAGAGGTATCTAATGTGTTGATGCGATTAGTAGGCGACATGAGATAGGGTCCTGTGTGCGGTGTCTCACTGGGAAAGGGCAGCCGCAATAGAGGCTACGGGGAAAGCTTTGGAAAGGAGATATACGTCGTAATGTTCGGTAGAGATTTCGTTACTTGTTGTTTTGAAGGAAGTTGTTGCTGGTGGGAATGGCAGGGGCAGGATGCCTCTCAGACCCGTCCGTATATTTGAGACCAAATATACCAAAGCAACTTCCGCTCCCGCTCCCGCCTTTCGTCTTTCTAAGTCTTTTGCACGCAGACGTCCTTTCCATTAGCACTCTGCAATCATGTCCAAGGCATCCCAACCGGAGTTAAAAAAGGTGGGTCTGGTTTACGTTACATTTCGAACGCCATTGCTAACACAATTTGCGATCTTTATAGTTCATGGACAAGAAATTGTTCGTCCATCTTCAAGGGGGCCGCAAAGTCAGCGGCACTCTCCGTGGATATGACCTCTTTCTCAACCTCGTAATCGACGACGCACTGGAAGAGTCCACGCCTGCGCAAAAGCACCCCATTGGCACTGTGGTACGTCCGATCTATGCATCGTTTTCATCGCCCGCTGCTGATAACTCGTTCACGCACAGGTCATTCGTGGAAACAGCGTGACATCCATGGAGACGCTGGAGGCGATACGACAGGGACCACCCTAGCTGTAGGAGATCATGCTGTAGGTTTTACGAGGGGATGAGTTTTTGTAATCTACGGTAGGCTGCACATCGTCAATCCATCGCGGATACCGAGTTTTAAAGTCATTGCAGTAATTTTTAGGCCTCTCGGGGCGAAAAATATCGGCGGCGACGTCTGCAAAGCTGTCTGTAGATCGCTGGGACAGATGCGCACTCCCAAAGCATGATATTTGCCATGCAATGGCACACTCTACTCGATACAGACTGTAGATGTAGATGCTTTGTGTATGTCGTGCACCAATGAATCGAATACGCTCGAGTTTTCGTTCGCGTCCAACACGAAAAGCTCTTTCAATTAAGGCTTACACTCAACCAACCCTCAACATGCACTGAGATATCGAGACGATGACTCTTGCGAGCGTTGCTCTGAATGACTGAATCTCACACCGAGAGCATGAGGCAAAAATTAATTTTTATAAGGATGAACCCTAGGTTAGGGTTAGGACCGAATAGGGGCCAAAAAAAAGGAGCCTGCCCAGCCAGAGTGGCCGGAGCAGGACTGGAAAATATTGAGACGGTGCATGCACCGAAGCACATACAAACCGCGGACACCCTCTGTATGGACAGGGTCGCCGTGCTATGGAGGATCCCCACGGCCCACAAGCCCAGTACGTGAAGGGGCCTGTGCCATCAAGGTAAGTATGAGTTGCTCAGGTGTCTTCCGCTACCTTATATATGATTCCACGTCTGCGCACGGACCAGGTCGTATTTGGCGCCCAGTTAGGCGCCGGCTTGCCCCACTTGCACTCCTGGAAGTCCGCTCAGAACGCTCATGTGAGCGTCTGTCATGCTCACCCAATGTCCGAGTCGCATCGTGACGAAGTACTTCCATGTCCCTTTATAAGGGCAGTTGAAACGGCTCGAAAGGCGTGTCTGAGCTGGCCCCAATTCCTGCACTGAACATATCCAATGTCTTCCACACCATCTAAACCAGACGCGGTTGTCGATGAGAGAGTCCTCCGGATGAGACAATTCGTCGGAGCCGATGCAAAGAACGGCTGGGACAATACATGGTCAGATCCTGTCACTTGGTTGAATATTTACTCATCGTTTCGTAGGAAAGCAAACGTCACCCCATGGGATACCGGGGCCATCCAGCCACCTCTGCGCGAGGCGGTAGAGTCATGTGGGCTCGGCCTTCCGCGCACAGGACGCGCCCTTGTTCCCGGATGTGGGAGGGTACGTATGCGCTTGCTAATCCATTTCGCCGCGGCACGTATTTACCACCCATGTTAAGGGCTACGACGCGATCTACATCGCGTCCACTCTCGGCCTCGACACGCTCGCGCTAGACATATCGCCGACCGCTGTCGCAGAGGCCAACAAGTACGTCCTAGACGCGTCCTTTGCGCACGCGACACTAACTGCTGGCAGACTCGCAGCCTCCGCGAACGCGCCCCCTGGCAAAGTCGCGTTCCAAGAAGCTGATTTCTTCACCTACACCGTCAGCGAGGCCGAGAGATTCGACCTAGTATACGATTACACGTTCGTTCCCTTCTCCCTCCCCCTGCTCCCTCCCAGCCTTACCCGTCTGCAGGTTCTTCGTAGCCATCCCGCCCGACCGGCGTCCGGAATGGGGCGCCCAAGTGAGCGCGCTGACGAAGCCGGGAGGGTACCTCATCACGCTCGTGTGGCCGCTGGACCTTCCGCTGGAAGGGGGGCCGCCGTTCCATGTCGAGCTGGAGGATTACCCTAAAGTGCTGGGCGGTGGGTGGGAGAAGGTTTTGGAGAAAGTACCTGAATCGACAGAGTCGGAGAAGCATAAGGGAAGGGAGCGATTGGTTGTTTGGAGGCAACTCTAGGGAGGCGATATAACCTCCATGTATAGCTAGCGCAGCACAAGATATGTACAACTAGTCGTTCGACTTTTAGATAGAGTGGCCTTCAGCTTGCGGACTCGCGCTGAGGTTGCTTGTACCAAATCCGAGTCAGGGGCTATTAAAACCAAAAGTTGACGTGCTGTCCACGTGTAAAATTATCGAAATTTCATCCTCAGCGTCGAAGTCGCAAACCGTCAAGCTGAATGGCACTCTGCTGTCAACCGTAGCACTCTTGCAACATATCCTGCAATGGCAGGGCGCCCTCTCCGAAACCTTGGGGTCCCATCTTTTCTCAAAACATATCCGTTACCGCCAAAACGATCCCTCCACGCATGCTCGCGACGCTCTGCAGCCGCCTCGATTCCGTTCGCGGAAACACCCGTCGCGTCCTCGTCGACATACTCCCCATCGCCAGAAAGTCTCGAGCAGGCGCGGGTTGCAATACGGGAGAGCAGACACGCAGACCTCGCCGAGAGCCTGTCCCGCGACGCCCCGAACCCTTCCCGTGTCTGGGGCAGGTACATCGACCTGCTGAGCTTCATCGGCTCGGAGACCTTGCCTCTCCACGTCCACCAGGCCGTCCTGCGCAAATGCGTGCCCCCCACAAAGGAGCTGCGGGCGTCGAATATAAAACGTCTGCAGGACGGGACCGCGTCGACGCGGCCGCATAAGTACGAGGAGCGCATGCAGCTGGTCATCCACCACATGGACGCGTCCGGCCACAAGCCCACCCTGGACGACTACAACTTTGTGCTCGAGCAGTTCGCGGCAGTGGGGCACTGCGACGGCGCGATGGAGGTGTACAAGGAGCTGGTGCACAAGGGCTACGCCCCCACGCCGCGGACGTACGGGCTGTGCCTGCAGGCTATCGCGTATAAGCAGACGCTGCCGTGTCGGCCGCACGAGCTCCCGGGAATCATGGCACGCACGACGAGGATGTGCACGGATCTGCTGCGGGAGATGTTTGCCCGCGGTATTCCGTTCACATCTGTCAATTTTGACTTGGCGTTGCGGGTGCTGAAGGAGGCGACGGATGATGAGGGGTTTGCCGCGCTGATACGGACAGGATATGGTATTGATCTGGCGTACCCCGACCAACAGCCATTGGAGCATGTACGAGGGAAAACGAAAGGTGCTCGCGGTCGGGACATTGCAGCGGAGCTACCACAGCCGCTTCCCTTCTCCACTGCCGCCCTCAACACGATCATAGACGTGCTCGGTCGGCGGAAGAAGGTCCCCCGGATGGTGGTCGCCTTCGAGGTCCTGACCGTGCCATTGCCTCCTCACGCGAATGAGCATTTCTCGTCCACCTTCGACGACGACGACGATTTTGGCGTGCGGTCACCACCAGAATCTTCGCGGTATCGCGGTCCACATGCCGAGCCGAACATCACAACGTACAACCTCATGATCAAGCACATGTGCAGCGCCGGACACGCAACGCTCGCGCGACATTACATGGTCGCCGCCATGCATGTTGATTATGCTGAAGACCGCCGATTGCGGGGGGATGTCATGCGCTTACCCCTGCATGAAATCGCGGCGCCGCATTTCTCGGTCAACCGTGGCACGTTTCTGCCAGCGTATGGTTTGGCCAACCGAGACAAGAACTTGGAGCTGATGCGGTGGGTTCTGCGTGCGGTAGAGCGCTCGATTAGGCGAAAGAAGGAGCGGCTCGCGCATTACACTGCATATCGGGACCGTGTCATGGACACGCCTGAGGAAGACATTGACAGCAACTCTGAAGATGCCACCTCGGACCCATCTTCAATCCCGCAGAGCGATGGCCCTTCCCCAGTCGCCACAGACCCCATAGATTCTTCGGCCTCTTCACCTCTCCCCGCCGATGTCCCACCAGCTGCAGTCAAACCCGCCCGTGCCCCACCCGTACACATTCTCGATGTAGACCTAGATGCCCCTCCACCCCCACCGCCCCGCGAAAAAATGTTCGACCTTTCCCTCCATCTCACCATCCTCGAGCGCGACCTCAGCGAGCTTGCGGATCTGCACAAGATCGTCCAGGGCGTGCTCGGCCGCTCCACGCAGCGCGTCAAGGAGCGCATCGGCCGGCGCGTCTGGGCGAACAAGGACGTGTACCTGCGCTCTGAGCCGCAGCGGCGCGTGCTCGGGCGCAACGAGTGGATGAGTAAGGTGAATTATAAGCCTGCGGATAAGAGTGTTGTGCGCGCGTTGGAGTGGAGGCGGAGAAAACCTAGCCAGTCTAATGGCGACAAGGACTGGCAGGGCCGCAGGCCTTTCTCTACGCAGAGCTTTGCGCTGTCGCGGAGAAGCTCGTGACACCGGGGTGGCGGGTGGGACGGCCAATGTAAACTATCTAGTCGTAAGTCTCGTCGTATTTGTTTATCGTTTATGTTTGTCTGACTGTCCGATAGTTCACCCCCGATAATCATTACTTCGGTGAACAAGAATATATGGGGCTCGATAGTGTGCCCTTCTTATAAGGTTCGTCCCTTCATGATCCGCACCGCTACTTTGCGCTTAACATCAAAACGCAGGACTTTGAGAACGATTACCTGCCAATCTCATTCATGCACGCACCCGTACATACCCTGTTTCTCTGCCAACCTACCTACTCCACTGGCCTAGCCAGGTACAATATATTCAAAACCGGACCTAGACGGAGAGTGAAGAAAGTTATGCATAGTGACTCGCCGTCAATTGAAATCGCCCAGATGCCTTCGTCGGACACGCGCCTTTCTTGTCTCTGGCGTCGGGCGCCCAGCCCATTGTCAGCAGCATAGAGCTCGATAGCGCGAGGGGTATCTCAGTCAATATCGATGATGCTGATACCATGTTAAAGGGCGTTTGCAGACTATGAGCTTGCATGCACCAACTTGGCGTAGAAACAGTAAAAACCCATCCGATAATAATAAGACTCATTCACCTAGGGTGCAGGAGCTTCATGAGCCGGCGTGCATCAGCACGCCTCGTCTAGGTAAAGTAAGGTATGTAGAATAAATGTAGTGTCAAGAATTCTAAAGGATTAGAGCCTCCGCGGTCAACCGTCCCCGACCCCTCCGTTCTAAAGTCTAGAATAATCTTACTCTACAGGCGCCCATGCGCCTCTATGCCCCCCTGATCGCCTCCTTCGATTTGCGCTTCCAAGCGCCGCCGGACCCAAACGCCCAGGCCAACGCGATGATCACCTCCGTAACCGCGACGCCGCCCAGCGCTACGCGCATGGCGCGCGGGGTACCAAATCCGACGAGACCCAGCATAGCCTGGCCAGCGAATGCACCGAGCACGAGTGCGACGATGGAGAGCAGGCGGCGCTGGCCGGCGTGCCCGC
The DNA here is from genome assembly GCA_000827205.1 of Plicaturopsis crispa FD-325 SS-3. Classification (NCBI taxonomy): domain Eukaryota; kingdom Fungi; phylum Basidiomycota; class Agaricomycetes; order Amylocorticiales; family Amylocorticiaceae; genus Plicatura; species Plicatura crispa. The sequence goes on from KN832554.1 coordinate 2,070,383, forward strand.
GCGGGTCGGCGCACAAATCCGTGAGCGTCCCGGTGAACACGACGGTCGTGCCGTACGCGGGCGACGTGAGCCCGGATGCGGACGCGGACTGCAGGCCCATCGAGAGCGCAAGCAGGCCGAGCATGTGCGGGCTCGAGCGGAGGAGCCAGTCCGGGTGCGGCAGGCTCTGCAGGAGCACGCTCAGGGTGATGAGCGCCTGCATGACGGCAATAGCGGTGAGCTTCCCGCGGTTCTTGCTGCCGTAGCGCGCGCCGAGGCGCCCGGCAATGTAAGAGCCCGCGCTGAAGCCGATAAGCGCGAAGGAGCGCGGCAGAATGGCAGAGTCCTTGGAAGCCGCATTCGGGGGGAATCCGTTATCGAGCGTAGCTGCGCCTGCGAAAATGGAGTGGCAGGCCTTGAACGCGAATTCTGTGAGGTCTATAGAAAGCTGCGCCATATTTCCCGCTGGAGGTCAGATTAAGACGTTGTGATTAGCTGCGGGAACTAGAGCATAGGGGGAGAGACGGCTCACTCATGAATGCGACCCATATCGCGCTCGTCGAGTAGACAGTCGCGTCGATCATCCCGCTGAGGAAACATTGCATGAATAGGGGGAAATAGCTCTCGACGAGGACGACCTCGCTGCTGAAGCTGTAAATCGCAGGACACTTAGCAAACTCGACGGCGAGAGCTTTGATCGATATGACTCACTGTCTGCGCGCACGCGCCTTCAGCGACCTGTCTCCGTCAAAATGCTTTGGTAGCAGTGGGCTCTCCTCCATCGCGCGCCCGGTCATTATCGTGAGGAAACAAACCGAAGGAAACTGGTATACAGAGAGGAAACGCGGAACGAGAAGGAAAACTGAAGGAATGTGGGATGAGTCTGGTTGAAAGGAGAGCTTGAAGATATCAGGGGGAAAAATGGACGCACCGTTGCTGTCGCATGTTATTTCGACATGCGATTTGCTATTGGATGTGCAATTTCATGCGTCCGAATAGCCGACGACGGGCGTCCTTGTGTGTCTTGAGCAGGTGTTTCATGTCGACGAAGGGCCCAGAAGGAAAGCCCATAGCCATAACATAACATAACATAACATCGTCCAGTAGAACCGCGAGCCGGTGTCGGTGCCGAGTCTTAGTGGACACGTGTAATTTCCCGACATAAGCGCCACAACGGTACCAGGTTTGCTTCCGCTGCTTGGCAGAGCTCTATATGTCGCTTTTATGGACGGGCGGTAAGGAGACGAGGAGCAAGGGGAGAGCGGAGATGGTGGTGGTAATGAAGAGAGAGCTCGCAAAGGTGATTGGTTTTCTGTCTTCACTTATATTTAGGCCTTACGCCGACTCGACTTGCAGCGTGCACGGTCCGTATGACCACGACATAACCTGTTCTGTCTGTCTGCAGGCATTTCTTCGACTTGCTCTCCATGCAATGAGCTTGCCCTACTAGGCTTGCCATTGAAATCAGTGGATACTAATTTGAAAACAACGACATCTGTGAGATTTCATGTCCCAGGGACCATTAGTAGTACTTTCACTGACTTTCCTTATGCACTCCAGCCATACTGCTTCATGCACAGGACAGGAATCGTTCACAACTTCGCTTGACAGCAGTGTATGTACGCTGGCTGGTCCGGACTTCCACCCCTCCCCAAGGACGATTTGGAAAATGCGGAACCGACTCGGGGAAACTCGAACCACAGACGTGGGCATTTTCAACATGCAGCATGCAAGCAGACCCTCTCGCTCACTTACGGGGTACTTTCACGGCTAGTACGACTTGTGTACCAAACACGGCTGCGCTTTCGAGGTATTTCTGCTGCGTTTGCTTCCATGGTCTATGTATCGTGCCAATGGCTCATATGGCTCTTACTCCTCTTCCATCCAGTACGGATACCTCGCTTTTTACGCGCGCATCGTTCACCCCGTTTCTCTAGCCTGGTTCCACGGCGTTGCATGCCGGTGTGAAAGCTGGGAACGGTACCTCAAATTGACCACAGCAAAGGAACCCCCGAAGCGATGACTACAAACGAATGTTCAAGGCGATGGCAGCGATCGTGTGCTCGAAGCCAGGATTGCGAACTCATGTAACTCTTCACGAAGACTTCCCGCGGGTCTTGAGCTGCCTCCCCCCGGACGCTGGCTTCGAGAACAAGAACGTCACCTCGAGAAGAAGAATGACGTTGACGTCGATGGTATTTACAGTGAATATCTGTGGCATCGTATTCTATTACTCATGGACCGCGAGGCTCGGGACGGTATACGCACCCTGGTCAAGATGAGCATGCAACCGGGCGTCGGTCTGCATCGGTCGCCTGACTCCAAGCCAGGGACCGTTCCTCTCCGGGGCCGATGCACCGATAGCAATATCGCAAGGTGCCTTCCCCAGATTACCCCGCATCCCCACATTCCGCTCATCCTTCCATCACCGTGGTACTCACGCGATCCATTTTCCATTGGACGACTCTGTATATGTGCCTGGACGGTCTTCCTGGCAGGGAAGGATGCCCACCCTGCAAGTGGCCCGTGTGTGTTTATGCAAAGTAGGACCACAAATCCAAAACTTGAATGTGCTCAAGATCTCCGTACATGGTCTACTTGCTGTTTGACCTATCTGTCCGCTTGCCTGTACCGTACATCTACTCGCATCGTTGGCCACTTCAAAGCTTCACGGTCGACGTCGAGCTCCCGGACGGACCGCGATCAACGCGTGAAGCCATCATCGTGGTGGGGCTTCGCAAGATCCCCCCGCATCGAAGCTCCAATATCCAGGATCGATATTGCATGCTCACCTGATCGAAGATGCTAAACATAGCGGTCACGACGCACCTCGACGTATACTGTCATTACAGGACCCCCGACAACCACCCAAAATGTGTGTTTTCAATCCGGATGCGAAACGGCGCGTAGCGCCGGAGGCCTCTTCAAATTCGGATGCCAAATGGCCAAATTTTGGGCCAAGGTTTGTGCAAATTTCCGGATGCAAGACGCGGCGAGGCGCAGGTCTGTGCAAAATCCGGATGCGAGATTTCTCGAGATCAGGCCGTGGTGAGGCTCCGACACCTGCAAGACCGTCGTTTAGGGACAAAATATCATTTTCTGCACACTCGAGCGTCTCCTCGTACCATTCAGCTCTGCTGGCGCAGTAGCGATTTTTTTTACGATTTTCTCGGGATTTTAGCGATTTTTGATGTCTGTGCCACTTTCCGGATACAAAACGCGTTCAGCTGATGTATAACCGATTTCCGGATGCCAACGGCGTCCTGGAGGCAGCACCCCATCCGGATGTCGACCCCTTCAGAAAAAACATACATTTTGGGGGGTTGTCGGGGGTCCTGTCATTACTGTCAGCACGATTGCAGTGAAGGTGACCGGGTCCGGTGGGCGTTTGTGCGTATCTATCTCCGTCCCTGCATTGACCATTTCCACTGTATGCTGAGTCTGTGCCATAGAAGCATCAGCAATAGGCAACAAAACGCTCCTGGTTGTTCTGCACTCTACACGTCCA
>KN832554.1:2074846-2106954 GCA_000827205.1 Plicaturopsis crispa FD-325 SS-3
AAACGCGTTCAGCTGATGTATAACCGATTTCCGGATGCCAACGGCGTCCTGGAGGCAGCACCCCATCCGGATGTCGACCCCTTCAGAAAAAACATACATTTTGGGGGGTTGTCGGGGGTCCTGTCATTACTGTCAGCACGATTGCAGTGAAGGTGACCGGGTCCGGTGGGCGTTTGTGCGTATCTATCTCCGTCCCTGCATTGACCATTTCCACTGTATGCTGAGTCTGTGCCATAGAAGCATCAGCAATAGGCAACAAAACGCTCCTGGTTGTTCTGCACTCTACACGTCCATCTCCCGGGCTTGGATCGCCTGGATCTAAGTAATCATGGTCCGATCCATGGTCACCCAGATAATGCCCATCACATGTCCGCTGTCCCCCGTAAGTCCTATTAGTAGCGCGGCAATTGATTTTTGCAACAAGTATATATAGGCGCTCACGTATCGGACACGCTGTAGCGGACGATCAACGCTTGCCGACAGCACGCTAGGACGTATAAACAATTCCTCCCAAGTTGTAACGTTCGACGCGACTGCACGAACAAGCTACGATGCGTGCCCCCTCGTGTTTAGTAGCTTTACTGGCCCTCGCCTCCTCAGCCTTGGCGCATGCCCCTCACGACACCCTCTCCTCTCACGAGCCTCTCTCCGAACGCGAGGTAGCTGTCCAGCTAGCTGCGGTAAAAGGACCACACAATGCAATAGTGGACCGCAATGCTAGCGCGCCCCTTGTCAACACAACGTATGCCGCGTTTCAAGGAACAACCTCGTCCGATGGCGTAGTCGACTCATTCCTTGGAATGCCGTACGCCCAGGCCCCCATTGGCGACCTCCGCTTTCGTCAACCTCTCCCCATAAACGCGTCCACCTTGAATGTCTCATCTACATCTGGATCTCTTTTCAACGCGTCAGCACGACTCAACGCAACGGCTGTTCCACTCGTCAATGCCACGACCTTCGGAAACGCGTGTCCGCAGCAGGCTGGTCTCGCCGCCTTGACCACATACCCTGCGCTACCCGAGCTCAATGTCAGTTTGGTGACGGGAGGTGGGCCTGCGAGTAGTGTTGGCCAAGGGGAGGATTGTAAGTCCCCGTTCAACTTTTTCTTTGGAGGAACGCAGACGCGTGATTTGAGGCGTGCTGTACCCTGAACGTTTCTCTTGAAGTCATTCTCGATCTTCGAGCCATTTTACTGTCCTAGGGTGAGACGGCACTAACGCACAACAAGGTTTATACATTAATGTTATCCGCCCTGCCAACCTTTCCTCAGACGCGGGTGTGCCAGTCGTCGTCGTAAGTCCCGATATATGTAGCTCTATGTGTGCGACAAAAATAATGGCTAACCCTTTTCCAGTGGTTCTACGGCGGTCCGTGCTTCCCTTCCCTGTGGTATCATTCTATCTCACGCGTCGTATCTCATATAGGTGGATTCCAAAAAGGCGATGCGTCTGCATTCGACGGTGTACCTATCGTGCGACGGAGCGTGGAGCTGGGACGGCCGGTGATATACGTCAGTTTGAACTATCGATTAAATGGTGAGTCGAGCCTGGTTCAGATGACAGCTTGGGTGCAATGGTCGTGATCGTGCTAATGTTAACGGTACCTCATCATCGCAGCATTCGGCTTCCTGGGCGGAAAGCAAGTGAAGGAGGCAGGCGTAGCGAATTTGGGATTGCACGACCGTGAGTGAAGTATCTTTTTGCTTTCGTTTCCAAGCAAGTACTAAATGTTGGTGTATTCTACTCAATCCATACCATGTGATGTTACTTTCGCACGCGAATTCCCAAACATTTCAACACCCCAAATAACCGCGACTCCTTGGTTTTTCGTGGATACGGATAGAACGCCTGGCCCTACACTGGGTGCAGGAGCACATCTGCAACTTCGGCGGCGATCCATACAAGGTCATAATGTAAGTCAGCATCGAGTACACCTTCAACACATCTCAACTACGTTTGTATTGAGCCAGTTTTCGATAGATGGGGCCAAAGTGCTGGCTCGATTTCCGTGACAGCTCAACTGGCTGCCTATGACGGGAATCATCAGAACCTATTCCGCGGCGCAATCCTTGAGTCCGGTTACACGAAGCCAACGTTTGACACTCTCAACGGACAGGCAATATTCGACCAAGTCGCCGCCGCCGTCAACTGTTCGGTAGCAAGTGCGGAGGGTGTGAAGGCGACAGGTATGTTGAGATGACCCACAGATGCCCAATACCGTTACGAATAACAGGATGTCGCAGTCGGCTCAAACAACGCTACTAACACCACCGCACTCGACTGTCTTCGCTCTGCCCCATATGAGGACATCCATGCCGCTGTCCTTGGCACACCCTCATTCTTCTCGTACCGCAGCCTCAATCTCACCTGGCCACCGAGCGTCGACGGGGTTATGCTGAAGCGGTCGTTGAGGGAAAGCTTTACGAAGGGGTTGTTCGCGAAGGTACACATTCTCCGCACGAACCCCGCCCATTTGAGTGGCTTTTTTGGAAGGAACTAGAGCTGACATGCATACCCACAGGTCCCAATCCTGGCTGGGGATTGTGATGATGAAGGAACGTGAGTATCATGGTGTCCATATGCATGTGAAGCTAGACGCTGATGACCGTCACTCATTCTCAGGCTCTTCTCAATGTTTAGTCTCAATGTCACGTACGTCCTTCCTCTCTTCCGGTGTTTCTGTCTATGGTTTGTCCCATGTGAATGTCATTACTGAATAAATTTACACTGAACAGCACGAATCAGAACTTTTTGGACTACATACAGGGCAAGTAAGTCATCATCTACACATTGACGTGCATTGATCGTGTTTCTTACCTGGATCCACGTTTCCCAGCTACCTAGTTGGTGCAAATGACTCTCAGATCGCTGCTGTTGGTAGGGCGTACCCGGATGATCCTACTAAGGCAAGCACCTATCTCTTACTTCCGTTGTACTTGTTGTTAACCGACTGGAACGTACTTCAAATGAATAGGGCTCGCCCTTCGGTACAGGGACGAATAACTCTGTCACGTACGTCGTCTATTTCGATCCATCTTATCCTTCGATCTAATATGAAGCTGGATGCAACGGCAGTCCGCAATTCAAGCGCATAGCAGCATTCCAGACGGATTACATGTACCAGTCGGGACGGCGGTTAGTCCTGCACGCCATGTCAAAGACACACAATGTCTGGTCTTACCGTGAGTCACGTTGTTTCCTGTTCCGAGTCGACGTGAATCTAACTGATCCCCTGAATTACCTCCCACTGTACGTTTTGTGGCGTAGTCTATAAACGAGACAAGGATATTCCTATTCTCGGCGCGTCGCACGAGACCGACTTGAAGCAATTCTATCAGTACTCGGATGACCCGGAGTATGTCGGCACCGATGCGCTTAGTACGTCTGTCAGCCCTCGTCGTTCATCATTTATGATGCTTATTACACCGTATTAACAGTTAACTTCGCACACTATCTCAACCCCAATACGCCTGCGCACCACACCCCAAGTGGCGCGTCTGCACATACTAATGCAAGCAAGATCTTCACAAACATTACGCGCAGTGCCTTCACCAATATAACCTGGCCAAAATGGAACGAAACGGGGCATCCGCTACTGACGTTCCAGGTGGAGGGGCTCAATATCACGAAGGACGACTTCAGAATCTGGCCGATGAAGTTATTGACTGAGCTGCAGGCTGCGCTAGGTCAATGATAGCTAGGTCCACGAGACTCAAATACCAACTACTATCAAATGAAATGCCTTGTTTATTCCAGAATTGGTGACCGTTGAACGGGCCGACTCAATTGCCACAGGCCTGCAGCTGACGATGTCGTGATCTTACTGTACCTACCATCGCAGCGTCGCGGAACCAGTGTCCGAGTCGGTACTTTCGCATCTCTTCGGCCGATGATCTTCCTTCCCCACCCCCGCAATCACTCTCACTCATAATACTACTTGCCGCTTTCGCAGTAAGCGCGTCATGTGGCATACCCCGCACTTCGAGTACTTAAAGCACTCGTGGTGCTAGCAGCTGCCCGCCATTTCACTTATTCATCGCAGTTAATCCTGCATGCATTCTTTGCAACAGGGACGCCTCAGGCATAGGATGCTACAACTCCGACTTGCCCCGCGTTTAACGCAGACTCGTAGCACCCGGACTCAGGCGCGACTGTTGTGCGTGCTCCCAGAATATATACAAAATGCTCCGTCGCGATTGTACTAACAGTATACTTGGATGGGTGCAGAGCGACAGTGTCCACGGAAGCAACTCATAACTCTGGTCTACCTCTCGCTGGTATACGCGTCCTCGAGCTTGGCCAGCTTATCGCCGGTCCGTTTTGTGGGCAGTTACTAGCGTGAGCTCACTCAACAGCGCCTACCCTTGAGGATATCGTCGAATGATACTAACAGAACACGATTGACGCAGCCATTTCGGAGCAGAGGTGATCAAAGTCGAGCCGCCAACCACTGGAGATCCGCTACGCGTTTGGCGAGAGCTTGACATCGACGGCGTGAGTCCATGGTTCAGAAGCCTGGGACGCAACAAGAAAAGCGTAGCCATCGACTTGCGAAAGGAGGAGGGAAGAAGGTAAAACCCTCTGTTTCCTGGTGTATAACGCGGATTCTAATTTTATGCATACCCATAGCCTCGTAAGACGGCTTGCAATCAAAAGCGACGTCCTCCTCGAGAATTTCAAGCCCGGAAGTATGCTCAGTCTATGTTTCGGTCTCCGCCACACTCTGATTTCGTTCCTGGCAGCTCTAGAGAAATGGAACCTTCATCCTGCAGCGATTCACCCGGAAAATCCAGCACTAATTTACACACGTGTGAGTGGGTATGGTCAGACAGGTCCCTGGGCGCAACGTCCTGGGTATGCTTCAGTGTGCGAGGCAGAGTCAGGCTTCCGCTACATTAACGGTTTTCCCGATCCTGACACGGGCGCGCTGGAGGGGCCTCCAGTGAGACCGAATATCAGCCTGGGGGACTCGATTGCGGGTCTGCATGCTGCATTTGGGACGGTATGTACTTTCGTCCACCAGATATAACAGCGTTCTCAGATGCACGTATTAATCCGTTGGACAGGTGCTTGCCCTGCTTTCGAGGCATAAGCGGTCAACGCAAGGTTGCCCTGGTGGACAAACCGTCGATGTCAGCATTATGGAAAGGTAGGGTTGCCATATATCCAGCGTTCCAAGCCCACTAATCCTCTTACCAGCATGCTCAATATGATGGAGAGCGTCATTCCCGAATACGATCGTAAGAACAAGGTGCAAATTCTCCATACTAGGTTATTTCTTGCGGACATTTAAAGCTCTACCTAGATTCGCGGACCATCTGGGTCTTCTATAACCGGCGTGGTCCCGACAAATGCATATCCCTGCCTACCGACGTTGGATGCACAGACCCCGACGTACATCATCATTGGTGCAAACGGCGAATCCCTTTATACTCGACTGATGACAGCTATTGGTCGGCTCGATCTAGTCGGCGAAAATTATCAGCCAAACAGTCGACGGGTCGAGCGTCAGGAGGAGATCGAGGACGCCATTTCGGCGTGGACGCGCACGCGCACGGCAGAGGCGGTCGAGGACGCAATGCGTGCAGCAGGTGTTCCGGTTGGGAGAGTGAATAGTGTGAAGGAGGTTGTCGAGAATGAGCAGAATATTGCTCGTGGGGCTGTGGAGGATGTATGGGTACCGGGGGTAGGGGACGGGGAAGGGTGGAACGTGAAGATGCCGGGTGTGTTTCCCTTGCTAGAAGGACATTCCGGGAAGACGAGATGGGCTGGACCAGATCTCGGCGAGCATACGCTGGAGGTGCTGAGAGGTGATCTGCTAGGTTTGAAGAACGATGAGATAGAGACGTTGCGGGATAACGGTGTCGTCGGTACAAAATAGCATGTATTGGAGTCAACATTTAACGACAAAGAAACACACAAAGCTTTGGACCCAAACCAGAGAGAGGATCCGCCGCAACCATACAACCCCAAAGAAAATCCCCAGTAGAAATTGAAACAGAAAGTAGAAGAATCGAACCCAAATTTACCGTGTCGTAGAGCCGTGAGCCTGTGAGTGTATCCCGTATAATCAGCGTCCGCGTTTACGAGGCCTGGACAACAAGGTTGGCTAAGAAGGGACGCGTCAACTCTCAGTAATCTGACACGACCCGAGGTGAAGGACTCACATATGGAGGTGCTGTCGTAGAAGTTGCAAGTTCCGCCGTGAGCATTCTGCGTAGCCTGGCAGTTCCACGCAATGTATGAGACAACGCCAGCCCCTGTAAAAGTCATTTGCTCGTTGTGTATCCTCGAAAAAATATTGAATAACTTGAGACTCACAGTTCGCAGTGTTGTAATTATAGAGCACGTCGCCCGAGGACATGTCGTTCCACTGAACAACTTGGCAACTGCCGAGGGACCACACCAATCCTCCACCGCTACCAATAGTGAAGTCTCCGTCACCAGCGTAGTCACTAAGGATCATAGCAGTGAGAAGATAGCCACAGCGAATAAACAGAAAGACCTACTTCGCTAGACTCTGGCAATCTGTAATTCGATTAGAAGAGAAACGAGGACTGAGAATGGATAGAGAATGGGTAGGGCCTTGAGCTCACCATTGGGGTCGGGGCCTCCGCCGGCAGGCGTGTAGCAGTATGTGGTGCAGGGAGCGCCAACCAGGTTGTAGTTCGCATCGGCATCGCGAGCGGCTACTTCTGTGCTGCGGGCAGCAGCCGTCGTGTTTCGGTTTGCGGGCAGCGGGCAGAAATGCACCGTGAGCTCTTTTCCGTTCACAACGGACGAGGAGAGCAGCGTCCCCGGTGAGCCGTCCTCGCAAACAAATGCGGCACCTATAAGGGCGGGGGTTGGTTTAGTACGGTAGCAGCGCTAGCAATGGGAAGGGGTGCACTGACTCCTGGAGACGGCAGCAGCTTCAGCAATGCCGACTGCAGCCAGAGCCATGACAACATGGGAGAACAACATTCTGGACGAAGAGGTGAAGAGTGTTCGAAAGAGAGGTATCGTTGCTTGGATGAACGATGCCAACCAGCCATGGATCCAACGCACTTATATATGTTTTGTATTGGCTCTAGGCCATGCAGGATCTGTCCATGCCGCAGATCAAGGTTACCCAGTGCGAGAGGATTTTCCACACGGAGACGTGCGGTGGGCAAGAGAGTCGGTGGGTACGTGAAGACCGGTATGCTCTTTGGAGTTGGCCGTCTATGATACCAACGTGCGGCGGTGCCTGCGCAGTTGATGCATTTGGCGCTCGGTCCTGACAGAAAGCATTGAGTATCCCATCGACGGCTCGAATGGAGAAACTTACAAACCAGTATGCGAATTGCCGTCTGGGCATGGTAGACCGAGGAGCCACTGTCATACAGCAAAGGCGCGGACTTGTACCATGTAACAGTGCTATGACGGACAATGAGTAGAGGTGCATTAGACAGGAGGATATACATATGCACCAGGCCCAAGCCTGCCCAATCGAAGCTGTACGGATTGCTGAGTCGACAATACTAGGCTACCAGGTGTGAGTAAGTATTACAGTCGAGAACATGCCTAGACAGGCGCGATCTACATCCATAATTAGGTCTGCGACAATCATTGACAACGAGAGGTGCGTACCAATGCAGGTTTCTTGGAGTTGTGGCATAACGAAAATCAAATTCGCACCAGGATTTAGGCGATGTATACATGGGGGTACATCTCTGAGCGCTCAGCGCAGATTTTCCGGGAGTACCTCTAGACGACGAAGGGAACGTGGGTGTCTGAGTAGAGACGGTGATCATGCAAGAAGTGGGCGCGTGCACTCAAAGCACCGTGCAGCGAGGCGGTCTTCTCCACGGCATCCCAACCGAATACTGAGGGTGCCGCCTTTCATTATGGGGAGAGCCGGGAGAAGATCGTGTACCGCATGGCAAGGGACAACGACAGGGCGGGTCGTGCTCTCCGATGATTCTGTTACAGTAATTTCGTCACGAGAGCCAGTCCCTGTACCTATAAGGGATGAGGGTATGAGGGAGCGCACGTTTCATGAGTACGAGCATGGGAAAACGAGGGGTGAAAGCACTTACTGTACGGGGAACGGCGAACAAGGCTTAAGCATATAGCTACTTGAACGTCGTACTGTTATGTCCGAGGACAGACGGGGCCGAAGGTCAGCACAACGTCGGTGCGTCTATATTAAATTTGGGATTTGAGCTGTGTCCGAGACTCTGAATACACGATAAGTCTGTATTACCTTGGAAAGAACAGGCGATTTGTTTGTCACTCATCACTTGCCTGTCGAAAACATGTAGAAAAGATGCGCGCTCGCCGGCAGCAGGTACACGCATCGGCAACTACAGAGAGGGAGCAAGTGGAAAACCATGTTAGCTTACTAAGAGACCATAGATATCATGCGACGTACTCTATCCTAGACATACACCAGTCGTACCTCCATTCTACGCGTGCGGCGTACCTTGTCTGGAGATCGAGACGCTTATCAATACAATTGGAATGTATCCTTTTCGACAGATGCTCCTGATCCTGCTTATGGTCCAGGAAAAACGGAGGATGACTTTGACCTTTAGACCGCCTGTTGCACCGACGATGCTCCGACACGATGATATGGTGGGTCACGGTGCATCGTGGAACTACGGGCCACCCCATTCCAAGAAGCGTCCAAAGGTCACGTAGCAGGCTAGACAGCGCGCTCAAACAAAGTTGAATGGAGTTAGACCGAAATTGGAACTCTTTGAAGCGCTCTCAGGGTGCCCTGGCGGCCAACCAAGGATCGCCGATGTAAATGTGAGATTGACCGCGCTCTGGAGAATGGCAGCATAGAGGTAGTAGTAGTACGCGATGAGATGCGTTAAACATTTGGGAAAAATGCAGCGAAATGGCAAGCGTTCCGAAGACGTTCTTGAAGGTCAAGTTGAACGAACGACTGAGAACAGGACCTATGACAGTCCCAATGGAGGTCACATACTGAAAAAAATAATCGAATATAATTTGTCCGGACTTTGAACCGCACGTGCCGAAGATTTTGTCCGGACTATGTATCCGACCTCGATGGAAAAATGGCCTTGTCCGGACTACGTATCAGACATCTAAAAATCGAATAAAATCGCGAAAAATCCCAGAATATTGTCGTAGGCGGTTTAAGCACATATTAGTGCCCTACTCAGGTCAAATATGCATTTGAGTGGTCTACCCCAAAGTGCGGAGAGCTCGGGAGGAAACACAACGAGTATCTACGGATTTATGTGTAGCGGCGAGTAGGACATTGAGAAATGATAAGAACAGGGTAAATACGGAGGTACAAAGTACCAATAGGACCCAAATTGGCCAGCTTTCCATACAAAAGTCGATAGACCACGAGCCCAGCCGCCGACCGGTCGTATATGGAGGCGGACAATTTCCGTGTAAGGAGGTTGTCCGGACAAATATCAGACCTCTGTGGCGCCAATTTGGCTTGTCCGGACTAAATATCCGACCTGTTGTCAGATTTTGGCGATTTGTCCGGACAAATATCCAACCTTCGGGGCTCAAAATCAAAAATTTGTCCGGACTCCGTATGTGACCTCCATTGGGACTATCATAGGTCCTCTGAGAACTCGGGGTACAGAATAGGGGCTACGTTAAACTAAAAAGGATCTACCCCTGACTCAATGGAAATTATCAAGCTGGACACTTTTCTCAAGACGGCGGTCATAAACACAAAAAGATGTCTCAAGCCATAGCATCGACGTCCTACCAGCCCTTCGACCCACGGAAACATGTTGGTATCCACGCAGAACGTGTTTCCGATGTCTCTAGCACCGACTATCCCGGTCATTTTCCAGATGAAGACCACTCGTGGGATCTCGCAAAATTCAAGAAGGTGCGTGCCGCGTACCATCACGGGCTGGATTGCGCTGACCGCCGTACGAGAGAATAGTCGTTGAGGGTGGAGGTGAAGCGTCTGTCGAATCGATCGATAGACTTTGACCTCGTCGGTGTGGATGCATCCATCGCGAATGCATTTCGGCGCATATTGATAGCGGAGGTCGGCACGCAATATGCTACGTGCTGTGGATCCAGCTGACACTGGACAGGTGCCGACCGTATGCGTGGAACATGTTTATGTGTGGAACAACACCTCTGTCATCGTAGATGAAGTCCTGGCACATCGAATAGGCATGGTCCCGTTGCAAATCGACCCCGCGTTAGTCGAAATGAAAGCAAGTAAGTTCGTCCTTCTTTTCACAGCTAACGCGTCCTCATGGCTGTGCCAGGTCCCACTGACCAAGCTACGGACCGCAACACCATCGTCTTCCGTCTTCAAACCACCTGCACTCGGCGAAAAGATGCTCCGAAGGGTGCGACAGATGCCGCATTACTGTACGAGAACGCCGAGCTGCTGTCCTCGCATCTTGTATGGCAGCCGCAGGGCGAGCAGGAGGAGGTTTTCCGTGCGGACCCACCGCGACCAACTAACCCGAACATCGTGCTTGCGAAGCTGCGTCCAGGTCAGGAAGTCGATATGGAGGTGCATGCCATCAAAAGCGTCGGAAAGGACCACGCAAAATTCAGCCCTGTGGCGACTGCGTCATACAGGCTCCTCCCACATATTATCATCAAAAAGCCGATCCCCCCAGAGCACGCTGAGAAGTTTCAGGGCTGCTTTTCCAAAGGCGTCATCCATGTTGACCCACGCACGAAAGCTGTGCGTGTTGACGAGAAGAATGTGAGGAAGGAGACAATGAGCCGCGAGGTGTTGAGGCACCCCGAGTTTGAGGGATGCGTACAGCTGGCGCGCGTGCGGGATCACTTTCTATGTGAGCTGTCCTTCACTTGCGTATGTGCCCCGCTAATCATCCGGAAGTCAATATCGAGTCGGAATCTGCATATGCGCCGGAGAGACTCCTCCCAGAGGCTATCCATGTCATGCGGGAAAAAATTGCAACCATCAAAAAGGCGGCAGAGGCTCTTCTGGCGGACGATAATGCGGGTGGCCAAGACGTGCAAGTGGCAGAGGCAGACGGACGTTAAGTGTCAGCACCGTATGTATTTCTTTCCATGTGACAGCATTATTCTGTACAGAATATTCACGACCTTGCTATCCCGATGTTTGACATGTCTAAATGTTTGCGTCCGCGCCGGCGCGTCGAGACTAGCTGAATTACAGGACCTTCCATACCTGGTCATGCCGTCGCCGGACAACTCCGACCAAGAATGACGACAGGGATCGCGACTGCATCTACTCATGGTCTGCACTGCTGCGCTCCTTCGCCTCACACGACAACGACACCCACTACGATATATCGCTAAAAATTACACTACTATGTCTGAATCTACCCCTTCCCTGCAAGCGTGGGCCCAAACGCACCTCTCAGCGTTATACGAGTCCTCCGACCCGAATGCCGCCTTCGAGGCCGCATTCTCTCCGTCCGCACAAATTTACCTTAACCACGAAGCCTTGGGTCGTCCTGATTTGAAGGAGCGCGTAGTGGGTCGCGTTGGCGCCGCCGCCAACGGTGCCTCCGTCAAGTGGGAGAATATCATTGCTGTGCCGAAGGAGAAGGGCGATGAGAATGTACGTGCTCGTCTATTCAGGGGGACAACTCCTAATCCTTGTTCTACCGGTAGGCGGGAATCGTTGCAGGCTTCCTGGTCGTTACACGTTCTCTGAGATTTCGCATCCGTGCGGCACCTGCACAGACTCAGACGTTCATTACCATCAGCGCTAAGTTCGTTTATAATATTGTGCCCTGTGTTATTCTCCAAACTTACACGTGCCCTCGTTACAGGATAGAACAAGATCCGAGTGTAGCTCCGGATGCTTCTGGCGACCGTCGCAGAATCGTGCACCTTTTTGAAACGGCGCTGGACCAGGTGCCGCAAATTCACTTGCAGACGCCGAGGGAATCGACATGATAAATCACGCGCGAAGGTCGTGCTTGTCAAAATGAATGTCATCGGACGTTGACTTGTAGGGTGGGTACACCTGGGGTATTATACATCGCTGTGTATAGTGCATTCGATGTACACATATGTCTTCACGAAGCAATGCGCTCGGCGTGCGTGTTCCAAGTCTCAAGCGTTGACTCAGTCGTGCATACTCGCGATCGTGATGATAAAATACTAGAAGTCCATATCGCTAGGAACAAAGCGCACCCCACATCAGACCTGCCCAGCGTTGGCGTACGACTGATCTTTTGCAGCCCCGCCCTCTTCATACAATCCCGAGGCACTACGACTCCCATTATCCGCCATCCCATACACTTCGCTCCGTTGCGCATCAGCAATCTCCTTCTTCGTCGGCACGAGCCCCGGCGCCGTAAACATGGCCACGGAAAGGAACTCGGTGACGCCGACCAGGGGGTACCATAGGGCTTCACGGTACTGCTCTGCCGTGTTGTTGGCAGTGCCAGTGAAGAAGGCCTCACGCATGAGGAGGAGGACGGAGACGGAGAAGAGGATGTAGAAGCCATATCTCGAGCCTATGGGCGCATCCCAGCGGCGTGTCGAGCGGCCATCCTTAAGCTCCGCATGCACAAGGAACGACGCCTCCGTGATGAGGAGGACGGAGAGGGCGAGGAAGATGTACACGCTGGCTTTCCGGAGTGTCGTTCCGAGCGCGATGGAGGACGGGGTGCTGTTACTGGAGGTAGCCTCGATGACACCGACGATCCCGAGCACGACGGCTGCTGTAGCAGATATATGGAAGAGGAACTTGCTTCGTGTTACGCGCGACAAGAGGCCAAACGATACGAGGGATTCCGTCATTTTTTGTCTGCCGATAGAAATAATTAGCATCTAGTGATATATTTTCGAGTCAGAGGTACTCACCGATCGAGAACAACGGAGTAAGCAGAATAGATAAGGCCTAAGAAACCGAAGTTGAAGACGACTTGGTAGACGATGAACAGCGTGAGGTTGTGTGCTGCCGACTCCGATTTGATCAACAGCACTCGGAGGATAAACGCGACGGTTCTGACTGCGACGGCGTCAGTGCATTATCCATTTCCGTCTACGAACCGGAACTCACTTGAACAGAACATTTGCAGCAAGAAGAACACAAAACTTCGCCGCCGGATAGTTTGGAAGAGGTAGAACCCGCTCAGTGGAGCGTAGAGGACCACGAACACAACGGCTGCAGCGAGGGAGTGTATTCCGAAATACGCGGCATAGTCTGGGGTCGTAAACGTGGTAGAGGACATCGTGCAGTGAGTGGGGTGGGGGCGTGATGTCAATTTCTACTGACCTTAAATCGAAAAATCATGCTGCCGTTTTAAAGGACTGCTAGCCCTGTCGCATTATATGGCATGAAAGCTTCTTGATAGTCCCGAGCACTGCATAAGTGCAGCCGCAGCCACACCAAGATCATTTTAGACTCCGCGACGGCTGTGCAACCGTAGACAGCAGCCGTGCACTCCAGTGAGTGACCTTGAACGTGCAAGGACACGGGTGCTATCCCTACATATAGGGCGGTATAAAAGAGCAAAGTGTTTGCCATGCTGTGCATTGCTATACTGTGACTCTATTGGATTAATCCACCAATGTCCAATGCCATGCCTGGTTAGGTTCAGAACGCACCGATTAGCCGACTTTGGGCAAGGAGGTACGACCATCCCAGCCTTTGAAGCCGCGTCTCTGCCTGCAGGTTCAGGTACGTACACATTCGCCCCACAAACTAGGCTGAAGGACACGACGGAGCTGTTATTCAAAACGTAGGTCTTCGAGAATGAAAATAATTGGTACCTTCAGCCGCGACTCGTAGCCGTCTGTTACGAGCAACGAGAACCTTGTGATCATTCCGAGTGCATGTTAGATTAGGATGACAAGTTCCATGTATTTTTGCGTACAAGCTGTCTCGAGTCGGACTACTTATAAGCAGAAGTACTGTCTGTCACAGTTCCTGTATACGTAGTAACAGGTCTATGGCAGGGCCAACTCGCCTCATATGGAAATCCACCAGGCCACCCGTTATGGTACCCCGTGGGTACTTCGGGAACCGGTCACAGCGTGCGCCGATCCTCTATACTTTGGACTTACAGGACCTGAGACGAGTTAATGCTCTAGTACTCAAGTTTGAAGTTTGACCCTCAGTTACCACACACTGTGAGTCTGTACATTGTATATACGCCCCCGCCATTCAACGAAATATTAACGAAATATTCACTGGCAGGCAGCTAGTGTTGCAGTGTGACGTCAATAATAACAGGAAGTAGAGAAATAGGTATGTACAGTCTACTCATGGGTGTTAGGATAGGCACATCTGGTGTAAGACATCTGCATATGGCCATGCAGACATGGGGGCGGCGGGCGGGGCACCGATTTTTGAAAATCAGACTCATGCGCATGAAGATGAATGAATTAATGTTCACCGGCACCGGCACCGCCCTTTGTGGCACTTTGTACAACATATACATAGTGTTTTTTTGGACATTGCGACCCCACATATACGTATACAGGTGTGCCCGAAGGGCCGTGTCTATGCAGAGGTAGGATCGAGGACAACTCCGCCTCCAGCCTGTTGCACAATAGGGGCCAACGTTCAGAAAAAGCAATCAAGGCCCCTATGTTAAGTATCGCAATCTCTTGGCGACATTTGACTTGCGCGCCTGCTTTGAATCTGCACTTGTATCAGATCCAGTCAGGACATACACCTGCCTCGCTTCACTGTACGAGTACTGTACGCCGTCTGAATATTGAAACACAAGGAAGCAGAGGCCGTACGACAATGGCAGAGCCGCAGCTAAAGGCTGAGATCACCCGCCTCACCGCCGAGCTCAACAGCACCCTCGACGTGCGCAAGCAGCTCCGCGCAGAAGCAAGCGCCCTTCGCGAGGAAAACACCCAACTACACAAATGCACCGGAGAGCTCTCTGATGAGGTCTATGACCTCAAGCGCCATATGGCAGCGAAGACGGCTGAGGCCGAGGAGCTGCGGGAGGCAAACGCTGGGCTGCAGAGGGTCATCGACGGCCTGCGTCAGGAGTCTGCGGAATTGAATAAAATGATGCGAGAGATGGAGAAGGGTAAAGGGAAGGCGGTAAGTACATCCAGAATCAGCGTTAGGGGTGGTGCTTGACAATTCTCCTGAACCTCCTCGCTGGGTCGACCATAGCCAAACATCTGACGAGAACGGAAAATTCATTGTAAGATTCACAAACCATGTTGAATATGCACACCGGCGGCTGATAAAGTTCATTCTTTTTCAGTGGCGTAAAATTCCAGTTCCCGTAGTCCAGGTTCCGCCAGCAGCGTATGAAATCAAAGCCGCTCCCCAAAAATCTGCACCCAGACCTTCTAAGCGTGCACGCCCAGTAGTTTCCAGCGACTCAGAAATAGAAGTCATTGAGGTCCGGCATCGTCATGTCGCCTCATCTGTGGCACGAGCCATAAACAGCGCTCACAGTAGGAACAGTATCACTACTCCGTCGAACGCTGTGGTGTGTTACAAGATCACCTTCCTCTCGCCTCACGTCTCCTGATTATTATCACTCATTTCAGGCTGGACCATCTCGTATTGGCTTATCCAAGATCACCACAAAATCTCGCACAACCACAACCACGACGCAGCCATCTACCTCATCGGTAGTACCGGAGGACACTTACACAGGCACGGAGACAGCGAATGGCGATTTGCAGGATACCTTTAGCTCTAGAAGCAGCAGTCCGCTTACCTCACTGCCATCTGATAGTAGTGACGATGAAGTCGAGGCTGCACGTCTGGTCGGGACATCTTCTGTAGAGCCCAGGGAATCACCGGACCGAAAGGTCTGTTTCATTGTTTTTGTACGCTACTCCACGCTCACCCTGCTCTCGCAGCCCAAGAGGGAGAAAAAGGAAGAGGAGACCGTAATTCGTCTCCCCACTCCTGTCGCCGCGGAACTTCTCGAGTCCATTCCAGCATACACAATCACGCCCGCGGCAGTTGCCACCCACATCTCCCGCCGCTGTGCCTCGGCGACCTACGGCGGCGGATACCACCCGCTCTACGTCAACCAAGCCAAGGTCGCACGGTTTGCCTCGAAGGCCGCGTGGCCAAATCCCGACCTGAACCCGTGCGCGCCGACGGTGCCCGGGGCGCCGGGCCTGATGTTCACGAGCCGCGACGACTGCCTCGGCGTGCACCTGCGCCTCTTCGCACGGCTGGAGAAGGAAACGAAGTCGAAGGACGAGCCGACGGTCTGGGAGTACCTGGGCGAGTACATCCTGGAGGTCATGCGTGCGCTGACACCCGCGGAATTCGCAGGTCAAGCTGAAAAGGCGAGTTTCATTGGCAATATGTACATGCCTGGATTGTCGTCTTACGGCCCTAGTTTTCTTTAGGTGCGTGTAGCATGGGCTCAAAGAATCATAGAGTGCAAGCAGCACGTCGCATATCGTAGTATATGCGCGCGCGTATATCTGCGGAAAACCCATCGCGATGTTACAGAACACGCTGTACATCGCGAGATAACGCGGCCGGATACGCACAAGTGCGGGTTTGGCGCTGTGCTAGGGCTGGACATAGAGGATGTACTAGGCGCGTTCGCCCGAGGTGAAGAGGTGCGTTTAATATTTTCACCGCTGACACGTACTCTCAGGACCCCCGACTATTAGGCTAAATGCCGTTTGAATCATCCGGGCAAAATTTGCACTTTTCGCCCGAAGGCCATATGCCATCCGGGCAAAAATCTTGCCCTCTGCGAGGGAGGCCATGTCGCGTCCGGGCAAAATTTTTGCAGGGGGAAGGGGCGGCGCCGCAGGCGCCGCCACCAAAATTTTGGGCTTATGCACGTGATTTTTCGGGTGGGTAAAGCGCCCGAAAAGGCAATAAGGCCAGTTGCCATCCGGGCAAAATGGGATCCGTCCCTCGCAAATCATCCGGGCAAAAAAAATCAGCTTTTGCGATTTTCATAACGGCATTTACCCTAATATTCGGGGGTCCTGTACTCTCCAACTGATTCTCCGTGCTTTGATAGACGATTAATATCATCAGCATGAGATGCGTCGGCTACGACCACGCCTTTGCACATGATTGCCGGGTCGTCTATCCAAGATACGTGGCTGAGAAGGCGAGAGAGCGGGCATCGAAAGCGGACAGCAAGAAAGCGGACGCAGCGAAAAGGAAAGCGTCTAGCTTGGCGGAACGGAAGGCAACGTCGATTCGCCTCCGTCCATTGATGCAGGAGGACGCGGAGGAGAGCGCCCCGGATCCGATGGACATCGATGACACGCCTGAACGTCTTTTTGCACCGGCGCCATCGTGGCGGGCGCAAGAACGCAGGGCTGCACGGGCGGCATGGTACAGAGACGACGACGATTTCGATCCCGCATCGCCGGGATGAAGATCTCTGTTTCAACCGGGGTGTTTCATTGGTATGTCCCCTGTTTTCTCTTGTGCGTTGCTTGTACGAGGTATTTTATTGTTACGCGCTATTGTTGTATCCCTACGACGTGGAATGTATTCAACTGTTATGAAGGTGAACCCGGAGACGCCGTTGCTCAGCGCTCATCAGTTGTAGCTCTCTACAATCGCGTTGCGACCTGCGAAGCAGATATAAACAGCGGTAAGTCAATACCGATCATAAAAGAAACAAATGGGGGATAAAAAGCGGGCGTTAATTAACGACCACCGGAGGAGTTGCAAGGACCGCTTGGGGACCGGTCACTCAGACAGTAGCCCCGTATAACCGCGTGCATTTGGTGGCGGTTTATGGCGTCCGATAATCTATCGATGTCTGGCGCTTGACAGCGAGGGTTGCAAGTAAGGGCAAGCAGCCTGCCGTGACTGCAGCGTTATGAAATGTCGAAGCGTTAAGCATGGCATAGTATACACTTGTACTGCCTGTTCACAGCTCACTCACAGGCTCTACGATCTGATGAAGACACATCTTCAGTGTACACGACGATGCAAACCTAAGAAACATACGTCGGAGACAGCGTATTCTCCACCGAGTGCTAGAGCGTGTCTGTTTTTTTGTTTTCATTTAGCCAAAGCGAGCGTCGAAGTGACAGGTTCGAGAAAGGAGGACAAGCGCCACGATCTGACAAAGTGGTAGGGCGACATTACGTAATAAATTGCCAGATATGGACAAAGGCATCGCTCTAGTACTTTCCCCCCGCCTCCTCTCACCAGCGCCCGCCCCGCCTTTCCGCCATCTTCCGCCTTATATTTTCTGCTCTAGTAGCCCCTCTTCATCATATCCTGTAAACACACTCAGCGCTGCCGTCTTGACGATATTATCACCGTTCTACCACCGCCCCCTGTGCGCTGAACCGGACGACGCTCATATACCCACATCTACGCACGCACGCACGCAATGGGGAACTGCGTGAGCAACGTCAACCAGGGCCGTGCGGAGAAGGCCCGCTCCAATGCCATCGACCGCCAGATTGAAGCAGACTCCAAAAAATTTAGAAAGGAGTGCAAGATCCTTCTTCTCGGTGAGTAGGATCTGCAGACCCTGAGTCCTTTGTCGTCCAATGCTAACGCACCTCCTAGGATCGGGCGAGTCGGGAAAGTCAACCGTCGTGAAGCAGATGAAGATTATTCACCAGAACGGTTTCACAACCGAGGAGCGCAAGGTCTACCGGCCAACAGTGTATAAGAACCTGCTCGACAGTGCACAGGCTGTCGTACTGGCTATGCGCAAAATCGGCGTCGACTGCATGGACCCCCAGAACAGAGTAAGTGATCAGAGTGCTTTGTTCACGTTAGATGCTGACGCGGCTTCCAGGCCAACGCGGACGCTATCATAGACTACCATATCGTCGAAGACAGCATGGAGTTCGAGTTCTCGCCCGCCATCGCGCTCGCTATATACGAGATGTGGACGGACCCTATCATCCCAAAGATCATGGATCACTCGAGCGAGTTCTATCTCATGGATTCCGCATCATAGTACGTCTATACTCGTACCTCTTTCACGGCCTTTATAACTCATATGTACTAGTTTCTTTGGCGAGGCGCAGCGCATAGGGGCGCAAAATTATGTTCCAAACGAGATGGATGTACTGCGGGCACGAGCGAAGACGACGGGAATAACGGAGACACGGTTTAACATGGGCCAACTGTCGTGCGTATTCGCACCCTTTCTCAGCCTATGTTCAATTTAATATATGTTCATCCACAGAATACACATGTTCGACGTTGGTGGACAACGCTCAGAGCGGAAGAAGTGGATACATTGCTTCGAGAGCGTTACAAGCATAATATTTTGCACAGCTCTTAGTGAGTATGACCAGGTGCTGCTGGAGGAGAGCAGTCAGGTGCGTTCCTCCACTCTTTCTACCCATACACTGGCTAACAGAACCACAGAATCGAATGACGGAATCTCTGGTGCTCTTCGAGAGTGTTATCAACT
Organism: Plicaturopsis crispa FD-325 SS-3; assembly: GCA_000827205.1. Classification (NCBI taxonomy): domain Eukaryota; kingdom Fungi; phylum Basidiomycota; class Agaricomycetes; order Amylocorticiales; family Amylocorticiaceae; genus Plicatura; species Plicatura crispa. The sequence continues at coordinate 2,094,156 of KN832554.1, forward strand.
CGCGGTGGTTTTTGCGGACATCAATTATTCTCTTCCTCAATAAAATTGATGTGTTCAAGTCCAAGCTACCAAAGGTGATAGCACTCTCTTGCTTTATCAAGAAACAACGCTGACAGAGGTGCAGGTTCCACTAGAACGGTATTTCCCCGAATACACCGGCGGGCCGGATATTAACAAAGCGGCGAAATACGTACTGTGGCGCTTCATGAACACCAATCGGGCACGCCTCAGTGTCTACCCACAGTATGTCTTGTGCTGTCAATGATGGAATTCCAGAGAGCTCACCTCTGCTATTTCTAGTTTGACGCAAGCCACAGATACTTCGAACGTGCGACTGGTGTTCGCTGCGGTCAAGGAGACGATATTACAGCTTGCGTTGAAGGACTCAGGGATACTATAGCCTGTGTCGCAGCCGCATCTGGCAGTGCTCTCTCTCCTTCTCTCGGTGTTTACTTTTGGTACGTCGCCCTCCGCTATTGCTAGTTTTACCATGCTTATTCGTCTGCGCACGACAGGTCTCCTCGTCTCACATCATCGCATCTCGGATTTATTCCATGTCACGCTATCTATCATTCATTCTCATACATCTATCTACTACATGCCCCGGTCTGTTCTCGGTACCACACTAATTGCCCTCTGCTAACGCCATGCTACGCCGCCTCCACGCCCCGCCAGCCCGCCCGCCCGCCTGTGCACATACTATCTACACCCCAGGTCCCCCCCATCCTACGCAATGTATATGTCCCGCTTGCGTCCTCCCTTGTTGTAGTCCGACTTAATTCTCATCATTCATGGACTTGGAGCACACCTTCGTGTTGGCGTGACGTTTTTTTCCCGGGATATACGCGTTTTGACAATGTTTGCGTAATGTACATATGCATGGTCGCTGCTTCATTCAGACGTCGACGTCTGCCGCATAACGGTGCTCTCTCCTCTTATACTCATGATCATAATCGCCGCTGCCTGAGCCCATTGACACGCTATGCCTGTCCGAGTAGAGTCGCTGTCAGGAGATGGATCCTGTTAAGTACTCGCCGCACCCAGCAAGTGGCTGAGCTCGGATGTGCTGCACAGTACTCGTTGGTTTCAACATATGCAGCCTTTAAACACCTGTCGACGTTGGACATGATAGCCCCGATGGCAGCCCCAGGCATCCACGATACTTGTATAACGGGATCCATATCGGCGAGGAAACCACAGTCAGAGGCAAGTCGGAGGTAAGCAAATTCCACCCATACACCTTTACCAGTAGAATGCTCAGAATACGGCACCGTTCTTCAGTGCTTCCCAGTGCCCATCCTAGGCTCGCTCGACGCCTAGAGTTCTACGAACGAATACTCAAATATGAATAGGCTTGTGCGTCGCGTCCGAGCCTTAGACGGTTCAGAGCTCATGCACCCCGCGTCTGCTCCTGCACATCCAATTGTATCCGCGCACAGGCTAGTGCCGTATGGTCTTCTTAAAACTATCCCTGGGGTGTTCAAGAGTGCTCACGAGTGGATCCACTATCGGAAGTGTCGATACAACCTTTGGCGCGGGTCTGCAAATTCTCGTGGCTCCGTGGCGATTCTGACTGGCGAAGATATGTAGCTGGCGTCAAGCTAGCACCTCCGAGTTCACCCTCGATGCTTTCGATGCTTTCTGTTTCTCCCTGCTGCCGATCCATGTCTTTCCGCGGCACCTTACCCACGTACATGTCGTCTGGAATCTGGATCTTCGTGCTTGGGCTTTCACTCGACAAACCAGGGGGCTGCGCGGAAGATCCTACGATGGCGCTTGACGTGTTCAAAAACATGGCAAATGGACGATGCGTCCCCGCTGATTTGTTCACCCGTCTCATAGTGTGGAAAAGTGCTCTGTTATCTCGACGCGGCCGACTCGGATATACATGCCAGTGCTGCGCCGACACGACAACGCCCCCTTGCTATGTGACGGTTCAAATAGCTCATCTCAATCGTCTTTAGCTGCCAGGACAATGCCCTCAAGGATGTCCCGATACTCGACGCGACTTACGCGACATTGTCTATTGTTCACCACATGCGTCTAAATTCAACCCCGACGTCTCCACGGCTCAAGCGCTCATTGTTCGTCCGTGTCCACAATTTTATCCCGTCACAATCTCATTTCCACCACGAGTACCAACTCCGCGAAGTCACGTTGTCCACTCGCGCTATAAAATCCACAACGCAGGAGTTTCTACCGCATACTCTGCTCTTTGCTCTTGACATCCATCTTGCCGCCACAGCTCAATCTGTTTCCACTGTCTCACACCCCCTGTATCATTGACATGATCCATTCGAAGTACTCGTCCGAGGCTGCAAGCCAGATCGCCCGTCGTGCCCACTCGTGCCACTCAAGCCCTCCTCCGCTTAAAGAGCCGCTCTTCTTGCCCTCTTCCCCTTCGCCTGTCCCCGCGGAACCACCGCGCTCTAGCCCTGCGCCCGAAAGACACGAAGAGGACGTCGCGGCTCGAGCTCCTGTCAAGCGCTCGTACAGTGAAGGACCGGGCGATGGAGACCTGCTTTCGTCAGATACTCAGCTTGACGACAATGGGGACGGACAGGAAGACGAGTGCGACGTGCGTAGCAGCGATGGGTTCAGCATACACTACGACCAAGACGATGGTGGAGACGACGAGCGCATGCAAATGCTCGCCGAGCAGATCGGCGAGGAACGCGGGCAGGACCCTCACCCTCTCGACAAAGTGAATGCTCTGCTGCCCAATGGCGAGCCGGCCGACGTCGAGAACAGCTTGCAGCGTAAACGCCGTCGCATCAGAGCTACCGGAGAGGTCGTGAGGATCGAAGTTGAAGACAATACCTACGACCTAGAACGAGCCCGCCTCTCAGCTGCGTCGCGTATTTTTGCTCGCGTCTTCGCAGGCGGGGTTTACGAAAGCGACTCGGAGGATGTGAAGGTAACCCCCGGGTGCGCATTTGAAGAGCCTGGAGTTACTTTGGCTGGCGCGTACGAAGTCGTTGGAGTATCTGCCCAAGATTTCGAGCGGCTACTCGAGGCATTGGACAGCGCAATGTGAGTGCCACATGATTCATCGCGCTCGCACGTTCTTACTTTTTCCCCGCAGCTCTTATGTGTTCGAACCGCCCGAGGACGCGGTCGTCGTCTCCATTCTTCGCGCCGCGCACGCGCTCGACTTCATCAACTTCCGCACGTGGGCGGTGCGCCTCATCGCACAGCGTTGGTCTTCCAAGCTCGATACTCTGAAAACAACATGCGCGATCCTCTACTCCAAACAGGTGCTCGACGACCCCTGTGCCATGATCAGACTCGCACGCGATTGCAAGGTTCCCAGCGTCCTTCCCCGCGCGTTCTATGAGCTTGTCCGCTTACCGTCCGACAATTGGGGCCCCATCACCCTCGAGGATTTCACCACTGCGATGACCATACAGCGCGAGCTGACTCGACAATGGCTCGCATTCGTTGCACTCCCGCCCAAGGCCGAGAGCTCCAAGAAGCGCTGCTTGCTCGCGTGGATGGGCAAGATGGGCGGTGCGGCGGGCATTGCCGCAGCCTGGACACACGATCCGATCCTGGGACTAGACGAGTTGATCGAATGGACACAGCAGGATTTGATTGACCCTTGCCTAGCGTGCGCGTCGACTTGGAAAACGGCGGCGGAGCAGGCGAAGATACAGATGTGGAGTACCGTTACAGACTTGGCCCGCAGTTAGATGCTTTCGTTCGAGTATGCCCTTTCATGCCGCTTTCTTTCACTTGTTTTCCTCCTTATGTTGCCTATATGCACCAATCTATGCACCATGCCAAACCCTTATCGAAGTCTATACTGTTCCTGACGGCGGAAAATTTGCACATTAGTTACTAACATTATGCGTCGCTGCATTGATAAATACAATTCCGACTCGTAAAGCAAGATGAGGATGGATACTCAGAACGAACGAAAATATACGACAACTAGCGCACTAGCCCTCTTCGTCCCCGTCCCCTTCATCATACGTGTTAGACCCGAGTTCCCGTACACTCGAGACGGCGATCAGAAGCGGGTGGTTTGGTGAGAGATAGGTCAGCAGCTTGCCCATATCCTCGAGCGTAAAGTCCTCCATCTCCTCGATGAGGGCAATATCCTCCTTGTCTTCCTCGAGCTCCGCCGCCGGCCGTCCTGCGCGGGCTTTTCGTCGATCAGCGAGGCTCTGGAGCTGCCGCTTCGTGGCCTCGATGATGCCGTCGTGGAATTCCCGCGAGAGCGACGGCGGCCCGCCGATTATGCGCAGAGAGTCCGTGAAGCACCGGAACAGCGAGCCGAGGAAAGACGAATCGGTCTCCGCGCCAATGCAGTTGATGAGCTGCAGGAAGGTGGCGGAGACCATCTGGTTTGTGAGCGTTGAGCTGTTCTTCCCGCAGGAGAGGAGCATCGGGATTAATCTTGAAGGTGCCATTAGCTTGACGTCCGAGGCATTAAGTGAGAGCAACCGCGACTCACATGGCACATGCTTCCCGCACGCCGTCGTGGAAATAGAATCGTAAAGACGGAAGGCAGAGCTCGAGGCTCTGTGTCATGTAGGGCGCGAAACGCGCGCCGAGGGTTGAGCAGTAGATCACCAGGGTCTCAAATGCCTGGCACTTCTCCTCGATCGCGGACGTCCTAATGCCCACCATTTTTCCATCCATCGTGACTGTCTCCCAACCCTCCTTTTCTATGACGTTCTCGTCATCCTCGTCTATAGACAGTTAGACAGCAGCGAGAGTCAACTACTTGAGGAGAGGCCTACCGTAAACGGACACGTCTGCCTTTGCGCTTGCGGATTGGAGGAGTGGGGGCATGACAATCGCGAGATATGGTTCGAACTCGGGCCCTAAAGCCTGGCATATTTTTGCCCACGTACCGATGAGATAATGTCCCAGCAGAGTGTCCGCGGGATCTGGAGGACTATCTGCAAATAAGATTCCACCGTCAGTCTGCGAGTCCGTCAAAATCTTCGCGTAGTCCGTACTTTGGATGCGCATGAGCAATTCTACGAGCGTGTTAGCATCTGGCCGGAAGACGTCACGCCCAACAGCGATCGCTAAGAGAACATTCTAACGGTAAGATCGGTGGTGCACATTGTTACCTAGGGAAATGCGTACCGATCAGGCCAGCACACTCCATGGCCTTCACCCGCAGTTTTCGGTATTCCGGCCCATTTGCATTACGTAGCACGTTCAGCAGCAAAGGCATGATGGACGAATAGTGCTACAATAGGCAGGAAACTTGTAAGAAGTGCCTCGCATGGATAACTATGAAAGACTGACCTTGGCAAACGTAGCCTCACTCGCATCGGCTACCATCGCAAGCGTCGTAATGGCTTGCTCTTGGACATACCGCTTGACCTGTTTCGTCGGATCCGCAGACGGGTTGAGCAATTTTAGCAGCCGTTCTACGATCGGGTCCAGGTACGGCACGAGCGTGTTACAGGCGACGCCCTCGCAAAAGTTGATGAGCGCCGCGGCTGCATGTGCGTGTACACTATTTGACGTCTGTGTGTCAATGGCCGCGCCAGAGGTGTTGTGCGGAAAAAACGGACCGTGGTTCTGGGGCCTCGAGCGTCGGGATGAGGACGGCGAAAAGTTGCTGGTGGTATTGCTCTTGAATGACTTCCTGTTTTTCTTACGCAATAAGCATCCTAGCCGGGCCATTTTTGCGAGGTCGCACACCTACCTCAAGATCAGTGCACAATTGTCCACTGAGTTATGTCAATAAAAAGAGCAAAGGGTACACCAAAACCGGACTCACAGGCACTGGCATGCGGCGTGGCGTACGCGCGGATGTGGATCCGCAAATGCAGGTGTCACAAGTCTACGGCAGATGGTTAGGCAAAAGCAACCGTAAAGCAGGATAGCACTTACTCGACGACCTTTCCGAGTTCACCTTGCATGACCTATATTACTGCAAAGATTGGCTTAAGACACGACCCGCATGCACCACACGCACTGACCTTGCTCGTGCCCTCCGCAATCGCGGCAATGGCCATCAGCCCGGCGTGCCGCAGCCGCCAGTCGTAGCTCGCGAGCATGGACGGAATGTACTGGAACGCTGGCGGGAGAACAGACTTTCCGCCGAGCGCGCACGCGAGGCGGTCAAGCGACTGCTCGTACACGTGTGGGTACGTGTCGTCCGTCGGGTCCTCCGCGGGCTGCACAAACGGGGTGAGCATGGCAAATAACAGCAGCAGGAGAGGAAGTGGCACGCACATCGGCTTCCAGCCAGACATCGAGGTTGTCGTCGGAAAGCTCGCCCATGCCCTCGAGGCACCCGCGCACGAGCGCGGGCACCCACCCGTCCGTCTTGCGCACCATCGCGGGCCGCGCCTCGCTCAGGCTGAGCATGAATTCCAGCGCGGCCTTGCGCACCTCGTCGCGCTCCTCGTCCGCCTCCGCCGTGTCCTCCTCGCCCTCCTCCTTCTTCCCCTCGCCAGGCGGCGGGAATGCAAACCCACCCTCGGCGGGGAAAGGGCGCGCGACGGTGGGCGTGGGCCCGGAGTCCACGGAGGGGAGCACGAGCGCGGGCACGAAGGTGAGCAGCGCGGCGAGGTGCGGCGCGAAGAGCGACGGGCTCGCGGTGCAGAGCGGCGTCAGCGTGCCGAGGAATCGCGGGAGCTGCGCGTTCGGGAGGGACGGGAGCGTTTCCAGCATCGGGTACATCAGCGACAGCGACTGCGCGAGCTGGTGCGCGTCGGACGCCGTGAGGTACGAGACAGACGCGCGCAGCGCCGCGTGCCGGACCTGTGGCAGTTATCGGGGGGTAAGCGGACCGGTGAAGAGGGGGCGGGGGCTTACCTCAACGCTCTGCGCGTCCTGCAGGCCCTTTTGGAAGACCCGAAGCACGCCGTCAGTTTGGAGGTCCATGACAAGGTTCGGGCAGCCGGAGAAGACGGCGAACGCAGCCTCGCGGGCGGGGGCGTCGCCGTTCTGCGCCATGCTGAACGTCTGCGCCTGAAGCGCGTGCCAGGGCCGCCCGCGCGACATCTCGTTGTTCGCGAGGTCGCAGACGGTATCGCCAGTTTTGCGGCGCACGGCAGACGAGGGCTCGTGCGAGAGGGAGTAAAGCAGCAGCCGCTCGAGGGTCGTGATCGTCTGCGAGGATAGGTGGTCGTACAGGGTGACATTGGGAGCTTTGCCTGTGGGCCGGAAGAGCAAGCGCCGCAAAAGGACAAGGGAGAATGATCGCATCTGTACGCCGTTAGTGCACGCCCGCACAAAATAGAGAGGGGGATGCACGCACCACTTCCGTGTCTGCGGATATCGCGAATTGGGCAAGCGCGAGCAGGTAGAGCTCGGGTGTCTGCGCGAGTCGCTCGTTGACCGTTTTCTCCGCACTGGGTCAGGCGTGAGATGGCAAGGCATGCGACGACTGGCTATACGGACTCACTTTGAACGGATTTCATTATCGCCCAGCACGAGATTGGATAGGATCTGCGTGAGTTCTGCAGTTATCTCCTGCGGGACAACGGGGTCCATTGCCAGAGTCTGCGTTCAGCTACAAGATAGATCCACGACGAATGTAACGAAAGCAAGGTAGGATATATGTACGAGACCAAGTTCAGACGACCGTCGCCACTTTTGAGGAGAAAAATGAAATGAAGACAAAGTGTCCAGGAAGTCGATTCGTCGATCGAGTTGCCTCCTGTTTCTCCAGATTTGGCAAGTCCAGCAATCAGCTGCCGTTCGTACCCTAATTTTCTGAAAAGCATCTATAAGTTACGTTATTCCCCTACTTGTCCACTGTAAGCTATTTTCATTTTCAGAGGGGACGATGCGGTATGCTGAAGACTTATTTTGATTCCTCAAATTGCATGTACATGTACAGACGCTATGTAAAGCCCCTTTATCGATTTCTCTACGACGAACATATCATGAGAACGGCTGCCTGCTCCCGCAAACGATGCAGACCAAGTTACATTTGCAGGTCAGGGCTAAAGGACACGGTGCGCACCTGGTATTTGCAGAGACCCAGGGACGAGTGAAGGCTAACGGAAAAGGACACTTATGCACGGGACAGCGCAAAACCTATATGGGCATGCTGCAAAGTCCAGATGGCACGCCGAAAATATGGAGACAGCTGGAGGATACAAACTAGCATCCAGTGCACTGTCGAGACAAGCACTAGACAAGCATCCCGCCTATCAAGATGACAAACTTCTTGGTACTAATGACTGCGCCTCAGCGGTGGGCTTGCATACGCTGGAGGCGCGCGACAGCGTAATTAGTATGCCTGAAACTAAAGAGCCGATGAATGTGAGCCCAGAATATAGGTCGGCATGAAACCGTAACCAAGGAGAACACGGGGAGGAGATACACGCCGTACTCGTTGGACCCACCATGTGTAGTCGGAGAACGGAGCCTACCCACCGCGCAGCAGAATCCATCTCCAGCCCCCACATCCACGTATTCGCCAGAAGCGCACTCTCTGTCGCGAAGAAGGACTCGTTGACATCGGGCACGCATCGGCGGAGGTCGAAGGGATGGAGTCGGAACGAGCTGTAGGATGTAGGGGATAGATAAGGAGTGAGCAGTAGTGCGGGAGTGCCTGCTGTGCATGTTCCAGCTCCGACGAACCATTTCGTATATCCCAGGAGCACGGCACTTTTCGAGAGCGAGCGTGCAGTATGCCGGAGGCTTAACAGCATGTGCAGAACGACGCGGGCGACACGTGAATGACGACGCAGTTGGGAAGGAGACAGGGAAGAAACAAAGCATGGCAAGAGTGCACCTCTTTCGTGCACACAGCCGACATCCGCACTAGATCCAGCCCGCCGTGGCAACATGGGACGGAAGCATGGCGTCACCGAGAATCCAGACTCTTCGCAAGGCACATGCATCGACAGGTGCAGCGGCGAGGGCTGGAGGTGCACGAAGGGACGTAGATGGCGTAGGTGGGGGAAGAAGGGAAGGAGGCTGGACACAACGAAGAACCGATCCTGTACATCATGGAAAGCTGGTGAGCAGCCCGTGTCACTAAGCCCCAGCACCAGCCCGGTTCAGGTATGTGCACTCGATCCAGAACGGTGAGGCCGCGCATGCGATAGGGTGGATGAGTGGCCGCGACTCTAATGCCGTGTTCAGTTAGAAACAGTTTCAATGCCGCTATGCGATGCTCGGCAAGATATTAAAGAGTATGCTTCAGAGAAGTGCGAGTGCTTCCGGGCGGTGCGCGCGCAGTAGAAACCGACGATTTGACGAAGAAGGGATGACGGCCGCGACGCAGTAGAGTGGAGGACTCAACGGGACCCACTGGTCGGCCCGTCGGCCCAGCGGCGGCTTGTGAAAATAACAGACGTCTACAACCGCTTACCGAATACGTTGCACCCGAGTCGCAGTCGCAAGTTGCACCCCTCGGCTTCATCATAACATCATGGTAACACCACCGGCATACTCAGTGCACGACCGCCTGTAAGATGAGCTGCATACATTCCTAAGAACAACTGGTAAAGATAGTAGCGAAACACGAGCCTGAAAACCTGCCTCAACTAGCCAATACGAAGCGGAGCCGCGGGACGAGAACAATGATGTAGTTCAACACTTCAGACCAATATAACCTGCGACCTGCAACCGGCCCTCATTTTAATGGATAGATCCGCCGTAGAGCCCTGGGAAAAGATAAGACATTGAGCATATCAACGATCAGCGTTCAGCAGCAAAATGGCGCGATCGCCACTTACAGTACTTTGCCGTGTATTTCACGGACAGGACGGGGGAGCCCTGCGTGCACTGGACAATCAAAAACAACTGTTAGCACACGATACGTATGCACATGTACAAGACACTCTGAACGCACCGAAGCGGGTGGCTGCCCGCCGACAGTATCGATGCGGAAGATCTCGTTCGCCAAGTCGCCCTCCACCGCATTAATGCTCAGCCAGTCAACATTCGCGCTCCCGTCGGGGCTCGGGATATCCCCTGCCCTTGCGCCCACGACGAACGCGTCCGGGTTCCCCGCAAATTTCCCCGCGGTGAAGTCCCACTCCGGGCTCACGCCGCTGCCCGTGATCGGGTTCGTGACATAGTAGTGATACCCCAGCACGTATGGCGTGGTCCCCAGCTCCGCCTCGACGTCCGCCGGCGTCGCGGATGCGGGCGCGGCTACCCACGCGTCGTACGCGACGGTCTGGGCGTCGGCGAAGCCGGAATAGCCGTACAGGCACGAGGCGTCGAACAGCGTCGCGACTGCACCGATGTTTCTGTGTGCATCTTGTGTCAGGAGAGAGAAGGGGGAAAAGAGGCGGGCGCGTACGTGTATGTGGACGTGCTCGAGCACGTGTAGTTCTGCACGCCGATAGCGAGGCCGATGAAGGAAGGCCCGCCACTCGGTGCGACAAGAGCCGTCTGATTGGCAGGGAGGTCCATCTTCGCGTTGGAGATATTGCAGGAAGTCCCTCGAGCTGAAGGACGTGCGACGACACCTGCAGTTGCGGCGAATGCGAAAAGCAGCATGTTTGACTTGAAAGAAACCATCTTCAAAGCGTTATATGGTTGCCTAAATGCACTTGTCTGTCGAGGAAGGGGCGTCCGACGAGTTGGCAAAGCCGCGAAACTGCTTATATAGCTCAGCAAGATTTGGGGTTGACAGGGGTCCGTGGTGTCCGGAATCCGAAGTGTCATGGACCTCAGACGGCGACCAATGCCGCTCGACTGAAAACACACGAGCGTACCGTCTCGGCTATTCGCAACATTGCATGCCAATGAGCAGTCACCGGCGAATGCGTAGCTGCGCTCAAGTGACACCTGCCGTACCTGGAATTGTGGCTCTTGAGAATGCTTGTAATGCACTTTGAAGAGGCCGGACACTCACCGGTGACCAAAAACACTGCATTTCCCCGCACATGTCGCTACAAGGTCATGCCGTCGTGTGGAAGGGTCGGGCGCTGACCAGTAGCCCGCAGTCACCCGCACAGGGGATTGCGTCCTTTGTTATTGCGTTCCGGGCTTGACACATGCATGCGCAGGCGACCTAGCGAGCACGCGCTGCGTGGCGAAATTTGCCTGTAATGTATTCGCGGTCCGTCTAGAGCGCAACGGCGGGCATCGCGAATACGCTGCGAGAACGGTCACAGGGACACGACTACAATCGCCGGCTAGCGGGAAGGCCATAGCAGGAGCAACGGAACGACACCGTGTAGTCTGTGAAAGTTCCTGAGGGGGTCTGGGCATTCTCGCTGACTGGACAGCTCAATGGGCCACGGGCGAACTCACGAGAATGTTCGAAGTAAACAGGCCTTCATTGGCGATACAATTTGGCATACGTATCGCGAACCCTGCTGCGATTCAGTGGCGGCGGTCGAAATGGAGGGATCGCTGGCTCTAGTGCCTCGTCCGTTTTCGTGTGCTGCCGCTCCGCCCGCGGGCGTCAGCTGCATGACCACGCTGGTGGCATTTATGCGGCGCTTCTCACTCGTCCTAACTGTGGACGCGGCCTTTTGAGCGGGCTTAAGCAAGGGTTAAAGACCTGCGAGTTTGTAAGTTATGTGTACTACAATAGATGTGTAAGTGCATACCGGAGGGCCCTTGGCTTTGGGTACCACGGCCGAGGAGCTAGCAGCCGCGGATGTCGGGCGGTTCTCTTTGAGTGATGCGCTGGAGGACTGCACAATTCATTAGAACCGTTGATGCGAATTTAGTGGCCGACTTACAGCAAGGGCGTTGACCGGCTCTTGAGTTGCAGTCGTGACCACCTTGCGCTTCTTCTTGGCGGGCTGCGCGACAATTAGTAAACTGAGTATAGGCGAAACGCGTCGACGTACCTTGCCGCTACTCGCCCCGTCGTTCCCGTTATCCAGCACACGCTTCTTGCTAGCGACCTGTAATGCGATGATGTGAGCGACACGGACGCGCGGAAGACGCGTCCACTAACCTTCTTCGACGCGTCGCCTGACGTCGCGTTGTCGACCACAGTCGGCGCGCCTTTGGATTCAAGCTTGGGCAAGCGTACTGGCTTGGGAACGCGCGGGAAATGGCCCGTGATCTTGTCCATCGTAGCAGATGGTGGGACGAGGGAAAGGGAGGGCGACGACGACGAGGACCATGCCCAGATGAATATACACGGGCCCGATGGGGACGCGGGGTCCGTGCGCCCTCGACATACGCGTCAATTACCGGCAGTCTGGTCGGGGGATCGTCGCTCGGCGCGTGGCACAGCATTTCCTGGCGTTCCAGTGTAAATCATCGTCCGTGATTTAAGCGTCTCTCGTGCTGCCGTCAGTCGAGACGACTTGGCGGCAGGCGAGCGTGCCAGCAGCGGGGCTATAGAAATGTCAGGAAAAGTGAATACAAATATTCGAATAAATGACTTGCCGGCACCGCAAGTATCTCGATTCGTCGCGCATCGTTGAGTCTACAGGCGACAGTCGAATTTCATTGTCGAGGACGTCGAGCAGACGCATGTTGGTCGAGGTAGATGGAGGTGCTGGCGAAGATGTATTAAGTGGGTGGTTGAAAAGGAAGCGGGGCTGGTGAAGCCAAATTTACCTCGTTGATCTGGGCGTGTCCCGTCCTTGATTAGAGACGCGTTCGAGCGTGTTTTTGGCGTTTGAAAGTGCGAGACGTTGGGCGTTGGTGGAGGCGCGGACCTTGGACGTGGGTGTATGTTTCTGACATGCACATCCGAGTTCCGCTCCGACGACGAGTGCGCGAGTGCGTTCGACTCCCCTCCCTCTGCACTTTGTCTGATCGTAAAATACACTCGCGTAGTACGCACGAGCAAAGCGTTTGAACGAGGGAGAGTGGATTTTTTCATTTTCAAATTCCATGTTTTTCTTCCCCTTTGTCAGTTTTTGACCGTTCTCGCTCG
>KN832554.1:2108287-2123962 GCA_000827205.1 Plicaturopsis crispa FD-325 SS-3
GAGGACGCAGTGAGGCTCCCATGCTGGCAGTTGGCCAGAGCGTATGAACGAGAACAACTCAGATAATACGGCGAGCAGATGGAACCAACGAGGAGCTCATAACATGGATGGAATAGCAGTGTAATTGTCGAAAGGAATGATGAAAGTGACCAGAGGATTGCGAGCAGATTAGAATGTGTTCAAAATAATTTCGAGCATTGCGATCGGCTCCCGGGCGAATAGGAGCTTTCCGAATGCCAAAATCGCTCGTAACCGTTTACAATCTCCGAGAGTTTTTCCTGATGATTGTGTCGACGAAATTTCATTCAATCAGTCTCCAATCCGTCTCTGATCCACCTTGAGCTCAGTGGTAGAGCGCGCCACTCGTATGTGCGGTCATGGTGAGGTCGGTTGTTCAATCCAGCCAGAGGGCATTTGTTTTTGCGGGTTTTTTTTTCAGTGAAATTCTCATGAAATAATGTCAAGCTCAGTGATACTTAGAGCACGCCACTCGTGCAAATGTCTGGTCATCTAGCTAGGGAGAGGTCACTTGTTCCCGCCGAAGCGCACCCGAAGAGTCTACTCGTGTTACCCTCATCAGGACTCCGATAAGTACAGTTTCAGTTGCGGGTCGATTACAGCCAAGAGGTTCAGGGAACCTCTGGTATAGCTTTCTATGTGCTGCTCCCGAGTGAAATGGACATGGTTTTGTTTAGGAACATGGTTTTGTTTAGGAACGGGGTAGTCAGTCACGGAATTGTAGCGTGAACGCGAAGATTACAAGTCCGCGGCTATCCGCGGGTAAGTACAAGAATTCATGGTATTCACGCGACCGACTTACCGTACATACACGACTGAACGAGGGGAAAGTAACAAATGCAAGCGCGATGCAAGGTAAACCACTTAACCAATTCCCTTGACCTTGCGAGGTCAATGGATTCGATCTGGGAATAAGGGTACCGAGTGGCGCGACCAAAAAAGTCATTGCGTCAACGTGGTGCACAGAAAGAGCAGCCCGTCCCGTCGTCAGAAACACACGCGCCCTCAGGGCGCTCACTTTACGCGGATATGGAGGGATATGGGCGCGGTGTCATAGAACGTCGAGGGTCAAAGCACGCATCAAAGGGCGCACATTCCCAGGGTCAAACGTGCCGACACAAAGGCCAAAGCGCGCAGTGGCCACCTTCAAAAGCGAGTCCTTTAGCCATTCATCTTGAACCACAACCACAACCATCCAAAACTAACTTGAACTTACTGTGTCTTTTGGAACTTGTCGTCTTTGCCCGTATTCATCCTCATTCTCATCTATCCCATTGAGCACCATGTCCTGCCACTTCCTCGAGAACAACGGCGCCCCCATCGCCGCCACCGTCCCCTTCAACTTGAAACAGGTGATCATGGTAAGTGTTTGCGGCAACATTACTGATCATTCTGTCGCTAACACGCACTGTAGGAGCCTCCCGCTCTTCACATGCCCCGCCCTGTCCGCCCCATCCAATTTTCCATCGACAAGTTTGAGGAATGCTGCAGCATCGACAGTAGTCTCTGCCGAGGTTCCTTGCAAGAGGGGTGGCACCCTTCGCAAGTGGCGACTGCGTCCAACAGTCCGAAGATCGGCGAGCCCGTCACCTGGCCGCCCAAATTGTCCACAACAACCCGCCTGCCACCGCCGACAGCCTCGTACACGGTGACGGAACATTCCTACGCGTCGACCGTGATCGATTCCAAAGACTTCCCCCTGCTTCAAAGGCCGTCGTTCACGCCAGTGTGGGGACAAGGGTGGTTTGACCCCGACTCTGTTACGATGCCCATAACCAGCCAAATCCTTCCGGGGCCCGTGTACACATCCGTACCAGACACCTCCATGCCAGCCTCCACGCACTCCGATACAAATACAGAGGAGCAGGAAGTGGAAAACGCCGAGGAATTCCTGCCGTCGTTGCTCCTAGACAACATATGTGGCGATCTTCACAGTAGGAGACCCCCTACGGTCATCGGCTACCCCGTGGGACACGATGCACCATCCCAGGAGTGTGAGGACTGTGCGCGGGCAACAGCCGCGGCGATCCCGGAAAGCGAGTGCATAGTCCTGGATCTCGACGTCGAGGAGGCCTGGACGGCGGATGCCGACTTCCTCCCACTCCCCCAGCTTCCTGCGCCGCTTGTGCATTCGACTCAGCCTGTCGTCGACCTATCACATGAATTCGTGGTCTACGCAGATGCGGGCAGACCGCGAGAGATGTGGAGTGACGACTCCGGATATTTCTCCGGTCAACGACACAACGGCACCCCCGTAAATGGCCCGAATGAGCTGCCGTCCATGGCAGAGCTATGGCAGGCGGCCTTCATGTACGGTGATAATCCTGTGGAGGGTGCAACCTATACCGGCGAGGACCACATCGATTGTGATCTGACTTGGCCATTCATCCTCCAATCGTCCGTCCCCGCCGTGTCCGCTCGTGTCACCACCGCCAAGAAGGCATCCAGATCGTCCCACGAAAATCTTTCTCCCCTCGGTATGATTAGGGACAAGCAGCACAGGCCCTCGAAATTGCGCCTCCCTGAAGCCCGTGTTCCGTTCGCAAACTATCGCGCACCATTCTCCGCCGGCCGCGTCAACAGCATTGACGAGAGAGCCACCAAGTTGACTGGGCTGGCGCGTCTACGGAGGAAAGCGCCACGGCCGCTGAGAACTACGATCAAGACACGCGAACTGAGGGATGTCGTAGCGGTCAACAACGAGAATTTCGAGTGACTGGAATGCCAAGGGTGGGGAGGAATCGCAGTCACAATGACCTGGCTGGTAATGTTGAACAAACAGATGCGGACATCATTTGCAGTGTATTCTCGTGCTCTTCGGTCTGTAAAACACCTGTTCAGTGACAAAAAAGCTTATTGGGAAATCGAATCGGTTGTATTCTGTGCTAATATGATACTGGAGAACTATTTCACAGTTGATCATACGCGACTGAACTAGCACGACGCACCATCAGTTTGTTGAGTGTAATGAGTACATTTCGAGCCTAAGTCTCCGTGGAAGTGCTGGGGCCGTGTCAATGCCTCGGCACGATTGTCTGTGTGCGTAGCGAGATGTCACGGTGATGCTATGCGAAGAACAACAGAATACAGTCGCAGACGGTAAGGCAAGTAACTACATCTGCAAGCAAGGGAGCAGGGCTTACAATAGGATAAGCGGAGTCATCGCGATGTCGAGTAACGCAGCAGACAGCCTTCCCCGGACAAAAATTGAGAGTTAGATATTGACATGGGGGTGTATCGCAGCGGTGTTTGAGGCAGTCGCGAGGATCAGTCTCAGTCACTTCCTTAGCGCTGAGCGCTGAGACAAGAAGCTAGCCAATGCACTGAATCAAAAGGCCAAATTCAGTACGGACTTTGGTAGGCAGGCTGAGCACATCACCTATGATATGGTGAGCCCAAGATGTACTACCCTCAGGGAACGGGGCCCTGCGGGCCTGTTTCCCGATCGCTCGCTCGTGTCTTGCGCGTACTAAGGACTCGAGGAGTCCAAAGCACTGAAGAAATATACGATGTCAGCAGGAGGCGGCCAACGGACAACAGCAAAATATACGCACTAAGCCAAACGAGATGTCATATTTGAGGCCGCACGACTCGTCGGGGGAGCCTCCTAAGCCTTCGATCTAACTGAATGAAAACAAAGCAAGAGTTGAATATCTGGCTTCTCGTACGATGTCCGCACTGCGATACAGACTATACTCCCAGTGAGATAGTAACGGTCCGCGGACACGGGTGGGGAAAAAGATCGAGATTGAGCCGCGGGGACGAATATCACTCCAGCAGTGCGACCACCACTATCAGCAGACCGTTCCAGGTTGAATATCACTCAATGTGCAAGGCGAGCGCTCCAACAATGCGGCACATTGGCGACTTGGCACTCCAGTGGCAGGGGAAAAGGCGACGATAGTTCGTGGGCGAGCACAGCGACGGCGCAAATTAGAGTACATATTTACGGTGCACGCGAAGTCATCAGGAAAACAAGGAAGAAATGACGGCCGGTGCTAACGGTTGGCAAACACGACCATACTTACCGGCGAATGCAAGCGCTTGCAACTGCTTGCAACGACGTCGAAATAAATTAGCACCGTTACCTCGTAGTGTAAATATTACAGGACATTATGGATTCCATTATCTAGATGACAAGCACATACAAATGCTTTGCAAAGCACTAACACGATGGCAATCGCTTGCCAACCTTTCGCAACGACAGGACAGGTACTTATTGCCATGATCAGCGATCACATCGACTCGGAGAACATAGGCGGAAAAGCAGAGAGTATTCGATTCAAGAACATAACATTCCTGGTCTGCGAGCACATCATGTACGTAGATTTACAGTGACGCATAACCGTCATCGGAATCACCCTCACCTCCATCTGAATCATCATCCTCAGGCCCTAAGTCCTCACTCATCTCGTCGCCAGAAAAATCATCCGAATCCTTCTCTGACTCCTCCAGGTCGGAGTCAGAGTCGCTGTTACTGCTCGAGCCATCGCCTGGTGCAGAGTTGTCGAAATCCATGTCGAGATCATCGGCGTCGACATCATCATCGTCATCGTCGCCCCCGCTCCCATCCTTTGTTGCGCTGTCAACATGGGTATCCGAGTTCTCACGGGGTGCAGGAACATCGGCATTGAGAGGAAGCAGTTTGCAGTGGCCGACGCCGCCGCCAATAAACCTCATGAACATGTCGCGATCAGCCCAACTAAACAAACAGCGAAGATCAGTACGGCCAGTGGTAGCAAGGTTAAGAAAAAACTCTACATGTTCACGTAGTAAGTACTCCAATCGTCTTCTTCGCCGACAGGACGAGCTACCGAGCCCAAACATTTCAATAGCTCCGTGGTTCGACCATCCGCAAAGCCAGGAATTAGATGACAGCCTCGTATGACCTCGGAGGGGTCCAAAAACCCAAAGGCGTCGGGTTCGGTATCGGGAATGAACCCTATCTTCGGCAAACGAGCAGACTTCATGCTCGCGCGATAGCCGGGAACTGCTCCGTACCAGCGGACCCACAGAAATTCGACACGCTGCACGGTCCGAGTTCTTGCCGCTGCACCTGTATGCAGCACATCGGCATGGAACACACCGAGGACACGAGCGTACCAGTAGGGGCTCGCGTTGGGCCCTGTTTCGCGGGAGCGAACCATGATATTGCAGTGTGTGCGCGGGTTCATCAAATCTTGACCGCGACGCACATCGTAGGTCGTGTAGTTGACGCGGAAAACTTTCGTGGAAAAGATGCGGTTGTTGATTATGTTAATCGTTTTGCGGTCTTCATCACTAAATTCGGGTTCCTCGTCGCTATCAGGCAGAGTGAGAAAACGAGCCAATATATGGTTCTGTAGTTTTGGGAAGAAGCCCTGCCCAAGAAGCAATATTTAGTACGTGCCACTGAATCACAGGTACACATGTCAACGGCACATACCACGACAGCGGGATCATCGGGATGATTCCGCCAAAAAGAAGAAACATCTTGAGGGTGATTTCGAGAGTTTGAGATATGATGGTGATGCTCCATCGGTGTCGGTGGGAGCCTGTCCCTGGCGGAGAACGCGACCAGATGGGGATGGAGCCTGGTAGCCTTTGCATGTCTTAAGGCCGCCTCGCGTGCCCGGCGTAGGCGGGAATGGCGTCGAGAGAGCCGGGCAATTTGTCCAGTCGCTGCGTTTTTGTTTGTACGAGCATATAGCCTCTTGATAAATCGATGTGCGAGCTCTCCCTAAAGGGATGCATGGGTTAGTAACATTCAGGCGCGAGGCTAGCGTGCAGCGTACTATCTGGGTGCTATACGAGTCAGTGGTGCCGAACATGCGAATGGAGCGGACATAGTCCCCGAGGGCATGGAACTTGTACGTGAACAGGTTGAATTTGCGTAGTTTTGGCGCTCCAGACGGTGAATCGTGGTGGCCGGACACATCGGCAGTACGACTCGTCGACGGAGCAGGGGGGCAGCGTTCTTGCGGGCTCTTCCAGCTTTCCTCCTCATGCGAGCGGCATGCTCACCCGGGAGATCCGTTGTCTTGTAGGCAGCCATAGCGTCCCGGAATGCACGCAGCTCCCGCGACAGTACAGTTGTCGTTGATTCAAGATAGGAAAGTGTAGAGTCCGTATGCATGCGCAGCTTTGCAAGCGCGTGCCACTCTGCCAAGCGAAAAAGGAGCCTCCGAATTAGGTCATCATGACCAGGAATAAGGCCCTCAAAGACAGGGATTGCACACTTTTGGTTCTCATTAATCTGTTGAGTGCGAAGAAGGCAAGTGGGAGGGACAACTTGCCTGAAGCAGATCCTCAAAATTCCTTGCGGCCATTTTTTTCATTTCAGAGGCATTATTCGAAAACCGGCGGATAGTATCATTTCCGAACGTCGGTATTTGGCGGTACCTGTAAGTATGAATGAGGTTGGGGTTGCGTAAAAAGAAAGCCACGAATACCTTTCATTCAGTGTTTGGACTGCGCGACCTGCAGGTGAAACGGCATAGAGCACTCGAATCAGGTGGCTGAAAGTAGCCTTCCACACGCCAAGCTCAAACTCGTGGAGCAAATCCACAACCAGCATCTGGTAAGGATCGAAATCGAATGCACCGAGCTTGGCAGTAAACGTGTTCTGAAGATAGTGCATTGAATGAGTTGCTTTAGTGAATATTGTGAAGTAGATCTGACACGTACTATTGTTGGCACAAGGGACATGCCTTTGAGAAGGTTCTCGATGGCAACGCCACCTACCGGTAATGCCTTCTCATAAAGAAATTGACGAGCGCGGTCGACTGCATAGGTCACATTTGCCACAACTGTTTGACGCGCGGCCTCGATTCGACGAGAGATGTCCCGTTTCAAGCCAACACGATCAATTTGAGGCTTTGGCACGAGGCATCGGGGACAAGGGCAGTGTCCCTGATCACGGATAGTCGCAAGAAGCACCCTAGATAACAGTAGGTGTGCATTAGATACGAGTTTAGAGACTTAGTATTATAGATTTTTGTATGACCTACTTTTCAGGATAATCAGCAGAATAAGTGAATATGCGGGGGTAAACACGTCGCGTAACACCGTCAGCACACCGGATGACTATGCCGTGTTCATACGCGTGAAGAAAGTCATTGTCCAAGAGGACATTCCAGACTTCGTGCATAAGTTCGCGTCGACAGTGGGTTAGAACGGGGGATTTCTTGCCGCTGAATGTCGAATCAAATGAACGAATGAAATCTTGAATGCCATCTGGTAGCTGATGGAAGTAGTTTTTAGTAACGAGATTTAGTAGAAAAGATGGAACCATACCGAAGGAATAAAAGCAACATGATGGCATGCACCCGACGTCGGACGTGCTCGGACATACTTGGATTGGTTTCCAAAATACATATACAGAGGCCATGCCTTGGCGGTTCCAAAGGTAGCGAGATGTGTCCCATCAGACCAGAACATGAGTCCCGCAACGACTTTTTCAAGCCGACAGCCAGGCTCCGAAGGCTTCCTCTGCAGGGCTTCGTGAGCGTTTAGAAAAGCATCGCTCGTGTAAAGTTCGTCGTATACCCTCTGCTCCGGGCTCCCTGGAACTGGGGATCTCCATAAGCGTTTGAACGGCGCCAGATGAAAATCCTTGGAAGCGACGTCTGAAAATACGGCCTTGATAACACCAACGATAGAGCGACAATGGAGTCCCGGAACGGTGAAAGTCTTTCCTGGCCCTTGACTTCGGTCGCGAGTCGGAACCCGAATGTCGACCCCGACCTCGTTCCATTCATCTCCTGACCAGGGAGCTCCATCTTTACCATCCGACCGATCAAGGCGCCGATTCTCTCGATGAGCATTGAATCCTTCCAGATCCTCGGGCTTGAAATCGGGCATAGAGATAACATTGTTAACGAGCCGGTTCACCTCAGCTTCAGTCTTTGTATTACTGCCCGAGTGCAGCCAGCTCATCAAGTGAAATGTTGTCATGTTTTGAAACGGCCAAGGGGGGGATGATACTCGGAATCGGTTTGACTAGCAGCGGCCGATGCACGCTCCCGCGCGAAGTCCGACAGGTCCTCAGGAGAGAGGAGCGCATCTGGATCATAGGAAGGGCGGTAAGGGTACTCGCGAAGGATACCAAAGGAATTCAGAGCGGTGCGGATGGTGTCACGAACATACAATGTGACTCTCGTGATAACGGGATGCGGGTTGTGGGCTGCAGCTTGACGGGCTACGGGAACAGGGGGCTCTGGAAGGTTATCCATGTACCGGGCAGGGAGCCGGTGCGTGCGCGCAGGGCGACCAGACTGGGTGAGAAGGGGAGGGGCAGGGCTCAGGATGGAAGGATGGTCAACGTCCATTGCGAGCTCATCTGCAGCTGGCAGATCGGGTGCAGGATTTGGACCTCCAGAATGAAGGTGATCGGGAGGAGCATGAGAGGTAGACTGAGTGAGTCAAGACGTCAGTCAACTCTTTCGATGAAATTGATAGGCATTACTCACGGGCCCATCAGTATTTCCCGTGGTGTTTGTGAGATGCGAGTGGTGGTGGTGCGTCTTCGTATGCTGACGAGTCTTGCGACGCTCGAAAGCCAATGCTTGGCTCGTTTTGAAGAAATCGCACGATGATTGGTGGGCGAGGAGGCCTCTTTTGCTGTCAAATTCCCGATTGCACCCCTTCACACATTGTGCTGCGACCATAATCACGGCTGCGAATATGAGAACGATTAGCCATAAAGGCCGTGTCTGCATACTGCACAACTGGGCAACGGAACGTCGCAATGGAGGGAGTGGAGGGTGTAGGGAAAGGGGATGAAGTTGCGATGATGGCTCTGCCAGTGTGTGGATATGTTATCGATTAGCCGCACGAGGCTTCTTCCTCATTCACAATATACCGAGTATTTTCCGTGGTCCTGATGCACTGAAGACTACTATTGGCAAAACTATTTACGGTGCATGGGTGGAGATGATGCACAATCTTCAGTAGCATCATCTGAGGATGTCGGTGGTCGACAGCGGGACAAAGTGGGGAAAGTGGACTGGCACGTCTATAGCGAATGGGAAGTCTTGCATGTGGTAGCGGGGAGCTCGATGTGGCCTGCGTGTACAATACGCGAACGCGCTCGCTGGCCAAAATTGCGCGAGCGGAATGGACATTGTTGTCTAATATAGCCAAAATTAGCCGAGAGTGCGGCGGTGCAAAGTCGTCGGGGGAGCTTACCTTGCGGGTACTTGATGCGGCCTACGTGTACGATACGCTCACGCGCTCATCCCTTGCTGGCCAAAATCCGCGGAGCGGAATGTGTATTTTCATCTAAAATAGCCGAAATTAGCCAACTCCACGGCAGGCCAAAGTTGTCGAGATGGGCCTACCTGGTGCGAACTTGATGTGGCCTGATTGTACGATACAGAAACGTGATCGCTGGTCAAAATCTCGCAAAGCGAGATGTGTATTTTCGTCTAAAATGACAAAAGTTAGCCGAGGGGACAATTCACTGAGGCCACCAACGGGCGACACTGACAAATTTAACATACCTGGCGGGGACTTGATGTAGCCTGCTTGTACGATACGCTAGCGCGCTCGCTGGCCAAAATTCCGCACAGCGGAATGCATATTTTCGTCTGAAACAACAAGATTAGCCGAGGGACGATAGGGCAAAGGAACGGGCAGGTACTCACGAATGCACGGAGATTGACTGCAGCAACATGCCAATGCCGACGCCTGCGAGGCTGGGCCCTTGCAAGATACGCAAGCAGGATCGTTACTCGCCCGCCTGCTGGCCAATATCTTGCAAAGCAAGATGCGTATTTCTGTCTAGAATGACCGATGTTAGCAGAGGCAGATTAACAAATGAAATGCGAAAACTCACAGGCTATCGGTGGGGAACGCAATTTGGATATTGCGTCCTCGGGTAGAGCTTCCGCGGAAGGATGGAGAGTGGCCGGGAATGGTTGGTCGAGCGCGACAAGCACCTGCGATCACAGTTTGTGTGCTTGCATTGAAGCCGCACAATTGGATCGGCGTGTGATCGAGGTTGGAGAGGGTAGGTGAATGTGTAGTCCTGTGGATTCATCGCATGAGGCGTGCGGTGGCAGCTGTCACCATTCGTGCCCAATGAATCTCGCGCTGGGAGTCCATAGGATGAGAGACCTGTAAAAGTGTGTCAGTGCGATAGCACAGAAACACGCTGGTCATCACGTCAAGCTGTCTGACTATGCCCGCGGTCCAGGCATGAACCTGCAGGTTTTGTCGTGGCAACAGTGAGTGCTTCCTGCGTGTTTGCGCCTATCCAGAATCTCCGAGTGAGTCCTTTGACTGAAACTCACCTGCTTCAGGACTCCATTTCGCGAATTGCGACTCAATTGACCAGTGGTCGACGAGGCACTACCACTGGTAAAGGTCGCGTGGTAGATGTGTTTGACTCGGACCAACGAGGTCGAGCGCTGAGCGCTGAGTCCTGCCAGTTGGTGGTGGTCGGACAGAGACCGGTCGGAGCTCGGATATCCGCTGAACGCGCGTCGCGTCGCGTGAAAAGTTTGTGCTTGCGCAGTCGATCTGAAGTCCTTCAAGCTTTAGAGCTGCTTTAGACATGGCTCTCACTGGCGAAGCCTCTACCTAGGCCTACCAGAAACGCGGAAGCGACACCTCGGACAACGGCCAGGGTCCCAATGGGCGAGACTCTCACCGATTTTAGTTTCGGGAAGTCTTTGTACAAGGGCTGACGGCGTTGCAGGCCGTCAATTTGACAATGTGAGTGGCTCAACACTCATCCTAAACGTCTAGACGTATATTTACGGGGACGAGTCCCGGAATTACGGTTGCGTTGGCGACCAGCGCAGTCTAGGTCCGCCCCCGCAACCACGGCCTCCTAGTCACAGAAGCCGGCCCTCTATGCTCCGTGCGTATAAAAGGAGGTGCGCAAGCTACCGTCTCCTCAACATCCAGCTCGAAAATTTCCTGATTAACTTGAGCATGCCACACAGACATTCTTCCGTCGTACCACTTCCACCCGAGGAAACATCCATCGAGTCCCGCCAAAGGCGTGAGATAGCAAGGCTCAACGAGGAGCTCACTAAGCTCAAGGCCTTGGGCGACGTGATCCAGCGGTACGTGGGCAATTCTCGTATCTCTTTAGTTTTTGTCTAACTTGCCATGACCTACAGCTCTACAGCATTGGAAAGGAATCGAGGAAGGCTCTATTGCCGTTTTGTGGACCTCTTTGAACCTATCTCCGCACTTGTCGCTGAGCGTGACCGCCGTGAGACGGTGAGGAAGGGACGCCGGGGGACGAGCAAGGAGATGGTGGAACTGGTGAGATATGTGCTACGCGACTACGGGCTACGACATGTGAGGCTGCTGCCAAACAACTACAAACACAGATCGATCGGCTCAGCAGCCACAAGTCCCCTCCTCCAAGCAACGCGCGCGTCCTCGTGCGCGAACTAAGTAAAGTCCTAGGGTAAGTATGTGGTCGGTGCGTATGTAGGGATGTACGGTGTGTGCGTGTGGTAATGTATCGTTTGTACTGTAACTACGGTGGTAAAATATAATATCTACTAAGTGTCCGTTGTAAAAAAATCGTCGGGTAGGAAATGGGATTGGGAAGACTTGTACGTGCGGGCGAGTGTGGAGTTCGGGTTAAGTACAAAGCCTCGCAGCAGGCGGGCATGGTGCTCCCCTGGGACGGGAGTTCCGTCGAGCGTGGCCAATCGATAGGAGTTCAGAGTGCGGCTCAGTACGACGCGCGGCGCTGACCACCTGGGCATCATCTTCTTCGCGAGTTGGAATGTGCCGTCCCATGTGGGATCATAGACTTGCACAAGATCGCCGGGCTCGAAGGTGATGGGATAGACTTTGTCGTCGAATGCATCTTTCCGGCGGTCCGAGTCTGCGATGTGGTTCGCCAATGCCTCATCGCGCAAGATCATGGCGAGTACCATCCTGTCCTCAATGTCCTGCAGCGTCGGCTCCGGTGCGGTTTCCGGGTCGATCTGGGCCTGCTTCGGTGTGAACAAGCGCCCGAACAGGATCTCGCGCGGTGTGTACCGTGTTCCCGGGACGATGTGATCGTTTAAGAATGAGATGGCATCTTCAAAGTCATCTGGCCACGGGTATCCGACCTTTGCTGCTTCCGGCGTGGCGGCGTCATCATCGTTCAGGTCCGGTGCAGCCATCCTTTTCAATCGGGATATCAAACGGCTGTTTGTCCCTTCGATTTTGCCGTTCACCCAGGGTGCTAGACGCGGCGTCGTT
The DNA here is from genome assembly GCA_000827205.1 of Plicaturopsis crispa FD-325 SS-3. Taxonomy (NCBI): domain Eukaryota; kingdom Fungi; phylum Basidiomycota; class Agaricomycetes; order Amylocorticiales; family Amylocorticiaceae; genus Plicatura; species Plicatura crispa. The sequence goes on from KN832554.1 coordinate 2,120,507, forward strand.
GTGTGGTTGATACCGAGCTCGGTGCATGCGTCGGAGACCTCTTTGTTTACGAAGTGTGTCCCGTTATCCGTCTGCCATACCGTGGGTTTGGCGTACGCCTTGCAGATTTCTCGCAAGAAGTCCGTCGTCGTTTTCCCGGTGCCGTCCGTTTTCAGCTTTTTGCCCCATACAAAACCTGATGCTGCGTCTGTGAATAGCAGGACTTCTTTGTACTTCCCTTTCCCAGCCGGGAGCTTCAGGTAGTCTGCCATCAGGAGCTCGAAGGGCTGGCCGCGGATGATTGGCTGCAGCAGTGAGTTGAGCCGTATAGCGCCGAAATTCTTGCATGGACCGCATGCTAACGCTGCCAGCCGCGTGTCAGAGTCGATGTGGGGCCAGAAATATCTGTCCCTCAACCAGAGCTTCGTGATGTCGACGTCCCAGTGCCCGTTCTCCGTGTGCGCTTTCAGTGCCGTGTTAAATCCTTCCCTCGAGGTACCCGCCGCGAATGCTTATCGCCTACTTTCCACAGTTGACCGTCCTCGATCATGTACTCCTGTGCCCTCTTGTATACGTGCCGACGAGCTTTGATCGTTGAGCCCGTCGGGGCGCCCAGGAGCTGGTCTATGATCGGGATGAAATAGTCGTCCTCGCGGAACCGCTCCCGCAGGTCTGGCTCTCGCGTCGCGGCTGCCGCCGCCGTAGTCGCCTCTGCCAGGTGCCATAGGCTGTTCGTCATGCCGGACGTTGCGTGCCAGTCTGCTGCCACAGACCAACCGCCGCCGTCGCCTTCGCGTGGTTCCGGCCCAAAGCCACGACTCAGTGCGTCTGCCACTGGGTTTAGTGTTCCAGGGCGGTGCTGCACGTCTATGATCCGGTGCGACAAGATGAACTGTTGCCAGCGTGCGTGTGTCGAGCTCAACGAGTCCTTTACCAGCAGGTCCCTCAAGGCTTGACAGTCGGTGACGATGATTATCGACGAGCCGAAGATGGTCTTCGCGAAGTGGTCCAGGGCAAATTTCAGTGCTGCGAACTCGAGGAGGAACGGTTCGTACCGCCGTTCGCTTGGCAATGTCCGCTTCGAGCAGAAGGCGATGGGGAACCACGTCTTCCTCACTGACCCGTCATCCAGTGTCTCCGTGAACTCCTGCTCGAGGACGCCCCCGAATCCTAGCAATGACCCGTCGGTCGTTACTCTGAATGGGCGCCCGTCGTAGACTGGTGCTCGTAGGACTGGGTCGCTCGTAATTGCGATCTTCAGCGCTAGGAACGCGTCCTCGCACTCCTTCGTCCACCGTGTGCCCAGCACCGTCTCGTTCAGGTAGCGCCTGTAGTTGCCTTTCCTCGGCGTCTTCCCTCGCTTTGCAGCTCTCGCCTGGACAGCGGCTTCCGATTCTTGCTGTGCTCGTCCGTGAAGGTCCGTCAGTGGTGCAGCTATCGCTCCAAAGCCCTTGATCAGGTGCCTGAAGTAGTTGGCGAGACCCATGAACTCCGACACGTGCAGTAGGGTTTGCGGACGCGGGTAATCGACGATCGCTGCTGCTTTGTCCAGGTTGGGTTTGATGCCTTCTTTCGACAGACGTGCACCAGCGAATACGAATTCGGACTGGAACAACTTCATCTTTGCCGGTGCGAGTGATAGTTTGTGCTCTCTACACTTCTCCAAGAACTTACGGAGTACCCTGAAGTGGTCGTTGTATGTGTCATGGGCAAAACAAATGTCGTCCATCCAGTTCTCGAGGTCCCGCCCGATCATATCCGCCAGCGCGAACACAACCATTTCGCAGAACGTCGTCGGCGTTCCCGTGAGTCCGAAGGGCATCCGCAGGTACACGTAGTAGCCCCGTCCTTCAACGTGGAAGGCTGTGTAGGGGACTGCTCCGTCATCCATTGCTATCGCGTGGTAGCCTGCCGCTAGGTCCATCACTGATCCGTAGCGCTTGCCTGACATGCTCTGCTGCTTTTCCTTCAGGTCTCCGGGTGGGAAATTTGGGATCTGCGTCGCTTCGTTGACCTTGCGGTATGCGTGCGTAACCCGCCATTTCAACGACGGCGTCTTCTCGGTGCCATCCTCCGATGATTCGAAGGATTCGTCTTCCGACGCCGGTATGTCTGGAGGTATCTCTTCAAACGCCGGCTGACGCCCCGCTTTCCGTAGCTCCTCGTTGCATTTGCGAACGACGTCTGAGCGCGTCATGCCCGTCTTGCCTGCGTCCTTGGGCACGAGCTTTGTGGGTGAGACGCACTTGACAAAGTCGGACTGTACCCTGGCGACTATGCCGGCCTTCTCCATTTCATCCAGCTTGTCGTAGTACCATGACTTCTGGGCGGCCGTTAGACCAGGCTGCGAGGCTCGCGTTCTCGGGAGTTTTGCGTCTGGGTCAACGTTTAGCTTGTGCGTGACGAAATCGACCGGGAGGACTTCTGCCAGGTCCAGAGCGAATACATCGGCAAACTCGGCGAGGGTCTCCTGCACCTCCCGGCGTTGCGCCGCTGTGATATCCGCACCGATGGAGACGTTATCGAGGATCTTCTGGACGCGTTCAGGGTTAAAGGGATCGCAGGTGCGTTGTGACTCTGGTGTCCTTGAGTTTGCGAATGATGCTGACCGCTCGCGTTCCGTTTCTGCTGACGGCGCCTCGTCCCAAGCTGCTGCGAGACGTTCCATTTCCGCTAAGCACGCTGCTTCTCCGAGAACTTCCTCGTCCCGGGCTGCGTTCATGGCGTCTTCGAGGAGCTCATCTGCGATTCACAACTCCTCCATCCGCCGCGCGAGCTGTTTCCGCTTTTTCGCTGCTCGGGACGGACTGGGGTGCGGTTCGTCTACCCTGGGTTCTCGAGCGACCGGTGGCGTGTTCTGGACAGCTTCCGCCTCAGCGTCATCGTCGACTTCACCCTCGTCGACGGCGAGCAGGGCCCAGCGCACCAGTCCCTGTAGTTGTATTGTAATACAATATGGCTGTGGTAACTGGCCGTGTTACAATGTATTCGGCAGCTTGCCATATGGCGAGACATTACAATACAAGTCTGTATCAAAATGTCAGCTAGTTTCAGCCACCTCAGCCACTTGGGCAATCCGAGTGAATCCTTCAGCCACCGCAACCCTATGGCTTACAAATCCTTCAAATTTTCCGCATCGATGCTTGGCTCATTTCCGCGCCTGCGCACGGACCTCCCGGACTCAAATTGGCAGCCACGTGGTTTCGAGCGTGCAGGCGCGAAGCACTGGTAGTAGGAAACCGATTTTTTCTTTCTATTTTTCTGCTTTTTTCCTTGATTTTTCCGGCTTCATCTCAATAGCAAGAGAAATATATTTTAATTCATATGTATACTTCTGGGAAAATACAAGCAGATGGGTCGGGGATGGGCTACCAGACGGAGACGGCGTGCGGGGACGAGCGGAACGGCGAGCGCATGGAGGAGGGCACATGCGGGTGATGGCGAGCGCGGCCGGTGGGGTGGCGAGACGGCGCGCGC